>JANDJT010000081.1:23921880-23940974 GCA_024331685.1 Stegophilus panzeri | reverse complement strand
GAGGAAACCCCTGCAGCACAGGGAGAACATGCAAACTCCGTACACACAGAGCCACGGTGGGAATCGAACCCCAGACCCTGGAGGGGTGAGGTTAACCTCTAAGCCACCGTGCGCCCCTAAGGTAAAATGTAAATAATGGAATTAATGCCCGTGTATTTCTCATTCCATCTCATTCATTTCTCAATTCATATCAATTCATATCAATTCATATTAATAAGTAGTTTCTATTGACAAACAAGTCTTACAGTAGTTACTCAAAATGACCACGCCCCCAGCGAGGAGTCTGGCCTATTTGGAAACGTGTCAAATGTAAAGTTTCGTCAGGAATACTATTAATAAATTAAATAGACATAAAATAGAATAGATATCAAATTTGTTTAGCACTTTTCTTGGTTACTGCTTAATTCCAGGTGTGTTATTGCATAGTGTTAACGCGGAAAATCGTACAAAATGAAGAAAAGAAATCTTCAAGAAAACACAAGCTCAATTTTATTTTTTTTACATTTGTTTTGTATTTCAGGTGTGATTTTATTTTATTTCATTTATCGTTGAAACATGATGAAACTTTCTATATTATTCAGATTATTTCAACAAGAGACTTACTGAGCTTGTGCGGTATAACGATGTAATCGTCTCTATGGGATTTTACTCTACACTCCTTTAACCTGAAATGGTGTAAATGACCGTTTTCCTGTCTTTTTTTTAAGGCTCATTTCTGGATAATAAAATCGTTTATCATGATTTTTTTTTTTAAAACGGTAAATCACGAGCAGGGAGAAATAAATATCTCAGAAGCCTTGTAGTTACTGAGACAGTCACCGCTTGGCTAGTTATGAACAGTGCACTAGACATGTTTTGATGAATGTCCACGGGATTCATTACATCAGGTCCCATCGGTACCAGTGTCCAAAACAAGGGGCTTTATTTAGAGCTGCGGAACTCCAGAAGTGGACTAGTTATAGAGAGTATGTGTTTTGGTTTCTCCATGCCCTAAGGCCAGGCTGAATGAGGTCTTTATATTAATAACCCTGTGCACTTTTTACACACTGTGACATTCAGCAATAACCAGTCTCCGTAATTATGGTTAAGTAAAGATGCGGAAAGAGTGGCGTAAGCGTGGAAGAGAAAAAGAACAGCTACCGGGGCAGATCGGTTCAGGGCTGTTAGTGGCACTGTATTAATCTGTGTCAAAAGCCTGTTGCTTGGAAACCCTGAGCAAGGCCCTTATTTTCAGTCCACTAGCATAGCAGGAATGCTTTTTTTGTAATGGGGGGTCTACTTAAAAAAATGATCTTGCATGAAGCACTCCACTGTACCTAAAGCTGAACAGTTTCTGAGTGGCTTGTTGTTGAGAACAGAACGTGGACGTGTTTCTCTTTTAAAGATCAGTAACCGGTAATACAGTAATGTGATTCATGTGTAAAGATTGTGGAGGAAATGCTGGAGGAACATTGTGCTAGACTAATGGAAATCGTTGGTAAGGAGCCTATTTGTATTCATAGAATGTTAAATGTTTCTTTTAATACTTAATACACGGTGAAGACACCTTAAACGCAACCAAAATATCAGATTTTGATATCACTTGGACGGTAGAGGATCTGACCCACAGAACAAGCAGTGACTCTGTACATAATGAGATGGAGGCTACTCAGTCACTCTGATAATAATACTCGACACCCTTGTTTTTGATTGGGGAAGGACTAATACGGTTAATTTCCTAAACAGGGATTAAGGAACACCCTGGCTGAGTGTACTAACATAATTCGATGAGATATAACTTTACAAAATCCCTGGAGAGACAGATCATTAAATGGACGTTTAAAGAGGGAGCGTTATTGCTGATGATAACGACTGCTGAACTGGTCGCATCGGATGTCTCCTGGCATGTCCTCTGAGAGGATTACACCGAACCCACTGCACCGAAAACTCTTTATACACAGGGATAACCCAATATTATTACAAGTTTCAGTGGAAACTGCTGGAGACACGTGAACGTGAGAAGATTTCAGACATTAACGTCCAACAATTACTTACTGTAACAGTGGTCATTAAGAGCTACCTCGATGCTTCTGAAGCTACTGAACATAACCTACCTCGTCCTTTCCCTGTGCTCCTGGGACTTTTTCCCAGCGAAGGAGATTATACATGGGTTAGTATTGGCTCTGCGACAGCACTTTGCCAATAGGCTTTAAAGTTACAGCCTGTTATAGCTCTGAACATGCAATTAAATCCTAACCTGAGCAGACTGGTATTGAGTGCTGGGTCAGGGCCAGCTCAGGAGGCTAGGCTAAGGAAAGAGAGGCAGGTTGCTCTCTGTGCTCCCCAGTGCCATCTAATCCCAGGCTAACAAACTGCCACGGCTGGCCGCCCAGACAGGATATGAATGCCACCGAGAGGTCAGGTTGACTGAACACAGCCAAAGGGTCCCAGTGGCCAACTTCTTCTGCAAGCCATACAAAGGCTTGTGCCTTATACTTCTCCCTTTGGATTTATCTGGGAAGATAAATGGGATGTGGAGTCACTTTGGGACAATTTAATTAAGCACGCTGATAAATATCCCAGTTGCATCAATTACTTTCAATTAGCACATCTATACATGTCTATAAATAGTCAATGTCGTGTCACCTTTGCCCTCAAGATCAGAAACCTTTAAACTGCGATTCAGTGAGGAATGTGATTACGGAGCACCGAGCCCGTCCGGACACTTCAGACATGGCCTTAAATTTAATAAACTGAAGAGAATCTTGAGTGATTCAGTGCCGAGTCACCCTTCCTCATTAATTTTCCTATTGGACAAGAGCTGCTTGCTTCATCCAGGCTCTTCACCCGTCGCTTCTGTCAGATTGAACGAGTCCTCGATAAATCACGTCTCATCCGACAGGGAGGTGTGGAGGAATATACGTGTTATCAATGTGAAGCAAGGAGGACTGTAGAGGCACCAGATTTCACACCTTCTCAGTTTAGCCTCCACCTGGAATGTTCTGTATGACGTCCTTTCAAGTGTGTCTGCAAGATCCTTGCATCTGTTAAAAGCTTACTACAAGGACACAATGAATGCGTGAGCCATGAGGAGAATTCATTCACCCCCAGTAGCCAGCTCTCTCCAATCTATTGTACGCTTGGAAAAAAACTTGACCTCCGACATGGAAAAGTGCAACGGGATGGTGATTCGGGAACACGAGCAACATCCCCCTTGCCCAAGTTCTCTGGCATAAACACACCCCATGTCACAACAATATAGCAGCGCACAACAGCCAGTGAACGTTTCCCTTATATTTCATTTTATAATGAATAAATCTTGAATTTGTGTTAGATGTTTTTTCTATGTTCATCACAAGCAAAGATGAACAAGGCAGTCGAGTCGAGTTGCCGTCCGGGTTTTTCCAAGCCGAAGCACTCCGACATGCTTAGATCGGAACTTGGGAAAATGGACTTTTCCGAGTTTTGAGTAGAATGGATTGCAGCATAACACGTGCTTCCTCTGAGACACTTCAAACTCAGATCTGTTCAAACTGCTGCTCAGGCTGCGTCACATGGCTGCGTAACACACTCTGAGCAAAGCGCTATCCGCCCTCTTCCGCATACGCAACCTCACAGATGCCTACGATTGGCTAGTGCCGCTGTGATTGACAGTGGACAAAGAGTATGCCCCTCCCACCCAGACAGCGCGGCCACTCTCGGGTAAACGCACTTCTGTTGTATTATATCTATCCATCCTTCCTTTCCAATGTATTGTGATGAGCGTTATTTCAGGTCAATATGAACAGAAAGTGCATTTTATATTAATAGAGGAAATAAGTTTAACAGAACCCTAGAGTGTGACCGTTACATGAGCCCTGAACTCAGCAACAATGAAAAAGGAAAACTCATAAACACGTCGGCGCATTGCGAAATGGTCTACATTTACGGGCTGTTCTGGTCCCTGTGCTCTTTCTGCTGTAACAGAACACCTGATGAAATAAGTCGTGTTGTGAGAGAAATGTGTAAAAGGAGGAAAAAAAACTTTGTACTCACCAGCAGGGAAGGAAAAATACTTCATACTTCGTTACTGTACTTACGGATTATTATGGAGGAGTTGTACTTTACTCAAATCTTACTGAAACTGAATACATGGACTTTTACTCGAGTAAATTTACAAAAGAACAAACAAAACGCATCATTTTTTGTTCGTATATTTTCATTAAACCTTCATAATGCTAGTTAGAAATCGTGAGATATTTTTCTACACCAATCAAATCAAAATTTCAAATTTTTTCAAATGAAGCTGTGTAAAACTATGCTAAGTGGTGTCTGTGAGCTAATGTTCTGTTTCGCTGGATTTACCGACGATTCCTACAATACGGTGCGCCTCCTTCGCCTCCCGCGTAAAAATGTTAGTAAAAATCCGCCAACAAATTTAAGAAGCACGTTAACGTGAGCTAATTTTAAAGTTTGGCGAATTTGCTAGCTGGTTTTTCGTTGTTGCTAATGCCACCTCGTTAATTCCGACAGTTATTAAACGTTAGCTAAGTAGCAAGCCGAATACTTCCCAAACGTCCCAAACATCTGACAGGATAATTAAAAAGTCATGTTAATTTTCGTTCAAAGTATTTACTTTTACTCTTGAATAGTCGAGTGTGTTTAAATGTCGATAATTTCATACTTTCTACTCACAAGTAGATTTTCAGCTCCAGCTACTTTTAACCAAGTAAGATTTTGAAACAGTACTCATACTTTTACTTAAGTACAGTTTTTAGGTACTTTTTCCTCCCCTGCTTACAACTGTATCATGATATACTGTTGTAACATAACCCGAAAATTCCTCATATATCCGCAAAATTATTTCTTGCTCTTCAACCGGAAGTATGCACACCTGCTTTTTTTTTAAACCATCTTGAACGCTCTTGGCTGTTTGCTGCACACGTCTGGCTTTTATGTGCACACGCTCGCTGAGTAAACACTGATTCAGGGTTAGAACCTGGATTTACTGATAACCAGCATCATGAAACCTGTTAACCTTAACTAACCCGGGTTGGATTTGTTTGGTTTTGCCAACTCTAAACTTACTCTAAACTCTGAGCTTGTTCAAGTCGCTTCGTGAAACAGGCCTCAGGTTGCGATTGAAACGGAGCAAACAAAAAATATACTCGATGCTAATTGGCTAATCATTAGCATTCTGTACCAGTTCTGACCGCAAGGGATGTGTTTTCCCAAACGCTATCGTTGTAGTTATGAACACAATTTAATTTGATTTATTTTTTTGTATTTTGTAGTGAAAGCATTCAGATGGAAATAGTTTATCCACCATCTCCTTAAACGTAAATTGCAGCAGTTCCTCAGCTACAGATTGGACTTGCAATCCAACGAAGGAACAAAACTAAACAGTAGTTGATCCCATGTGGGAGGTCTGGATCTAATCAGCAGGAGGACACGGTCTTTTTTACTGTAAAAAAACAACACCGTTTTTGTCGTTGTTGTTGTTGTTGTTGTTTTTGTTGTTGTAGGGTCTTTGGCACGTTGATTTTTTTTCTTCTTGTCCTCATCCTTCATCCAAAAATAGCCGAAGTGCTTATGCTTGCAGATTTAGCAACTACTTAGCAAGGAAAATCCCAAAGCCATGTTAAGATGGTCATGCAGACAAATATATTTCGCTGAGGCGGTATCATTTCCCTTGGCACACGTTGAACGTATGGATTTATTTTCTTCGATTTTTGTGTCGGAGTACTTTTAGGATTAGTGACATGTTAAAGTGTGTCAGTGTAAACTGAGGCCTGAGAACTCCACAGAGGAGAAATAATGCTGGGGAACATTTTAAAAGTCTCATTCACTATGCAAGACTGTGCTTCACAGTCAGGGAAGCTGGACTGATGTTTAGGGGTAAAACAGCCGTGAATCTCTCATGTCTCCATCTCAAGTCATGCGTAGATTTTTCAGAGTCCATGAACGTTCATCATGCAATACTCCTCTAGTATATATGATGTACACTCTCTAAATATACGATGTCTGTTGAACAGCTACGTGTCAAATGATATACACTATACGGCCAGACGTTCCACTCTTCTGGGAAGGCTTTGCGCTAGATTTTGGGGCGTGGCCATGGGGATTCGTGTTCGTTCAGCGACAAGAGCGTTAGTGGGGTTGAGGTCAGGTGCTGATGTTGATGTGAGGAGACTCCAGTTCCAGTTCATCCCAAAGGTGATGAGTCAGTGGGGTTGAGGTCAGGGTTCTGTACAGGACACTCGAGTTCTTCTACCTTCTTCCAACCTTCACACACCACGTCTTCATGGAGCTCACACTTTTAGTTATCCAGTTATCCAAAGCGTAGTGCGATATTCATAATCCATATGGTTTAAATCCATTACTTCACTCTCACACGCCAGACAGACCTACCTCACTGTTAAATGGCCATTCGTACAAATTGAGTCTAGACTGAGCCTGTCATGACAAATTATAACAGTAATAAGAATTTCTTCAGTGTCTGTCAGCTCTGTTTAAGAATGCTGCAGTGTTAGCGTCTATTGTGACATGCTTTAATGCAGAGAAATAGGCTTAGAGCACCTGGCTGTGGCTCAGTTGTCTTTCTGATGACATGGTCCTTTTCACCTTCTCTAGACTGACAAACATGGCTGATGACATTCCTGAACTGAAAAAGAAAAGAAAAGAAAAGGAGGCCGAGAACAAAGAACAGAAAGAGAGTTCTCATTTCCCAGAGCCATGCTGTACTCAAACTCCTCTTTAATTCATAAACAAGGATCATCAAACAGCTGCCTAGAGCGTTTTGCCTAGATCCAACCCAACACTTACAAAATATTATATTAAACGTTCTAGATTCCCTTCTCATAGCAAAACAAAGTACAACAACGACGTAGCGCATGACCTCATGAAACAACCCAAACGCCCGCTTGTAGTGAAAAAGGAAACGATTTTTCCTACACGGATGTTTCATATCGTGTACTGAATGTAACATTTCCAATTACTAAACAGACGAAAGCTACATGAACAAACAGGTCACGCTTTACGCATAGAGCGCGTTTATTATGACTTCCTGTTATCATTCGTGAACATCTGCTAGGAAAGATTATATACGCCAGTCTGCTAATGTAAGAATTGAATACATAAACGTAGTGTTCATAGGGTTGGGCAATATGTTGATATAATATCGATATCATGATAAATGATGTCACGATACACTTTTCGGGGATATCGTGGTATCTTTTTGTAATTACAAACTGAATGTTCGCAGCCGATCTGATGGTAAAATCGTTAAAATGTGTGCTCCTTCTCAGCGATACATACAGCAATTCCTTTCTTGTTTTTGAGTCGTTAAATTGAAATATCATTAAAAACATGCAAAATGCAACCCGAGTCTTTTGCTGGAAGCTATACGTCGTGATAGACTGTGCTGTATATTGTGTAATGTAAAAAATATTGTGACGGCGGTCTCTATTCTAATCCCCCTCCCCACCCCCCCTGAAAAAAAAAACCCAAAAAACAAACAGATTCATTTCAATCCTAAATTTTGTGTAAAAGGTCAATCAATAGTAACTATAGAAAGAAAAAGTTTATAAATTATATTTGTTAGAGTATTTTTAACGGGAAACTACTTTTTTACTCTACATGTGTTTGCTATATTATCCTATATCCGTTAATGCAGGTGAGGTATTCGCAGTCCGATGCGAGAGCAGAGTAAAGAGTAATCATAAGCAACACCTCCCAAAAACTGGTTGCTATGTGGACCGGAGACGTTAAACATGGCCCCTAGGTGTGCTGTGCTGGACGTGATGGTACTGTACACCTTCCCGGGTGTGTGTTATTCCTGCAACTCCGCAACCAAGACCAGGATAAAGTGTTTACTAAAAAATGATGACAATTACAGTAAGATCTTCTCCAAAGGCCAAAATCTTTATCGCGCTCGTTAGGCGCTTGTAGCGCAACACACATTTGTACAGTTTTACAGTTAACACTTAACACTGTGTATGAGATTTTTATTACACAAGCTTAAGGGGCTTACAGTCCAAGTGCTCCTGCTTTTAATGAAACACTCATTTAGAGTCTCATTACGATCTGAGAGCAAGAAGTTAACGAGATCTACAAACACTATGGTTTTCACACTATGGAGTCGCTAGTCATATTTTGCTAGGTCTGGGTGCAAAAACTTCAGACTGTGAGGTGTGTGTGTGTGTGTGTGTGTGTGTGTGTGTGTGTGTGTGTGGTGTTAATGAGAAGCAGGTGCGTACGGGATTGTAAACGATAGGTTGACATTTATGTTGCTACGGAGACAAGTTATTAGTTGTGAGAAATGTCGTATGCCGGTTTCGGTGGATCACTGGGAGCAGGAAAGGAAAGTCTGATGTCTAATCTGACGTCTAATCTGAACGTTGGAATAAAACACAGCAGGGAATGCTACTCTAGGAAAATAATCAAGGACGGGGTCAGGGTTGATGTCGATTAAATTGATTGTTTTCTGATAACAGCACGACTCAGTGTTGTGTTTTATTCTCCTGACACCACGGCAATTTGCCAAACCATTTCCTAGAGTTTTTATTCATTAAAGAACGACATGCACGTCAATGTTGTGGAACGTCCAGGAAACAAGTTAATTCCTGTTCTCGCTTACTTTACAGCAGCTATAACCCGTCGTTCACGCTCTTTTTTTCTCTGTCTTGAAATGAATAAGACAAAAACACGCTGCTCGTCACGTTACTCTTAAAACTTTCCGCTGTCGTTATGACCGTCGTCGTGATCTGCGTCTCAAATCAACGCTGAGGCGGCGGGCTACGCTGGTGCAGCAGGATATTCAGGATCGTAAAAAAAAAAAATGTCTAATATAACATAACTGCATGTGATGCTCAGTAACATTTCAAAACCTCAGCATGCAAAAGCCATCAATATTTCTAATATTCATTTGTAAAGGAAATGAATGTAAACAAAAGAGGACGTGTGCGTTGCCTTGGCGACCTCATTCGTAAATCAGGTGACCCCACGTGGAGGTATAACCCCTGCAATAAGCGCTTACGACGTTATTGATCCGGAGGTTCTTCACTGCAGTGACATAACGCTATTCGAGCTATCGATACGTCACGGTATCGCGTTATGAAATTGTTCGTTTTAACAGTGAGAGATTTTTTTTATACGTAAAGGAAAAACATGGTTGATGACACGACACAGTGAAAAAAAAAAAAGATAAAGTTTTTTTATCTGCCCAGCCCTGATGAACAGTCCAGACAAAACCCATATCCTAGGAAGAATTAAAGCTGGTACGTCGGATCATCCGTCGGACCTCGCGGTGCTGCGTTCAACACGCCCACTCGATCTGTCTCATTTTAATACCACAGTAAATCAAGCAGACGGTTTAAAACTCCTGCACGCAAAATGAAAGGAGGAGGTAGATACATCACAGGCCTCTACAATAAAATCATGTCTCGACACATAGCTGTCATCAGACATCAACGTCCCTCTGCTCTGAGGTGCACTCGCTCACGTCCTGATTCTAACGTCGTTCTCAACCGTGCGCGGGAGCACAGGAACCCGAGGATGGAAGAGAACGGAGTTCTATCACACTTACGCTCTGCCTTCATTAGCAGTAAAGCCCATGTTCACAAACACTACATACTGTATACACCCTCTGATTAAGTGTTATACGATACAAGAAAATGCTGAAGAAGGAAGAAAGGGTAACAGGGGATTAGTGGATCAATTAGTTTCCATCTAATGTCAGCATTTTAATAAAGAACAGCAAAAAAAACACACGTTATACTTAAAAGTGAGAAATTACAGTGTGTTCAATTTCAGATGAAAGAGTCACTGCATTACGATCTCAAGCGTTAGGGGTGTAGACCTCAGGCTTACACCGGATACAATACAATTTAGATTCGTACGGAAACGATTTGATATTTGATGATGAATCTGATACAACACGATACGATGCAATCCCGTATCCTCCGATCGATGTGTGACCGACTCTGCTCAGAATCCGGGGTAGGCCGAGCGTTAATCAGTTAAACAGGACTTCGCTGAGTTTTTTTGTGATTGTTGCGGCCAAAAATGCTCGATTTTGCTGCGGCTTTTTTCAAAATCGAACCGTAAAGGCTGGTTTTGTCCGGCGTCGTTGTTCAGACGCTCCCCTGCGTACTTTATGTACATCCGAATGATTAAAAGCGATGTAGAAAACATCTCCGTCGGTCAGACCTCCAAGACAATTTGTAAAACAGTTCAGTTATTTCATGCACGGCGGGAGTGTCAAACACACGGACACGTTCTTGTTCTCTACTAAACCTTCCGCCGTCGTCGTGATTGTCGTCATGGGCGTTCAAAAATATTTACTAATCGGGAAAATTCAGAAGACTGGTATACAAAACAAAAAGACCTTTTGAATGCTTTCAGACGTTTTTCAAATTCAAACACTAAGATTAATTAAGGACTCAATAACCGTGTAGACTCGTACACGAGGATGTGATTTGAGACACAGACGCGGGTTCGTTCGGTCGTGTGGACACGTTTGCGGTGCAGCTTGCTGAGCATTTTGTGCTTTTTTTTTGCGGAAAACTTCTCGAATCTGCGAAATCGCAGTTGGACGAAATTGTTCTGCGCGCTCTTTCGCAGTGATGTTTTTTTTTGGAAAATGAGTCCTTTTAGACGCACGTGAATCGACGACGGCTTTGGCTGACGTGACGACGTCACATGACGCGCCCAAATCCACGGTCTTTTTGAAAAATTGCGAGCTCCTCCGAATATCGCCGAGTCCGCTTAATTTCTGCGATCGCAAAATGGTGGAATCCTGCAGGGATTGTTGTCTTTTAAAATTCACGCGGAGATTTTGTCCCTTTTCCGTTTGGATTTCTTAATTCACTAAACATCTCAGTTCTTGCTTGACTTATACATATTACTTACAGCGAGTTTTAAATATTAGTGTGTATACAGCACTGCGCAAAAGTCTCACGCACGTGTAAAGAAACGCTGTAAAGCAAACCGAACACGCCTTCAAAAATAATGACATTAAACATTTCTACATAAACAACAATCCTAGTATAAAACGCAGCAAACCGCAATAAACTAAACAACGTCAATACTTTGCATGGCAATACTCTTCTGCTTTTTAATGTTAACGCATCAGCAGTCTCAGGTACACTTTGTACAGTTTTATAAAGAAATTGGCTGGTACGTTTTTCTAATCATCTTCTTGATCATCTTCGTTTGGACGCTTTGTCACACTCGCCGCTATTGCTGCATGTAAATCCTGTTTATCTGTCTGAGACGTGGTCCGTTATGGATGTACTGTGGTACTTCATGTACTGATCTTTCTGTAACGTTGAATATTTTTTGTTAGAAAAGTAATGCTTGGAAATCTAAAATCGATTTTTTTTTTTTTTTCTACTGACGCAATAATGCAGAAGCCATAAAAATAAAAAACAGACAAAAACTAGAATGCCTAAGACTTTTGCATAAGACTGTAAAGTGTTTAATACAGAACACAATACAGTATTATATAGCGTGTCCTATAACTTTGACTGGAAGGATATGTTAATGTAGTTTGCTTATCATCTGGTTGAAGGTCATTTCTAAAAAATCCAGGACAAAAATCAAATTTGAGGGCGGATGAATAGCTCCCACTGACTCAGACTGTCCTTTTCACACAGTGTGTGTACACAGAAAGCCCCTGGGGTACATTATAAAGGTCAATAGACTTGAATTGCCCTGCTCTTTTTACAGCAGACGGGCACATCGCTGTGGACGGCTGCTGGCCGTTCCAGTCACAAATCCAATTCTTGAATTCATTCTCAGAAGGCTTTTCAGTTCACACTGCTACGTCTGGACCAGGGGCTTCCAGTGTCCGACTCGTTTTGAGATTTACTTCACCACCCACCACTACTGAAAAGGCATTACTCTCAAACCTGACCTATCCTAACCTATCCTAACCTAACCTGACCTAACCTATCCTAAACTAACCTGACCTAACCTAACCTGACCTAACCTATCCTAACCTAAACTAACCTGACCTAACCTAACCTATCCTAACCTGACTTAACCTATCCTAACCTAAACTAACCTAACCTGACCTAACCTATCCTAACCTGACCTAACCTATCCTAACCTAACCTATCCTAAACTAACCTGACCTAACCTATCCTAACCTGATCTATCCTAACCTAACCTGACCTATCCTAACTTGACTTAACCTATCCTAACCTGACTTAACCTATCCTAACCTAAACTAACCTAACCTGACCTAACCTAAACTAATCTAACCTAACCTGACCTAACCTAAACTAACCTGACCTAACCTATTCTATCCTAACCTATCCTAACCTATCCTAACCTATCCCAACCTAAACTTGACCTGACCTAACCTATCCTAACCTAAACTAACCTAACCTGACCTAACCTAAACTAATCTAACCTAACCTAACCTGACCTAAACTAACCTAACCTATCCTAACCTGACCTATCCTAACCTGACCTAACCTGACCTGACCTAACCCATCTTAACCTATCCTAACCTAACCTAACCTGACCTAATCTATCCTAAACTAACCTAACATAACCTATCCTAACCTGACCTAACATAACCTATCCTAACCTAAACTAACCTGACCTAACCTATCCTAACCTGACTTAACCTATCCTAACCTAACCTGACCTAACCTAAACTAATCTAACCTAACCTATCCTAACCTGACCTAACCTAATCTAACCTAACCTGACCTAACCTATCCTAACCTGACCTAACCTATTCTATCCTAACCTATCCTAACCTATCCTAACCTATCCCAACCTAAACTTGACCTGACCTAACCTATCCTAACCTAAACTAACCTAACCTGACCTAACCTGAACTAACCTAATGTCTACCAGAAATTTTCTCTATACAAAACAAAAAGACTTTCTGAATGCTTTGAGACGTTTTTAATTTTTTTAAATCAATAGGGAAACCAGTTAGTGTTAGTACTCGATAACGGTCTAGACTCGCGAGGACGAGACATAAACGCTGGTTTTGTTCAGTCGTGTGGACGCATGGTGTTGTACTGCCCCCACTGTTTATGTTGGTATTGCAACGTACGGATGCACAGTGCTCAATTCCGGGGATGTGCACAAGCATCACTCATAAGCAAGTGTAATCCAGAATTAAGTGTAAATGAATGTACAGAAATGTGTGTGTGTGTGTGTGTGTGTGTGTAGTCGTAGAAGTTTATTTCACTGTGGTCACGGGTGTCAAACAAACTCGGTTATTCAGGTTGGTTAGTTTTTCCTAATAGCGACGCAAGCAAGTAATTGCAAACAGATATTCACAAATATTCAAAAGTAATTAAAAAAAACAAAACAGAATTTGGATCAAAAATGTATTTTTTTCCAGCATTTTTGGCTATTTGTAAAAAAAAAAAAAAAAAAAAAAAATCAGAGGCGCAGGTTTTCCAGACTATGGCACATATTTGTAGTGATACAGTGCTGTACGTGATGTGCTATAACAAACTGTAAACACGTAAACAAATAAAAAACTGTACAAATAAAGTCATCAGAGTCGGGACGCACCTCATAGTGTACAGCAGGGTCCCGTTGTCCACCAGACGCAGGAGTTTATTAGGAGTAGTCATGTTGTGAGCCACCGACTTTTTCCCGTTGTGGAAGAAGGTATCCGGAGTCCAGATCTTGCTGGCCAGAAGGTTGTTGAGAGGGAGAACCTGCATGGGTCCGTCGAACTTCAGCCTCTCGTCCCTCCAACTCTGCCGAAAGAACACGTCGATGGTGTACTCCTGGAAGATAGAGAAAAAAATGAACCAGGGCGGGTCTTTCTCTAAAAATAAACAAACAAACAAACAAATAAATAAATAAAAGATGCCTTTGATGACCTGGAGTGGAAAATGCTTGAGTAATTGCTATACATAAAAAATATTTAGGCGTGTTTATACTTTATTCCAATGGAATACTTGTATTCTCACTTAATTATATTTCATTGAAAAAAAATCCTTCTTCCTCCTTATATATTTTTTTAATTTAGACCTTTTAAACCGAGTAAGATTCCGACACATTATCTATACTTTCACTTAAGCATGATTTCCGCCCGTGATGATGACTTTCTCTACTCCTCTGATTTAAAGCCCTCTAAGCTACAGAGTCTGGATCAGGATGAGTCACGACGACCTCTCCTACACACTCCATTCTCCAAAATGACTGGCCTTGATTAGTCAAGATTCTCGCCTGACCTTTTACTTCAAAACATCCCTGCGTTTTTTTTCCTACGGGCTTGTTGATGAGCGATCCTTAAGGCACACTTAAAAAGATTACACTCGTATGAATATGTTTCCTCAGCCACCGCTCGGAGTACAAAACAAGCCATTTAAAATATATTTCTCCATATGGTCGATACGGAGATGCCATGGAAACGTATAACTTTAAACCGACTGATCCTCCACTCAGTCTTCTTCAGCATTTTAGAGCGGGAGCGAGAGAAAGAGACGAGGCTATACTATGAATACTGCCATGCTCAAATGACCTTGGGCTTTTCTTTTGCTTTTTTCCCTGAAGTGACCCAGGAGTTTTTAATGGGACTCGTATAAAAGGCATCCACAGTAGAGCTCATATGAATTACAAATGAAACCATAAGTGCAAGAATCCACTTAAATAGAATCGATTTAATTGCGTTCGTTTCCAGTGTCATGTTTAACTCTCGCCTCGACTTATATAACACACTTACGTAGATAGTACACTCATATCCATCGCTGAGCGCTATAATGGCTTCCAGACGGAACAAGAACCTGGTCCGTTAACTCTAAAGACACTGGTATGGAAAAATTTTGTTGCGTTAAAAAAGAAAAAAGAGATGGTTAATGTGTGTGTGGTTGAAACCAGCGTGCTGTATATGCAACACCGTTAGCATTAGCATACATACACGATATCACACACGAACACGTTTTACACACAGTCTTAACCCAGAAAATCTGATGCATTTAACGTCCTATGTTTTTAGTTTTATTTCAAATACAAATATTTTCCTGCAAATGCAACAGAAACGTTCGTTTCTACCGGTCTTCCGGCATTTTCCTTAATAACGAGCATCACACTGAGAGCAGTGCAATAATAATTGTCCTGATGAGACCTACAAGGTTTTATGAGACATTTCAGGATTTTTTATTTTTTAATTATTTACAGCTCAATTACATGGTTTTATAAGATCACTGTTTTGTTATAAAAAAAACTTTTATCTTTTATCTTTTATCAGTAAACTACTCGAATCGGCAAAATCGCAATCGCACGAAATAGTTTTGCGCGGTCTTTCGCCGTGATGTTTGTTGGTAAACGAGACCTTTTAGCTGTACTCATGTTCGACGCACGTGAATTGAAGAGGGCTTTGGCTGAACGCGTGTCTTGATGACGTCACACGACGTGTCTCGGCCCGAATCTGCAGAAAATCTGCGATCATTTTGAAAAATCGCACGCTCCTCCGCATATTGCGGGGTTTGTTTGCGTTTGCGTTCGTTTCTGCGATGGCGAAACCCTGGAGGAACTGATTTCTGACCCAAACCCATTATAGTTCAATCTTAGATCAATACACAAACACGTTAATTATCCCGTAATTTAATCGAATCTTTATAATCTCCTTACCATCAAAAATCACATCAAACCTAAAAATGGTGTAGAATTAACCTATTTAAGCTTCACTGAACTCTACATTCTAAGCCAATTGAGTTAATAGATATTTTAAAGCTAAAACAACAAATCATTTTGACAGTGGAGAACCAGAAGCTTGTGCTACTGTATACAAACATAATGCAAATAAATTATAATACATACATTATATTGAACATATTCTCTACATGCATATGCTCATTGCACTCCACTGTACTTCCTGCTTCTGCAACGCACTAGGGTTTGATAAGTGAGCTAGAACATAGAGAATATTTTATTGTTTTAATATAAATGAATATTTTCGTGCCTTCTTTAGCCCTGAATATTTTTAACTTCTATACTAACTTTTAAATACTAAATCAGAGAGTCCCAGTAAAGCTTATCAGAGAAATTATAACTTATGTTAGCCTCTAAAGAGACCAGGATGGTCGGGATGGTGATGGATTCCACGTTCTTATAAAACCGTATAAGGATAACTTTTGGTTGTTGGTGCCAGATGGGCTGGTTTGAGTATTTCACAAAACTGATCTCCAGGAATTTCACACACAACAATCACTAGTTTACAGAGAACGGTGCGGAAAACAAAAAAACATCCAGTTCTGCGCGCAGAAATTCCTTGTTGATGAGAGAGTACAGAGAACTGACAGGAAGGCTATGGTAACTCAAATAACCACTCTTTATAACCAGAGCAGAAAAGCATCTCAACATGCCAAACCTTGAGCTGGTTGGGCTACAACAGTAAGCAGAATAGCACATCAGGTTCCACTCCTGTCAGGTAGGAACAGGAATCTGAGGCTGCAGTGGGAACCATGAATCCATGGACCGAACCTGCCTTGTATCAACAGTTCAGGCTGGTGGTGGTGATGTGATGGTGTGGGGAATGTTTTCTTAGCACACATTGGACCCTTTAATACCAATCCAGCATCGGTTGAACCCCACAACCTGTCTGAGTATCGTTGCTGACTACGTGCATCGCTTTATGGCCACAATTTATCACTTCATAACGCTACTTCCTGTATGATAATGTCACAAAGTCGTCTCAAACTGCATTCATGAACATGACACGAGCTCAGGGAATGTCACCGGCCCCCTCGGCCACCAGATCTGAATCTTTGGGACGTGGTAGAATGGGAGATGAGCGTGCAGCTGAAAACTCTACAGCAATTATCTGACGCAATCATTTCAACATGGAGCAGAATCTCCAGGAAATGAATGCTTCCATCACCTTGTGGAATCCATCCCATGAAGAACTGAGGCTGTTCTGAGAGGAAAGTGGGTCCTAGCCAGGATCAGTACGGTGTTCGGAATAAAGTATCCGATGATGAGCTTCTAAAATTACTGAATGTAGGTCCATAGTTCAGGAGTTCTGGTTCGTTAAAAGCTTATTTATACTAAGTGACAAAATGGTTTTAATGAATGAAATCACATTCATGACATTGGTCTCTGAACATATCAAGCATGACCAAATATACGGCCTACGAACTGAATCACTCTTCCATCCTGAGACTTGATATTTTGCCTATTGCATTAACACCAGAAATGCCCCGTGTTTAATTCATATTCAGATATAATTAATACCCAATTCCACTTCGTTTCAGATTCAGCGCCGGTAAAAACAAAAATGTGCTCTTTCGAACGGCTCCCAGAGGCAACATGCTGAAGATGGACTTGTACCTCTGGTGACATAAACGCTGTTCTCAGCATCACTGTTCTGTCTATTCCAGCATCTCTCTCTTTGTGTCGATTATCAGACACTTTTTGTGCTCAAAGCTAAACCTCAAAGCATCACGCAAGTCCTCCGAGTCCTCTGAGCCACACGGTACGCAGATAAAAAGTACAAGAGAAAGCAGTATTTTCTGCCCCTCTGATGATTTCTTACTAAAGTCTCTCTAGTGTTTCCTCGCTTTCAAAGACACTGAATCTCATCATGCTTCTGTAGACGTTTGTTGTTATGCAAACTATTTCTTTTTAAATTGCAATAAATAAATACATAAATACTACTGGTTCAGAAGGTGTTTCTCCCGATAGGTTTAACTTTCTATTCTTCCTTTTCTTATTGCACTGAACCTTTAAATCATTTGATTAATTATGGCTAATTAAATATAATTAACAAAGTGCTCGTTATGACGAGGAAAGCGCAGTGAAGGTATTCGATATAAATAAGTGTACAGTAATTTTAAAAAGTCGCTTCATTCATCCCAATTAACGCAGCAAAAAAAAAAAAGAAAAAAAAAAAAGATCTTAACAGTAAAAGTAAACCTAATAGTTTATTTATAAACCAATAGTCTGGGTAAAGAAGCATACGTAAAGCTAGGTTAAGAATAACCGAACGTTGAGAAGGTGCTATATCAACCCTTCGTTGAGCTACTAACTGTTTTTAACTCAACGTTCATTAGTGAGGAATATCTATACCCAACATATAACCCAACACCTTCGTTTCTCGGCAGGTCCACCTCCGGAGAATCAATTCCAGGCCCCGAGTATGACAGCCGATGGCTAATCCGTGTTTTCTCTTCTTTTAATAGGAAAGCTTTGGTTTGTTACGTGAAAGCCGTCAAATGAGTGCAGCCTCGAAGTGGGATTCATTTAAAGATCAAAAGCAACACGCATGAGCTTATCCATGCATGACCAAGTGGATTTCGCTTCCAGCTGTGCATGGTGAACTTTGTTTCGCTAATTTAGGACAGAAAAGGCAAACAGGAGAAAGGAGAAATCCTGCTTCTCCCTCGTCCCCTGCCTTTACGGAGCGATAGCCGCTGACCTAATTCCTCAGGAGTGTGTGGTGTCGGCGTGGAGGAAGGGCAGACCTCAGTGTGTCGTGATAAACCCAGTGATGGACGTGAAGGAAGCCCTCGATTCCATCGTGTTGGGAGATAAACATGATGTTGGATTTTGTTTGACCGTTTATGTTAACTCGAGTTTAGAAAACTTTAATTGGTACATACCATTAGAAACTAGGGGAAACCCAAACGTGCCTTTAAAACCCGTATGCCAATTAACATATTAATGCGACACTTTCTAATACATTATCGTTTCTATAGTAACAGCCCATTCATTCACATCGTCCGAGACTAATATCGATTTTTGTTTTTTTTTTAAAGCGTGTTGTTTAACGAAGTAAAACGTACGATCGTTTATATTGTGAAGCTTTCAGTTTGGTTATTTAACAATTACGGAAGGAGTCTCCAGTGTCAGTCAGTAATCTTCAGGAAAAAGGAGGTTTTTTTTGTCGTATTAACTTCAAGAGAGAGAATTTAAAGAGGGAGCTGGTCAGGGAACGACTGTTTATAGCTGCTATAACGTAAGCGAGAACAGGAACTAACTCGTCGTCACATTAACAGTTAAAAAGTGTCGTTCGTTAATAAATGAAGTTGCTGTGATATAAGTGGAATAAACACACTATTCCTCATCACCGACTACGTTTACACGGACAGCAGTAATCTAATTATCGACCTTATTCTGAATAAGACGATATTCTGATTAAGGTGTTTACA
>JANDJT010000081.1:23872075-23883498 GCA_024331685.1 Stegophilus panzeri | reverse complement strand
CCCTTCACTGAGTCCGCTGAAAACATTACACACAAAAAACATGTCAATCTATCGGTTCTGTACAAGTAAGAACCACAATACGTGTCAACATGAGAGTTAGGATTTAGGTCAGACTTAACTTTTGCAAAACAATCTTCACAAGAAGTAAAAATGACAAGCTGTCTGAAGTATGACAAGCAGCATGATGTGGAAATAAGTAACTGTAAAGTTAAAACCGTGGCTGGAAGCGCTTTCTCCTGCACTGTAGCTTCAGAGAACAGTACAGTAGCTGATGTTTTACGGAATAGCAATAACACACGCTGTTAAGAGGTTTATTCAGCTTTAGATTCAGATTTTTATTCTGAAAATGCACTAGTCTGCATCTATAAACATCAATAGAGCTTAAATAAGTCTACACTATATGTATATTGATGGACTACTTTTCAATAAAATAAACAATATGCACTTTGTTATTTATTTATTTAGGCTTTCCAACATTCTAGGTGAACACTACGCTACTGATTCAGACTGAACATTAAACTCTTCAATGCTACGTTAGGAATGCAGAAAGTTAATAAGCTATTGATTCAATTAACTGCTATATTTACGCTGAACTAAACGCTCCTCATGCACCAGAAACACATGAATCGCACATGCACAGTTTGTGCAAAAACTAGATTCAATTTCAGCTTTTACATGGACTGGATATTCCATGTATGTTCGGAACTGAAAAGAGTTTTTGCCAGATTTGAATCCTACGAAACACGTACAATGTTTTATCGCAACGTTACTAACTAAATTCACTACAGCAGTCTTTGCGGTATGACGATTTGCACACGAAGAACATGCGATGTCGAAGTCGACAAAGTAGCCGCTATCGTTCAGGTCTAAATTAAGTCTGTAATATGTGTTAAGTAGTACATGTCGAGCTTGTGCTGTTGGCAATTTTTGTTTTTATTAACTTAAAATAAGTTAAGGTTAAGGTAAAATTAGTCTATTCTTAAGATTACGTCTCTAGCCATTACGTGGGCTTGACATTTGAATGGTTCCTGCCCATGTACACGAAGCTCCGCCCACAGAATCTTAAGTGGCTCGTCTATTATGTTCTACATATCTTCCAGGCTATTTCTACAAGCAAGGAATAAACACAATCGACCATTGCACTTTTAATGCTTTGAGAGCTAGGAATTCAGTCTAAATGTTTGTTCTCATGGAACTCCAATACCAGAGCTTTCTCTGAGACGGTTCACTGCATTTGAAGGCGAATGCGATTGCCAAGCGCGCTCAAGCACTTTTATTAATCGGCCATGCGTTCAGGCTGATCGGCCAATACCGTTTACCTTAAAATGCTTAACGTCAGCCTAATTAATCATAAAATCGTTCAACCACCAGACAAGATCCCACGCATCTTGACAAATCTTGATTTTTCTATAGCTTACAGTTTATTTTTTCGCCAGTGTTAACAATTATTTCTATCGATCATTAAAAAAACACTAGATTTAATGTATTACTATTAAAACTGTCAGAACACATTTCACTAATCTAATTTTCTTAATATTCTCATATTAAGCCAGATGTTCTCACTACTAATGATAGCCTAGTTTTGCCAGGAAATAAGCGCTCTTCTATGTTGTTTTGCTAAGAAATCTATTATTAAAGCCTAATAATAAACATATATTATTAAAGGCTTATATATAGGTAATAAACAGAAAGGATGCCCTCTCATAAAACAGTACAATAGTTTAAAATAAGAGTTGGAATATAAGAGTAAAGACAAGAATATTAATTGTATACTCATTTTCTAATGCAGTTACAATCTGACGTGTGCCGTTTCGTGCCTGAACGTCTCCAGTGACTCAGAAATTAAACTACCTCCATCTTGTTTAATACGTTCTCTTGGCTCCTGTGGGACTCTTAGTTTATCAGTATCATCATTTCAATGTCCTTATGCACTAAAGCTGATTCTGAAGAATGTATTCCACATGTTGCTTCTGGCTCTTTGCCCTCATCAGAGCACACAGTTGGCGCTCTACAATCTGTCAATAATCAGCTAGGTGTCAGAACTGTGACAGCCACATCACATCCAGAGGTCTCCATTTGATAATCCTGCTGCTCTTTAATCGATCGTCCCTCGTGTTTCTTCTCCATGAAAAACCATCAACAGAATAAGCAATCTGTGGCTTTACTTCTCAGTCTTCTTAGCACCTATTGAGATCATTAGCAATCCATCTGGTTTCCATCCAATCACAATTGACTCTAATTAAAAATATGAGTAGGGGAATGATTAATAGCGAACACACGGCAGTTAAAAAGTTGACTTGGCTCACTATCTCGCGCTGACAAGGGGAAAATGAGTACAGAGAGCTCAACATGGGGCTGATAAGATGGCATCCACAAGACAGGAAGAGAAAACGAGATGAGACCTGGCTAATCGTAAGCCAGGCGTGGATAGAACTGTGAGTGAGAGAGAGAGTGAGAGAGAGAGAGAGAGAGAGAGAGAGAGAGAGAAAGAGAGAGACTCTGCTTTTTTTCTGCCACAAATCGAGGTCATTAATGCCTGAGAGCCACCAGCCGTGTACACAGAGCAAAGAAGAGGACGACGTTAAGCTACAGGAGAGCTGTGACATTATGGCCTCAATTTGCTCAACCTAGAATTAATGCTTATCTGTGACTTCACAATTATTTATTTTTTCCCCAATGTGCATCTACAATCATTCAGCTAGAAAGCTTAAAGAAGCAGGAAGAAAAGAACGACATGCTCGAATAGGCCGTGTTTGGAAATCAAGGCAGCTGTTAAGCTATATAATAATGAGCTAATTATTACTCTTCACTTGTTCGTGTTTGCTCGTTCTCTCTGATTTTACAGTAAGCTCTGGCAAAGCTGCAGGACAAAGCAGAGTGAACGCAGGTCATGAGGCCAAATGAAATCCAGTACGAATTGTGAGTCATAAACCTGCGTTCACACTGGCGAGCGATAAAGCGACAGCCAACCGTTCATTTTCTATGTGTGTGTGTGTGACACGGAGCGGCGATTTCAGCGATAGCGGCGAGTGACAGCATGAACTGAGATTTTCTCAGTTTTCCAAATAAGGTATGACTCTGTAAAGCAAGGGTTTCTCCTTCAGTCTCTTCTTCAGGAGGTGAAACATTGCTCAACTAGGTTAAGGTCTGGTGACTGACTTGGCCAGTCTAAAACCTTCCATTTTTTTTCCCTTGGTTGAGTCGGCAGTGTGTTTTGGATCATTGTCTTGCTGCATGGTTTAATTTGGATGCATTTCTTGCAGATAAAATGTTCCTGTTAAGTTCTGAATTCATTCTACTGCTACCATCATGAGTTCCATCAACAATAAAGATTAGTGAGAATGTTCCAGAAGCAGCCATGCAAGCCCAAGCCATGACACTACCTCCACCATGTTTCACAGATGAGCTCGTATGTGTTGGACTTTCCATCACTTTGGTAGAGGTTCATCTTGGTTCCAGAACTTTTGTGGCTCATCTCTGTATTTCTTTGCGAATTCCAGTCTGGCTTTCTTACTGCTGTTGAGTTGTTTGCATCTTGTGGTACAGCTTCTATATTTCTGCTCTTCTTTGAACGGTGGATTGTGATACCTTCACTCCTGTCCTGTGGAGGTTGTTTTGGGGTTTTTCTTCACAGCTCTCACAATGTTTCTGTCATCAGCTGTTGTTCTTTTCCTTGGCCGACCCGTTCGGTGTCTGTTGTTCAGTTCACCAGTGGTTTCTTTTCTTTCTTTTTCAAAACATTCAAATTTTTTTGCATTGGCTATGCCCAATGTTTGTGCAATGTTTCTCCCATAGACAGCTCTCTAATCTTCATGTTGGCTTATCCTGCAACAACAAATGCAGTCTTCACACTTGAAACTGAAGGCTAAAACCAAGAGTAGATATTCAGAGCTATTTATTGTTTAAACAATCAAGCAACCAAGTACATCGAGCAACCAATTTTCACCCTTTTTTCACTTTATAAAATATTAGAATGCATTTTAAATAAACAAAGATTAGTCATATACTGTGTCATATGTAGTCATATATATCAATTGTGTGCTGGCTAACATCCTTTTTCATCGGAACTAAGAACTCGGCAAACGGTTCACGCCTATGAACGACAAGACCAGAGCTCATGCCATGCCTGTAAGAGACAATCTACAATATCAACGCAGGGTAAGTGGCCAAAGCCAAGCCTCTCCTTCCTACATATCTCTGTCCCTTCGCTGCTTCTACCTGTTAAAGCTGAGGAAACATTCTGTTAAAAACCTTACCAAGATTACCTCTTATTATCCTTCCAGTGACTGAAGCTTGCTTCATCTCCAAATCCAGGACAGCCTTTAAAATATCCTGATGAGAGTTATTGTATTGTATTGCACTGTATGCTAATAGATGTAGTTATACGTTCCCTCTATTCCTCTAAAGGCTTCAAAAGATGAAAGCTAGGAAATAGTTTTGCTCAATAAGTGCTGAAATGTGGAACAATAAAGCAGCATTTGTCAAAACAAGTATGGCAGGGCTTTCACACACAGCCCCGCTGCGAGGGAACAGATTCCAAAGCTTCTTTATTGCTTCCTACTGAAAGATGAGAGACCTTTTCCCTCACTTTAAATTAGCATTTTGGAGCCTGACGTGACCTGGCCAGTACTCACCTGAGACATACATAAACATGAGCGTGTAACTGCCATACAGTTGCTTTTTTCTGCATTTATTCCCCTCTGTGTGCTAAGCTCAGATTGCACATTTCCAGAGATTTAGAACAAGACTGCTGAGTCATCTGGGATTACCTTTAGACAGATTTTTAAATGCCTTCTAGCCTTTGATTGTGTCTTTTTTTCACCTGGATCCTGATCATTCTACCTACTGTGAAAGAAGCTATGCACTTTTAGGAGTTCTATTTGGAACCCTCTCTGATAGAGCTGCAACCATTAAGGGTTCCCCCATAGAGGACCACCAAAGAACCGTTCAAGTCCTCATGAAATGGCTTCTTAGCTGTTATTCGATTGATGTATTTCCTTCTCATGCAGGAAGTCAGAGCGGCACAAAAGCCAACAGCGTTCGAGATCCGGCGCACCCCCACCCGACCTGAACAAACCTGACGGTAGCTTAACGAGCTATCTAAATATAGACAACTGTGAAGAGATTAACGAGAGCTTTTTACTGATTCCTACTGATGGAGAATCCCAGATGACATATAAAGACAGAATTCTCGCTCTGTCTGAGGAAGCGACGTGTTTCAGCATAGAATTTGAAAAGCGCCCATCACATAACCGCCACCTCGTACAAACTCCATCCGTTTTTTTCTGAACCAAGTGATGTTTGGAAAAGGAAACTGTGCAGAAAGTTGCTCAGCCAAAGACAAACTGTCAAAACATGATTACTGCTAATGAGCTACTACTGTAGAGCAAGACACACCTCTGGGGGGGTTTGTAGGGTTAGGAAAACTATCTTCTGACGCTTTATTCCCACCTGGTCCTCTCTCTAAATTTAACAGAATGTGTTATGTTCCTGGATGTATTCTGATGTCTTCTGTGGCATTTTCCTCTCTCTATCTTCTACGTGGTTAGGATATCCAAGAAGAGCAGGATTTGACACTGGGATTGGCAGAAACAAAAAAAAAAAACCTCTCAGTGCTGGAAGAGTATAAAACGAAGCTGCTGCTAGCACATGGTAGCACATCAGAGAGCCCTGTTTAATCTTTCTCAGCGTTGATGTGCTTTTTAACTTGGTACTTTGTGGATTTAAGCTTAATGCTAACCTTGTACCTTGTATATTCTAACATGTTGGCAGAATAATGAGGACTATTTTTAGATGGTACTGTACATCATCTCAGGTATTGGATATTTTGACAGCTGTAATCACTGTTACAGCCTGGAAATTGTATGCAGGAGTGCATCTTTTCATGTTTTTACAGTGACCGAGAGATGTGCAACACAAATTTACAAAATTACCAACAATACAAAACCAAACTCAAGGCCAAGCCAACACAAGACCAGACCAAACAGCATTTTATACAGCATTACTATTATACACCCGCCACCTAGAAGAGGGCTAAAGGACACAACAAAGTTTCAGAAATCTCAGTGTTTGTTTTAACTCAATGTGTTCAAATTAGAGACACATTGGATGGCGCCGCCACCATGTGGCGTTCAAATTACTCGGGTGGAAACAAATGGGTTTGTTTTTATAGAGGTATCGCATGTTATTAATATCCTGAAGGTCCAATAGGGACATATCCATATCATGTTTATTTAATAAAGCACAGAATAGGCTCCACGTTTCACAGGATAGGCTCCACGCCTGAGACTATACAAAAAATTTGATTATGGGAAAAAATGTTTTGTTGTTTAGTACTGGACAGCTGATGCAACACGTGTCATTGATTCACATGAAACTCGATTCTATAATACTTCCAGATTACTGTGGGAAAACCAAGGAAAATAAAACATGGAACAACAAAAAAACAAAAAAAGCAATCAAAATGGCCGCTCTCCTCAACCCCACATCGGATCATGTTACAGTCAGTTGTGTGTTTGTTTGGTTTGTTTTTCTCTAATGTGGTAGAAATGTGATCGTCACCTTCTCAGATCACAGACAGAAAACATTTCTATGGGTGTGGATGTTTCCAGAAATAATATTTTGTTGTCAGGTTTGGTGTTTTTGTGTTGTGATAATGCTGTGGTGTTTGCAAATCTCTCGCATTTGTGCTGGTTTCTGATTTTGTTTTGCGTTGCTGTAATAATGACGTGTTACACATCTCACAGCTACCATATGTTTTGTTTTTTTGCTGTTAGAGAGAGACAGACAGACAGACAGACAGCATGGACCTTATGTTGTTGTCTTCTTGTTGCACTTACCATTTTTACCTCATGTGAGCAAGAGGGAAAATAAATAGGTACAAACACAGATGGACTCGTCCTGTTATGCGCTCTGCACAATGCACTGCTGGACTAATGAAGAATAAATTAACTATCCTAACAAGAAGAAGTGTGCAGAGACGATTAATTGGGGGGGAGGGGGGTACGTTTACGGTGCAGGTTTCCAACAATGGTAAGCCCTGAAAACAAAACACTACAAAGAGATTGAATCAAAGAAAAAGAAAACCAGCAAAAATCCTTGGGAATAAGATCAAATAAGGATCTTCTCTACAAAGTCTACGGAAGAAGATTTTTAGATTCCAGACGGATGCTGAATCGATTAACTGTGGCTACTGTGGCACACAGGCCGGCAAATGCAAAAACAACATCACAAGGTGGATAAACCAGTAAATTGATAGTAAGGGGGACACGATACACAAAATTCTATGTAGCGCTCTATAGCCCTAGTTGTGTTTTTGAATCCTGCCTTCTCCACTACTGAATATGAACTTCTCAATCGCCATGGTGATTTCTTAATCACGGATTGAATCAGCGAGAAAAAGCAGAGCATTTGCTGTGTGTTTGTGTGTGTATGTCTACGTGTGTGTTTTGCATTAAACATATGCGTGTGGTATTAGCATTGGTGTATTGTACACATATTTGTCAGATTTGATTTCGGTCCACGAAGTCGGCAGGTTCCCCGAGCTAATACGCTAGTACAATGGTATGCTAGCATATTAGCTTGTGAAAAACAGCGTGCTGAGGAGAAGCGCGTTTTTAAAAATAAATAACTAAAAAAAACCCTATAGCCCATAGCAAGAAATAGAGGAGGGAGTGTGGCCTTGATTAAGTTTAAATGTTTACTACACCTCACGTAATAAGCATCGTTTGATGATTACTTTATTATGCGGCCTGTTGAACGAATATTTCGTTCGATATGCAGGCGTATCGAATCGAGAGCCTTGTATTAAATGATACAACGAACCATGCTCCTACACCCCTCCCCCCATCCCCAAGCTACATAGCTAGCTAGCTAGCTACAGATTTAGCTTACTGGTAAAGAATTTGATCAGGTTAAATATCCTCAAAGTAACTTAATTAGACCGGGTTTCCCAAAAGCATCGTGAAGTTAAGATCATCTCAATTGGCTGAGCGAGAGCACTGAATGTGACGCTCGCGCTAGTATTTAACAACTTTAAATCTTTGTGTTGCGATGCTTTTAGGAAACTCAACCCTGTCCAAAAGAGGTTTGTCAGACCTAGGCTCTCTCCGAGTTCGCGGTGTATTTCTCAGTCTGAAATACGTCTATACGGGTATAACCTACCAGGATACATTAGGTGCTAAAATCCAGGAAACGTTCAATTTGGAACTGAGTAACACGAGACGGCTGTAAATGGCTCCCTTGAGCCTGCAGACCTCCGGCGTCCAGTATTTAACCTGGCTCGTTTCTCACCTGCCACCGCCTCCGCACCCCCACGGCCTTGACTGTAGATCCTGTGGCTTCAAATCATTAATCTGTTCCACTCCGTTTCCCCGTGTGTTTATCTATACGGGAAAGCGAAATGCCTTTTTTCTTTTCTTCACGCTTCTTTGTTGCTCTATACGCAGTCACCAGGATGAGCCTGGCAGAACGTTCTCTCATTTCTCAGGCAATTGATTTTGCTCAGGGTTGTTTTGTTTTGGGCTTTTTTTTTATGGTTGTTGTTGCTGAATGCACATGAGAGTACAGATGTACATTTTCATGGGAGTGAGTTCAGTGGTTCATGCCTGTTTTTTAGGGGGAAAAAACAAAAAAAGCAACAGATAATGTCATGAAGCATATTCTACGCTGGGTTGAAAAGCTAAATCTCTCTCTCTCGCTCTTTCTCTCTCTCTCTCTCTCTCTCTCTCTCTCTCCATTCTCGAGAGCTTCATACTCTGGTAGTTCTGCTTCACCGTCGATCGCAGGAATAAAATAAACACAAAAACAACCGGTTCCTTTTCGCTCTTATCTATATGACAGGGAAACAACGAGTCAGAAACGAAAACTGCTGAAAATAAAAAAAATTACTGCATTTACTCTCTATTTATTTCTACAGATGCCCGAGAGCGTTACTAAGAGCATCCTATAAACAAATGAAGCTATCTGACAGACATCTGATTTAAAAATCTAAATCTATTCATCTAATATCATCTAATATTTCCCGTTTAAATACCCACGTACGCTATGTTTGCAGTCTTCTTACATGGCAATGACAGTATCAGTAGACTGATTTATGGTCCTTCGTTAAAATGCCATTCAGGTTCAAATGCTAATGTGAACAGGTGTTCCCATTAAAAGTAAACTGTGTGATGTGATGCATCGCAATGCCCATCACAATGCCATCAATCAATCACTCAATCAATCAATCAAACAATAAGAAGTAAAAGAATGGAAAACTCAACTGTCTATCTTCTCCTACCTTTTTTTTTTTTTTTTGGGGGGGGGGGAATTATTGAATGAGGGTTATTTGAATGAGCTACAGTATGGATTCACCTCAGGACTGCACTTCTGCAGCAGACGAAGGAGACCTGTTAAACCTTCAAGAAAAAACTGTCTCTCTCTCTCTCTCACACACACACACACACACACACACACTCCTTTCTCATGAATGAAATATATGGAGAAGAAAACATATGGAGAAGGATTTTTTTTTTTTTTTTTTTACCTCAGCACAGATGAACGTCTCTTCTTCTGTTTCTTCTTCTGATTTTCGACCTACTTCGGACTTTTCTCCAGCTTTTGACGCGGCTGATG
Source organism: Stegophilus panzeri (assembly GCA_024331685.1). Taxonomy (NCBI): domain Eukaryota; kingdom Metazoa; phylum Chordata; class Actinopteri; order Siluriformes; family Trichomycteridae; genus Stegophilus; species Stegophilus panzeri. The sequence continues at coordinate 23,873,883 of JANDJT010000081.1, read as the reverse complement.
GCGAGTCGTTTCGTCTCTCTCTCTCTCTTTCTTTCCCACTTCCACACAAATCGTTTCTTTTCCAGGCGAATTTCTGGTTTTTTACTTCCAGTGAAGTGTTCGCTAAAGGCGCTGAGGTGAGCCGGCTGCAGTGAGGAGGAGAGAGCCGTTAGCGTCGCGAGCCTGCGTCTCTCAAACCAACCTTCCCGCCCCCTTCTCCAGGCGCGCGCACATTGGTGCTGGCGGGAAAATAAATAAATAAATAAATCGATCGATCCGCGCGTGCAGGGTTTCTTCAGTCACATATGTCTAAGCTAAATCCCAAACGGCTTCCTGATCAGTCTAAGAGTGCGCTGTTTAGTATATTAAAATAACACATTTTGCGCACTAAGTAGTGGACTACATGGACAACAGAAGGGTGTTTGAAATTCTGCTGGTGAATCCATGCTATCCATGTTTATAAAATAGGGTTAATTTAGGTGGTTTTTTTTATTATTATTATGTTGGCTTGGCAAAGTCAAGATTCTGTTATGTTGTTTAAGCTTATTAGTAGTAGTAGTAGTATTTTTATTTTTTCTGAGACCCAAAATGTCTAAACGCTACTCGTCCTAGAGCTTTGGTGCATATCAAGCTACAGTACATGCACCAAACTCACCACAGACCTTAGTGAACGTATGGAGGTGCGTCCCAAATCACACACTTATGCACTATTCTACGCCATTTTCTAATATAAATAGTGTGATTTGTGTGTTCATACTGAAAAACCCCAACAACTCGTTAGAGTCATATCTTCCTGCAGTTCTCGCTTGGTTTTCCACTGAAGCTAAACAGGGTTGAGGCTGGTGAGTACCTGAATGGGAGATCTCCTGGGGAAAACTAAGGTTTCTGCTGGAAGTGGTATCAGTGAGGCCAGCAGGGGGTGCTCACCATGTGGTCTGTGTGGGGCCTAATGCCCCAGTAAAATCATGGAGACACTATACTGTAAAAACAGCATCATCTTTCCGATGAGACTTTAAACAGACTGAATCTCTGTGGTCATTAAAATTCCAGCGTAGGAGTATAATCCTGGTGTCCTGGTGAATTTCCCACAGTGGCCCTTCTCTATCAGGGTCCCCTAATAATCCCCATCTCTGAATTGGCTACATCACTCTCTCCTCTCCACTAATATCTAGTGTGTGATGGGCGTTCTGGCGCACTATGGCTGCTGTTGCATCATCCAGGTGGATGCTACACACTAGTGGTGGTTGAGGAGATTCCCCTTATGTAATGTTTTAAGACGAAACCATTTTAATGACATGTTGATGTGTTAAGTGTTGGTACATCAAGTCTTGTTTATTTCTAAAGCACATTTAAAAAAATAAATAAATAAATGCTGGAACACATTTTCATTGATTTAGGTTTTTATTCCATCCTCAGTGAAAAAGAGTTAAAAAACATTGTTTAATTGTAGCATATTTATTCATGACATCAAGACATCCAATATCAATAACATCAATAATATCATCATTCTAAACACAGAAGTCATTGATGCTTGCATTAAAAATATTACATAAGTCACTCTTAATATCTTTCACTGAGTCATAGTGGTTTGGGAAATAAAAATGGATATGTTTTAGTCTAATATTACTTTAAAAACTGTCAAATATAAGCTACCTGCCAACACACCAGGCAATAAGATGTGATATACAGTATACAGTCATCCATCAGTATTAGCAAGAGATTTGTATTATATACTCACATTTTCTTAAGGCCTTTCCCCAACTGGAAAAATTAACGTTGTTGTTCTGCATTGTTGTTACTTTAGAATAAAATGGGAAGACAGTTTGTCC
>JANDJT010000081.1:23861678-23871975 GCA_024331685.1 Stegophilus panzeri | reverse complement strand
TTTCCCCAACTGGAAAAATTAACGTTGTTGTTCTGCATTGTTGTTACTTTAGAATAAAATGGGAAGACAGTTTGTCCCATATGAGTGTTAGTACTAAATAGTAGTAGACAAATTTACAGGATATATTGTCCATATAGGCCATTTTGTTTTATTAGTAAAGCAGATATTCCCATCTTCCAGAGTCATGGTTTGCAGTAGTTATATAAAGTTGAGTATAAAACAATATGCTGAACGATTGCTTGCATGGCATTCGCCCATTTCTACAATATGTTCTGTTAGACAAGTTAATTCATCCACACAGATCTGATTAGATTTCCAGATCACTGGTGTTTGGCTTGATGTTGTTTGTGCATCAGATGATAAGGGGGAAAAATGCTTAGCAGACACAAAGGAAACAGGAAGTAATAGGTATCCAAGGCTTGCCATCTATTACAGAGACAGATGAATAAAGTGGTGCAAGCTTGGAATTGGACTGCTCTTTCTTGGCTCCCCACATGTGTCTCATCGATACCAGACACACCAGATTCAGTATGGCACCCTAAAGGGGTTTTTGGTTGGGGAACCATAAAGGTTCTATGCACAACAGGGAGGCAAAGAATGCTTAACTATCCAAAAACCCTTTGGCTTGTGTAGAAATTTACATAATCCGACTGAAAATTTCAGAAATGTAAGAAGAGGTTATTGGATTAGTTCCTTTTCTTATTCATATAAAATCCTATTTTGATTTAGATCAGACTAATGAACTAATGAACAGACTAATAAAGTCTGAGTGTTTGTTCAGCTGGTAGCAGCAGTCTGTTGGACTGAAACAACATAAAGAACTTGGTGAAATAGAACAAGTGTTGCTATTAGTTAAATGGATATTGAGCCTGAATTGTACTTTTAGTTGCCAATAGAATCGGGTTGATTTCAATTTAGTTCAGACTCATAATTTTATGTCTGAGTGTTTGTTCATTACTGTTGATTTATGGGTTGTTGTTGTTTTTAAATCTTTTTCTGAGAAGCTTATTTATGAAAATAGCTGGCCACCCACACAGCCAGAATAAAGGCACAGTGGGGCATTGTTTGGAAGTAATTCCTAGAAAATTCTGCATTTGAAATTCAGCATGACTTAGCAAAAACAAACTCATCAGACGCTCAAACACTCAAAATGTATGCCAAAATGCTCAAAGCTAGAAAAGACAATTAAACAATTCATTTCAGCCTTTCAAACTATTTATTCTGCCTGGCTGAGGATGCCAAGCGGGTAGAAGCAGTCTGTTGGACTGAAATAACTGAAATAAAGAACTTGGTGAAATAGAACAAGGGTTGCTATTAGTTAAATCGATATTGAGCCTGAATTGTACTTTTAGGTGCCAGTAGAGTCGGGTTCATTTTAGACAGCAACATTACAGTAAATGAGCCAAACTGACTTTAACGATGCCAAGAAATGTTTTTACTGAACATATGCCATGATGAATAGAGACCACAGAAACAATAATACCAATGTCAATTGAAAAATAGCCTTATGGGTAGCTATGCTGCATAGTAAAAATTGGCAGGTTCATTAGCCAAAGTTCAGGTAGACACAAACCATAAAGTAAATAGGGCAACTGTTTAAAGAAAGTGATTTGTCATTGCTGTTGAGTATGATAAATGGGCTTGTGCCGAAGCCAGTCATATGTGGAATTTAGCTTCATTCAGACATCTGCTATTTCTTCTGATAGAGAAGCTGTTCAGCTTTGAAGAAATGTCTGCAACTGGAAAAGGTACCTTAACATACTCGTGTTTGGAAATGCCTACTGCTATCAGTCTCATCTTTAGAGGAAGAGAGAAGAACAGCCCTCATACCAGCGAGATAATCTGACTGATCTGGTTGATAACAGGACGTTCTGAAAAGACTCTTTTCCATTTTGTGGTGATAAGGATATAGATATTTGGTCTTCACCTAACCAGGCACTTTCCCAGGTATAATTAATCAATAGAATCTCACAATTCAGCATGGGTGCTGAGCTTGGCCAGAAACGACAATTATCCTGTGAAGCTTGTCACAGTTTTCAGTTTATTTTCAGACAGATGAACCAGTGTGGCAATGAGCAATGGAGGCTATGTTACACTTCTGTTTTCTCTTTGCAGATATTCACAGTGAGTACAAACACAGCGGTTATCTGTCTTTTCCTATGTCCATGATGAAGAACAAAACCTGTGTTAGCTGCCAAAGTAGTTTTCTTTTGACAGGGAAGGTGGTGCTTTGTGATAATGCATTGTTTACTGGGCAGCAGAAGAACCACAGGGGCGCATTTTTAGAATGACTAGCTGTAATCTGCAAAATATAAAATTTCTGTCGTCTGTTTTGTTCTTTGGCGTCGGTCCAAACTGCCTGCACAGCCTGATGTGCACTGGATCAGTGCAGACCACACAGTTCTTCATAACACCAAAGAGAACACAGTCTTCCATCATTACAGCTTTCGGGTCGGAATGACGGTGATGCAAATATTCCAATTTATGTAAATATATCCAAATATTTTGTTCGAACTATACACTGCAGAACCAGAAAAAAAACAGCCATGTAGTATTGTATTGTTATTTATTTACAGTAATACATTAATAAACCCAAAGGTAAATTAGCCAACAGGTTAATTTCTAACAGTAATCCCTGAAGCCAGGTGTTATTAGTAAGAAATTCATTCAGCGTAATTTTGAATCAGCTTTGGTTATTCTATGCGAACATGTAAATAGATATTTGTTAAAAAATATATATATTTATTCAGTTGTCAGATGTGACAGCATCCTACCAGTGTTAGCATGGAGTAATCAAGTGTGAATAAATATTCAATGAATGTGGTTAATTTGTTGGGATTTTTTTTATTTTATTTTTTTTTTTTAAAGGGCTATTGCGTCTAAATATATCTTCAGTTCTTACTTGACAGCTCATCTGCATATCAGCAGTTTGACAAGGTGCCAGCACATGCCCTGAGGTTAGCCACTAATCACGCCTTGGCAGCAGCAGAGAAAGTTGAGATTCATGTCAGAGAATTGCTCACCATGATTAATGGATCCTCCTAGAGGATAGTCTGAGATGCAATTACAGAAAAAAGCCAGAAGGTGCTACGCTAACTCACACTTCTGAATGTCCCATAATTGAGCTGCTGATTGAGTTTGCATGAGGACACAACGCTGGAGAACGCGCAGTGGAATACGCAGTCTTGCGCAGATGTGGATGCACATTGATTTAACATACTGTATAGCGAATTCCATAGGGCTGCCGCTAAAAACGATTGCTTTCATATTGTAAATTAGATCTGCTGTCTATAATCAGAACATATTGTATGAACTCAATGATATGTGATTGTAAAGGAGGTCATTCATACAAGAGGAAACTTCTATTCCATCAGATACCGTATGATATTTAATGCAGTTCAATACCGAGTTATCAAGAACGACAGAACGACAAATTGCAAGGGCTTTCATTTATTCAAAATGGTTCTTAAAATTAGAATGACAGCAGAGTGATTCATCTTTGTGCCATCCTCTTTCATAATTAACCACAGCTTTCATTAGATGAAAAAAGATTAGCTTATATTAAATTCCAATCAGCTGAATAATAGCTAAACTCTCCCATGCCCTTTTCTGTGTGATCATAGTTTTTTTCCTTTCATGATATATGATGTGGCAGTTGAATGCTCAGCGTACTCTTCAGTTTTATTGCAATAGGTTTTATTGCTGGCTTTTTAGTGGTAGTGGTGGTGCATTTTCATTGAAAAGAGGAAATAAAAAGAGAGCATCTCAATTCTAAGACAGAAAGGATTGCATAGCTCAAAAAAAAAAAGGGGGGGTGGAAAAACAACCTTACTTGATCTCAACAGTGATGTCATGTGATATAAGAAAAGTCAGGCTTGTTTAGTATCTCTTAAAGTTTGTTATTTAGCATAATGCTATTTATTTAATTTAAATGAATCCATCGCTCTCTCTCTCTCTCTCTCTCTCTCTTTTGCTTTCTGTCTCTTTCAGAATGTTTTCCTCCACATGCCTTGCAGCCAATTTCATGAGATATAAATGATGTTTTGTTTTCACGTTACTTGGAATACATTTTGAGCACCAAACTGACACATGGTCAACAATGAACCAGCTCATTTTATGACTTATTTAAGAGACTGAAATTGTTAGTAGCTGACAAAGATTGATAGGCCTCATAACCTTAATCCCCTTGCAGAAAAGGGTACTGACTCCTTTTTTTTTTTTTTTTTTTTTTTTTTACATTTTACAGTGACACTAAAACTAGTGCTGGATATCTCTGACAGGAATTAGAAACGTTATAGGGAATGAAAACAAATGAACAAACGAAGGAAAATGAACACAACAATTCACACTGCTGTTTCTGATTAAATGCAGCGTATGGTTTTATTTATACTCTATAGGGTTACTATAAGCAGAGCAGGCAACCATATGTAAAGAATGTTATTACCCTTTATATCTCTTATTTCATTCTAATCAGTCCCCAACTCAACAGGGGAATGTGGAACACTGGAACATCAATGTAAACGTATCTTTTCTGTTCAGAAACAACCAAAATAAAAACTAAATAATTTCTACAGTATATATTCAGTATATTCAGAGGACAGATTTTATTTACTTTTTCTTAGCCTGTCAGATGGGGCGACTGTGGCTCAGGTGGTAGAGTGGGTTGTCCACTAATCGTAGGGTTGGCGGTTTGATTCCCAGCTCACGTGACTGCACATGCAGAAGTCATGCCTTGGGCAAGACATTGAACCCCAAGTTGGTCCCGATGGCAAGTTAGCGCCTTGTATGGCAGCTCTGCTACTATTGGTGTGTGAGTGTGAGTGTGTGTGTGAATGGGTGCATAAGAACCAGTGTAAAGCGCTTTGTAGTAGAACTGCTAAGTTTAAAAAAGCGTTATATAAGTGCTGACCATTTACTATTCTGTAACTACTGGTCATGTAATACTTATTACTGGACACATTCAGTAGATGTATTATTCATTCATCTTCAGTAACTGCTTTATTCTGGGCAGGGTTGCAGTGTATCTGTAGACAATCCAGTAGCCAAACTGTCAGCATGTTTTTTTGGCAGTGTCCAACCCATATCCAGTGCTCAGGATCAAAATGTGGACCCCCGAGTTTGTCTCGTGCTGAGAGTCACCAGTACTTGCCAGAAATTCCTACAGTTCCTATAAAATGTCCACTGTGGTGATGTCACTCTGGTGCCCCATGTTCTCCACTTGTTGATGATGGTCTTCATGGTGTTACATGGTAAATCTAATGTTTTGGAAAAATTTTGTATCTCTCATGATTGAAATTTTTTGAAAACAAAAATCCTACAGAAACAGCTGATCTTAATTTGGGGTTCACTTAATAGATGATAGATGTATGATTATTACTGTAACATGGGTTTGAATATTTAAAAAAAAAGTCTACACACCTCTGTTAAAAGAATATGCAGTTTTATGGCAAGGCAAGTGAAAATGTAATGACTCCAGCTGCAGGCCAGCTCTGTGGGTGGTGTATGACTGCAAATAGTGTGATTTCTATTCTTTTTGCCTCAGGTCTTTACACTATCAAGCTCTTGCTCTTTCTGCATCCCCCCCTTATCTCTCTCTCTCTGGCCTACACATCTGCTGAGGATAACATGTGTACTGACTCTGCTTGCTTTTGCCTTCTAAAAACAACTGAACTGCAGATTTGGCTTCCATGATACACTGTCATCCATCTGGCAGGCCTGTGTTGAAGCTGCTGCCTTTTTCTGACTAGGCTCTCAGCAATTTGCACAGATAGTTGGGTCGAATACGGAAAAGAGAAGCTAAAAGGACCATCACTGTGACCCTGTCAACACTCACGATACAAACATGTGAAAACGGGAGCACTCAAATGAAATCTGTCTCCAGCATTTGAGGCGCTAGTACCAGGCTAGCATCAAGGCAATGGGTTTCAAGACCTCAACAGATAAGTAGAAGGAGAAAGTGGTGATGAATGGACAGAGAGAGAAAGCTAAGATCATAAGAGAATAGTGATGGAATTTTTCCGTAATACACAACTCATAGGGCATTTGGTGAAGGATGTAAGAGACTGAGAGAAGGAAGAACACACACACACATACACTTGAGAACATTCATATATTTCCACAAGCTTTACACAATACAATAAAAAAAACATTTTGTTCCAATTACCTTGTTGTACATATAGCAATTTTAGAGCATTTTAGCATGGCAGAATATTAATCACAACAAGCAAAAGGGAGCTATCGTACTTGCACAAACAACATTACTACACTTCTGTGCCTCCCTCAACTAAGGTGCTGCTTTAATAGATAGGATGCTTCCATGAATCTGTCCCTACATTAACTGGATATAGGCCTTCAGTTGTCATGGTGAGGTAACAAGTTAACAAAAGCAAAAATTAAACAAAAACCATCAGCCATTGGTTGGATTGTGCTGAAAGGTGACATTTGTCTAACAGAGGCGTGCAGGTTTTGTGCCAAAATAGATTTGTATTTGGATCTATCCATGTTTTATTCTCTCTATCTTCTCTAGAGCCCCAGTGCCAGCTGAAGAGAAGCAATCCCATAGCACGATGCTGCCACCACCATGCTTCACCATAGGGTACGGTGTTCTTTGGGTGATAAGCTGTCTTGTTTTTGCACCCAAAATTTATTTTTGTACCTCTCAGGATTGATATTTTTTGACAATGAGATCCCATACATGTTTTGTAAGCTCTTTGCCGACCATGGCTTCATCAATCGGATTAAACCGAGAAGATCCTAAGAAAAGAAAATCCTACAGAAACAGCTGATCTTTAGCTGAGGTTCATTTAATACATGATAGTTGTTTTAGATTAGTAGATTATTACTTTTGAACATGAGTTTGAATGGGATTGGTTAATTTGGAACACACTCATATGCCCCATTATAAAAGTGTGTGCAGGTTATTGTAAGTTTTTTCTTGGTCTTTTTGTCCTTAAAATTGTATTTTGTTGGGTGATATAATTACCTTCAAGGTGGAAAAAGTTCTGACATGATTTATGTTTGTTTCCTGTTTAGTTTCATTAACCTGCAACTTTAACAGTGGTGTGTAGACTTTTTATATCCACTGTAACTCACCACGAAGGTCTTAGTTTGCCATCTGGGTCACGGCACCAAGTGGTCAGAAATTCGGCAAAGTTTAGTCTGTAGACAGAAGACTGGTGTGATCTTCAGATTCTCAATGTTTATTTGCATGCTTGGGGTCTCTTCTCTTTAGATCAGCTTTTTCGCTGCCAGAAGTACGACTTCAGAAATATTGCACAGCTCACTCTCAGGTTGGAGAGGCCAGCTTATGTAAAGCGTGAAGAGAGTGAGAAGGAGAAGAGGAGATAAGCTAGAAGCAGGCAATAAGATATAAGCAGGCCTACGGCCAACTGAGCCAGGGAGTATTATTACCTCTGACCTTGGTATTTCTTGTCACGCAGACACACTGTACCAAAACACACAGTATAAGACCTACGACGTATTCAGAGACAGCCCTAGGTATAAATCTGTCATGAAGAATATGAAACAGAATACATGAATGAGCATAAAACTTGAGCAAATGATCATTGAGTCAGAGGCAGTTCATTAAAGGTAAAATTTCCTTCAAGGGCCATAACCAGGATCAAACTTTTAGTGACGTTAACAATTCATAGTTATTATATCACGGTGCCAAATGCACACTACACCAATTATTAATTATGCCTCTGCATCTAGGGATGATGTTTTCGTGTTGTTTTTTAGCGTGATATCTCAAGAACGAGCGGTTGAATGTTTGTAAGATTTATAGGAAATTATCCTTGTCACTAGATACTATTTATAGGTGTGTGTGTATATATATATATATATATATATATATATATAGGTATTTGTGGCATACAAATTAGTAACAAGAAGGACTAGAGGGTACGTAAATATTATTGTGATCAGCTAACATTATTGCAACTAGCAAACTGATTTGTCTAGCAAGGTGTATCTATAATGTGCAGAACCGTTTCTATAGTAAGATATATTGCACAGATTGGGAGGGGGACGAGACTCTGTGCTGGATGACTGTATGTTGTCGACTCTCGGTTACTCTAAACATTCACTAGATAGTAGCCTAAAGCTTAAGTCAAGTGTAAAAGCCTCTCAATTTAATTTTGTTTGAGGCTATGTCGTTATTAATGTCGTCCTGCAACACCAAAATATATGGTCACGAGTAGCTTCTGGTTGGAATGCTGATTTTTCCACACACAAAGACTTGGAAATTAAAAAGTGTGTGTGTGTATGTGTGTGTGTTTCCGAATACAAATGCTAATGTTGATAACATTAAGAACATTAATCAGTTTAAAGTCATGCTTTGCCTAAACAATAATTCATCACACTTAAGGATGACTTCCATTTCTGTTTCACTAAACCAAGCAAGATAATAACTATATACTGTACATTCAATGAAATCTAACAACCGTCTAATGGTTCTTGTTTGAGGACACGTTTGGACTTTCTACTTGAACTTGTACATTAGTTCCATAACATTTTGTTAACCCCCCCTTAAATTTTCATTGCAATTTACTGTGGGAAATACATTTACATATATCTAAACCTAGATGTATGTGAGAGGTAGATTTCTTCTACCGATGAAGACTTTGATGGAGAATGTGTCAGATTATGTCAGAATTATTCATTATGAAATAAATTAGCCTGTTCTATGACCGATGTCAGGGTCATAATTCAAGAAATATATTAGAAACATGGCAGCAGTGATGTCCTAACATTATTACTGATGATTAAAACTTATACTAGGACATTACCATCAGCAAGCATCACACTATCCTGAGTTCTAATGCAACCTCTGACCCCAATTTCCTGTTCACGTTCCAATTTCACGTATATAAGCTAAGAGTTTTCAGTAGTTTATCACAAAGTCTTACCAATTCTTTAGTTGCATACGTTCTGATTGTGTCTACACGCTTTGGCTGTTTATTTGACGACTATTTTGGATTATTCTCTTGTTCTGTTGTTTGATGCCTGATTGTGTGTTGTTGTTTTTTTTTTTTTTTTACTCTTGTCTTCTCTACTATTTTGGATTTTGAATTGTGTATTGGTATTATCAATAAAACCTTCCTGCATATGGATCCTGAACTTTCTCTTGAGTCCAGTGCATTAAAGTATGCATATAAATATTCAGGATTTATGATGATTCATGACTATACAGTATGTGCCTTGCCTTTAAACTGAGATGTTTATCTATCTATCTATCTGTGTGTGTGTGTGTGTGTATGTTTGTATAGTACACAAACTTTCCAGAGAAACAGGATATTTCTTTATAACAATGTTTAAATATTGTATAAATATGAATATTGTACCTTCCAATATGTATAAACATGAAATCTAGCAAACTAATGATACTTTTGTCCTAAGTTCATGCAAACTTTTAAATTGTACATAATTCAGATTCTTTGAATTATTTCTAAACAAACCTCCACTAATATTGGCACCCTTTGTAAATATGAGCAAAGAAGGGTGTGAAAAATTGTCTTTATTGTTTAACCTTTTGATCTTTTGTTAAAACAATTCTCTGCTCTCATGGATATCAAGCAATTACAAACACAACAAAAGGTTTATCAAAAATATAGGTTAAATATAGGTGTGCAACAATTATTGAGACCCCTATGAATTCATATCAAAAAAATCTATTTGAAGTATATTCCCACTGATATTTTACATTTAGTACACGTGGGTGACTAGGAACAGGAAATTGTTCAACCATGACTTCCTGTTTCACAGGGGTATAAATATGAGGTAACACACAGGTCAAATTCCCTTAGTCATTCATAACAATGTGGAATATAGCTGTGATGTGCAGCAAAAGGTTGTTGAGCTTCACAAAATGGGAATGTGAGGAAACTGTTAATAAGAAGACACCCCCCCCATATTATTTTGGTTATTGGTATTGACAGTAATCAGTAAGACTGGAGGCCTGTAATTTTTGTTGTTATAATTATTGAACAATTACCATTGAAATATTAGTCGTGATGAGAGACAGAAAGAATACTTGGTACTCCTAACATTAGAGGGCGCTGATGACCAGTGGTAGGGGAAAAACACATGCGAACGCACCGAGCTAGAACATCACTGCTCAGGGTGTTGAGCTGCACTGGCGCACCGTGTGTTATGGTCTCTAATGATTAATATGTCTTGTAATTAATTGCAGAACGTAAAGACAACAGTGAGCAAATAAAATTGAAAATGCCCATTTCCACCATCAGGGCAATAATGAAGAAGTTCCAGTCAACTGGAAATGTTATGAATCAACCTG
>JANDJT010000081.1:23843283-23861578 GCA_024331685.1 Stegophilus panzeri | reverse complement strand
AAAGTCTCCAAAACTACAATCCGAAATCACCTACATCACCACAAGTTGTTTGGAAGGGTTTCAAGAAAAAAGCCTCTGCTCTCATCCAAAAACAAACTCGAGCGTCTTCAGTTTGCCAGACACTACTGGACCTTCAAATGGGATCGGCTTATCGACAGACAATACAACAACATTTTGATGAATTATTTTATTTATTTATTTTATTATTGTTCATAACAATAACATGATTTTGGGGAGAATGATTTATAAAAGCTATTGGTTCACGTTGTGATAAAAAAAAAAAAAAAAGTATATTCATAATGTTGTGTGCTTCAAAAGAGCGCTTCATCATTAGCCAGCACTCATAACTGGCCATGTTTCCAGAACATACATCCCAGTGCTATATATTGCATACATCTAAATTTGCTTACAAATTAATAGGCCAGACCTATAAGAAACTGGGACCCAGCGATGACGCAACCGGAATTATTTAACAAAAATTATACTAAGAAATTTCCCAAGCACTTTCCACCATAAATTAGGTGATTAGTGGCCAAGTCCATGTGAGATCCTATTAGGCTTCCTTCTCTTCAAACTCTAGGGCTGGTTCTAATGAGCCACTTCAGCAAACATGCAGTTATACTACAGCATACTGACAAATGGCTGTTCTCTCCTCATTTAAACTAAGCGACTAGTGCCATGAAAAGCAATTTCTTAAAAACAAGTCCACTGGGCCAGAGCTAGAAATTCCTTTGGCTCAGTTAGGAAGACAGGTAAAAAAAAATGCCATCATTTCCCAGAAAACAATTTGGTATGAAGTAGAACGTAAAGAAATTGGAAAAGAGTGCATGGCACAGAGAGTAAGGTGCAAGAACAGAGCATTTCTCTGCAAACTGAAATGGTGAACACATTAAAAAAAAACTCCTAAAACTTCTGCTGTGCCTCCCTCAGATGAAAGAGAAGCTTATGCAAATTGTTTCTCACTGCAGTCCTTCAAGATAGCCCGGTTTTGGCTTTCTTCCTGTCGGGATTTACTGCTTCTGGCTTGTTGCTGTCTAGTCTCTCTTCCCTACACTCAAAAAAAGATATCCTGGCATATGCAGAAACGTGTGCAGATACAGATCAGTGAGCTTTATGCAAATACTGACATGGATGCACCCACGCAAGTTTTCATACACTCGTACACTACATATTGTCGTGTGTGTTATAGTACAATTGCACGTACGGCATAAAAATACACACAGAAACACAAACAGATAAATTCCCACACCATTTGCTACAGTAATAATGTCATTAAACACAGCAGCAAAAGTAAATTAGACCGGAAAGTGTGTGCTTCTTCTCCGTCTTTCTTCAATATTCCACATGGCTTATGACTAAGCCAAGGACCTTTGCGAATCCACCCTGAGATTACCAGAAGGTCACAAATCACAAGCTGATTCCCCATTATTTTTGGCCTTCATTGAATCTCCTTTGTTATTTAGAGATTTATTTTTTCTCCCTCAGCCCTAATCATTCTCTCTGTTATTATGTTTATGATTATCCATAGCCTATTTCTTTCCTCCATGCAGAACTGTACAGAAAAAGAATCTTACGGCCGTTCTATCATCTCACCTGTGCTTGCTCACAAGATCATGTAATCATCTGCACAAATGCAGATAGAATACTACACTAAACATACATACGTACACACAGGGAGAATTTCCTGTAGGTTTCATCTCCAAACAAAATCTAACACACCTGTTTTAGTTGATCAAGAGCTTCTTGAGGCAATAATTAGATGGTCAGGTGTGCATGATTATGTTTGGAGCTAAAGTCTCCAGAAACAGGGTTGGTGAACACTGATATATAATATCCACAGATTTTCCTGAATATAGCTTTAGAGAAAAATAAATAATACAACTGCTTTAATGCTGAATAGGAAGCACAACTTCTCTTAAAATTTCATTTAAAAATGCTTCTATTAAAAGTTTGACAGTGGCTATATTACGTATCACTCATGCTGCAATTCATTATTGCATTTACAAAAATAAAGTGTACTATTTCATTATATTCATGTCTTGCACTATTAGTTTAACCTCTTAAATTCCCAGGACAGGTTGGTGGGTCCATACGAGGATTTCTATCCTGTTGAGGACTTTTAAACTAGTCCAATTTGCCATAAAATAGTGAGCATGGGGCAGGGTGAATCCTCCCCAATGGGCCTCTATTCATTAGGGCTTGTTGCAGTTCTCATTTTTCACCACTAGGTGCAATAATAACTTTATGGAGCTAAACGGGGCAGTGAGTGCTACGCACCACGATTGTGCAAAATCTAGAACAGCGAGGAAATCAATGGAACATGATTTATAAAGAGAATGAATGAATGAATTGTAAATATTGAGCTCTCAGTTTGACCAATTAATTTAATATTCCAAGTTAGCAATGATTTGAAAAACTAACTAACATTTTTTTTTCTAGTGTTGTCCACTGAATTCTCTTACACAAATTAAAACATGTTAAAACAAATGTTCAACATTACTTTAAAAAAAAAAAAATAAGGAGCTGAAAATACAGTTCAGAATGGACTTCATGTTGTTCCAAGCTGGTTTATTCTGATATTCTGGTGGTGGTTTATGATTGATTAGCAAATCCCTGCTGGTAAATATGATCTTGGTGTTCATTACGCCGCTCAAAGCTGTTTTCGCTCAACCTGGGTGATATGCTAAATTTCTGAGCACTAAATAATTGATTGCCATTTGCCATAACTGACAACCGTGCTTCCACCACTGACATACACATTAGTTTTTAAGTAATATATTCTGCATTCGTTTCAGTTCAGCGGTTTAACCACAGATTTGTTTTCAAGAAGCCTAGAATGGAATAGTTTTATTTCTTTTTTGGTCATAAATCATCTCAATCACAACAAACAGTCCGGTGGCATTTTTTATAAGTTACATTATAATATGCCACGGATAACAAATATAACTCAGATGTAGATTTAGTTCAGTGAATATTGTCAGGTGGATTTGGGGAAGACGGAGAGCATCTGAAATTAGACTTCGGTTTTACTTTAAAGTTCACTCAACTCCAAAAGAGGACAAGACAACTGAAGCATGGATGAGTGGGGATGGAAAGAGAAAAGGGAGGAAAGGCCAGGCCAGTGTGCAGCCAGACAATCTCTCTGATGAGGAGTCCCAGAAGTGCCTAGACGATCGTCCCACATAACTAACAGTGGGGAAATACGAGATCTTTCTGTGTCTGTGTGTAATTCCTCACTGGGTAAAAGTAAACTCTATAACTGTCTAACTCAGAGAAAAAGTATGTCATAACCTGGATGTGTCAGAACGTGCCATCCATGAGCCCTGTTGAACTGCGATGGTCCCTCACGCCCTAACGCTGTGTCACCACAAAGCATGTAACATGCCTCAGGATGATACTGGATTGCAACAAAGGTGGAATTAAAAGGAATTCTGCACAATTAAAAGCAGAGGAGAAAGATTAAGTGTCAGGAATAAGTGACCCTTTCCCAGTGGTGACACGGTGGAGCCAAGAATGTGTCACTTGTAACAACGTGGAGGAAAAGTGCATTGATTAACTCTGCTGTCGTGGAGGGAACTATATACAGCCACGGGCCAAAATTAGATTAGATTAGAGTCTGAGTGCTGCAGATACGAATCCCTTTGATGGATGTAATTGGTGATTGCAGTCCATCACTGACTGATTGGACCAATCAATGTTCTCACAGACAACCCTGTGAGAAAGACATTAGCAAAACATTCAGACGGGTTCAAATTACAAATAACGTTTGAGACAAAATCAGGAATCAGATTTGTAACGAGGCTACAGAGTAAGTCTTAAGAACAAATTCTGTATTACTTGCACCCAGTGCCACTGTATGCATATGTGTCATGCAATTATTGGTGGTTGTGTTGTGCAATTATTGGGAGACTATTGTGCAGAAGGTCCACCCCCTAGAATTTTAGTTCTGTGCGTTTTAGAGGGTTAGGGTTAGGGTTAACCCTAACCCTAATTTAACCCTAACCCTAACCCTAGCACAAACTTCTGAGAATGACTTGAAGGCAGCACATCTCCAACAAGCTGGTATACAGTAGTAAATGCAGATACTGTAGAGCAACACACCTGACTTCTGATTCTTCTGATTGCTTCTTCTTTTTATGTTCACTCTTTGTCTCTCTGCAGGGAGCTGAATGTCTATGTTTGTTTTTGTGCTTTTGCTGGAAAGCCAATGCGCCACTCCTCCCCCGCTCCCCATTCTTTAAGTTATAATGTGCCACGCAAAAGGGTGTGACCGAAAGTAATTTAAAAGTTTAACGCTCGATCTGCGCCCGTAGTGTTCTCTGTGCAGCCATTTCACTTGTAATAGACATTTATAGAATGGCAATGGTCACCTCATTAAATCAAACGTCCATGAGCATGCATGAACATTGAGATCTTGTAGGTTGTAGTGCTTATGGGACATGACAACTTCAGCACCAGTGGAACTTTCACACAACAGCTCCAATCATCTCTGATGTAAATCCTATTAAAACGGTATATCAAAAAGCATTAGCCACCATCTATGAATATCCAGGGCTCGCCATACACGACCCCACTCACAGATCTGACCCACAGCGGAAGCCGAGTTAATTAGGTGGAAGGTGGAGGAATCGTTCCAGCAGCTGTCATGTAACCCAATTTCCTCTGCTGAGACATGATGTCAGCTAAACTCACTCTGCAAGGTCAGGATGACAACCTGTGATCATAACTGAGGGAATTATGAATATATCAATGAACATATCAACATAGAAATGTATGCCTTTTAAAGGTATCTTTTAAATATGTTCAAAAAAAAGTTTTTGCATGTAAGACTAGGATTCTTATCTTAAAGCTGTCTTCATATTTCAGTAAGTCACACCAAGTTATTAGATTCTATTAGATCAGTTTATTTTGGCTTGCCAGGCTCATGTTACTAAACTGAAAGTGGCGTTATCGGACGCTGGAGAATCCGAAGACATGAGATGCATTGAGGTGCATTGGGACAGTTCTTGTCTTTGGGCGTGTGAAGAATCTGCCTTTCATTTGGAACGCATTGAAGATTCTACCAAATAAACTATATGATCTCACGTTACAGTTCTTGAGCACATGGTTCACTGTAATGGCTACTTTGGCGTATGATTATATCATAATACTTTAAGTTAAATATTCAACTACACTACATTAATTTAATCATCGTTACAGAGTAAAAAAAAAATGCATTTAACCTGATTCGCTGTAAGCCAAGTTAAGTATGTAATTTTAAATAATTAATTTCCCAATCAAAATAAAGCATCTTCCCAGACGAAAGTCTACTCTTCAGCTGAGAAATGTTTATTCCACAGCAGCAATGTCTGAGACAGTGAAGACAGATGAGAATCCGTGACCAAATTTATCAGCTATCTTCAGTTTTAAATGCTTCGGCATTATAATGATCTGCAAATGATTATGCAAGCTAAAACCCATGGAGATCTCAGCATCTAGCCCGTCTGGCCCGTTCCCATAGAAGATCTACTGTAGCACGAACTGCTGAAAAAGTTCATGCTGGAAAGTTTCAGGAATGGTTTGAGGAACATGAGAAAGAGTTCAAGGTGTTGACTCAGCCTCCAAATTCCCCAGATCTCAATCCGATCGAGCGTCTATAGGATGCGCCGGACAAACAAGTCCGATCCACGAAGGCCCCACCTTATAAGTCACAGGACTTAAAGGATCTGCTCCTAACGTCTCGGTGCCAGAAACCACAGCACACCTTCAGAGATCTTGTCGAGTCCATGCCTCGACAAGTCAGAGCTATTTTGGCAGCAGAACGGGAGGTGGACCTATACAATATTACGCAGGTGGTTTTAATGTTATGGCTGATTGGTGTATGCTGTTGATAATGGAGGAGGTGTTCAGTTCAGCATCGCTCACTTGGTTAGTTGACATCAGTGTTCAAAAATGTGTTCCTCAAATATAGAACATTTCTGGATTAGTTGTGTTACTCGTTTAAAAAAAAAAAAAGTAATTTGTAAAGTAATTGCTTCACCAGACAAGTTCTTTACAGTTGCTTGACTGATTTTCTTGCTCATTACTTTTATTTGTAATCAAGTCAGTGTGTTTTGTACTCACCACATAGTTTAAATAAATGACATAAGATTCAATTTGAACATCTTTCAGCATGTGACTTGGATGTCAGTGTAATAAATAAACCTGTCTCCTGGGTCAAAACAACGGGGGTCCGCGATACGCCGCGATACACCTCAGCACCACATGATCAATCCATCTATAAGATCAATACAGGCAATCATCCTATTACGCCCATAGTCCTGAGTGACATTTCAATTGTTAAGCCTTTTCGATCACTCAGCTAGCCTTTTCTGACATTAGCATAATCCTCCCTCCATATGGCCCCACAGGCAAGTAAGTCGAAATGCAGGAATCTTGTTCATTAATGTCAGGCATGAATTTTTTATGACTGAGTAAAATAATCATGGATATATGCAATAGAGCTCGTGAGCACACACTTTTATATTCTGCTCTTTTAGCCTCAAGCCACTTGAATTGGAAAGAGAACATGTTTTATTACAATGCTGAATTCAGAGAAATCAATATTTATAATGATTTTGACCTGCTTACTGATGTAATACATTAGTGCTGTGACGGATTCTCGTACCGCTTGGCATTCTCTTCAATCGTAGACAAGGATTCCTAAGCGATGCATATGCAGAGGACAGGATCGAAGGGAGTACAATGAGATGAGTCAGAAACGGTTCGGATTCACTCGGCTAGTCGTCCTGCGTTTATTTAATAACGAAAGCATCGTGGGTCATAGTTCGACATGTGGAAACGGAAATAAGGTTGTGTTTGTGCTTTAATGACCAAATGCTGACCTGGTGCTTTAATGTGTGTTCCTTTGATTCTACTAGAAAGAAGAAAAAAGTGAAAAAAATAAAATAAAATCACAGCTTCATTCACATCAGAATAAAGGAGATCCAGTGATGTTTAATGGCAGTTGGGTATTTATTCCAGTAGTTGTAAGGAATTTGCTGACTAGTGAGTGTGCTTTGTACAGTTGCTCAAGAGTGCATTAAAATAACGTCCTTAATCCGGCAGCACAGCTTGAGTCTTGTCTTCAGCACCTGAACCTGTTTATTTCCTCTATCCCACGCTGTACTGCACTTCCCCCTGCCTTTAATCAGTGCTGCACATCCCCTTTGGCACTTGGTGTCCTTGGTGTCTACGTCATTCCCAACTGGAGGAAGGATATCTGTCTTTTGCTTGTGGTCATGAGGCTCGGTGATCATTTGTCTTCGCCGGACTGAACAGACTTAAGAATATTTGATGCATCTATCATTTTGTCCCTGTTACCTTTATCTCTTGGTCTCCTCTCTCATTTACGTTTGTTGTTGTTCCTTTTTTTTTATTTTCTAACACCCCTTTTGCATGTTCCCTTCGGAATTCATCCTCATTCGTTTCTTACTCTGGTTATACCCCCCAGCAGGAGCGTCTGAAACATCTTCTTTCTTTTCTTTCCTACTCACATCCCAGGACAAAGTGCCTGCAGGTCTGTGTGTGTCCAGGAGGAGAATGAGATGGGTGGAAAGAGAGTGACGGGTGCATGCACTCCTGACAGAGGACGGATGTTGGAGACACCCTGCAGGATGTAAACGGTACTGCAAAGCATGCGTGCCACTGCTTTACGGATTAAAACACATAAACAAGAGCTTTGGGATTGTTCATGTATAATGTAGTGAATAGTCAACTCAGTGGGGATATAGGGATACCTTTGTGAAGGAGAATGAATAAATAAATTAGTATATACAATAGCAAATAAATATAGAAAGCAGGTAATGCTTCTAAACAGCATGGAAATCTACTAAGACTATAAAAGGATACCACATAATTAATTTACCTAACAGCTGGAATCTGAACTGCCTGCGTGTGTATAGCCTCAGACCCAGGCAGCAAATCTCAAATCATTTATTCCATCCACGTGGTCGTCAAAAAGAAAATCGACCAGCAGGGGACAGTGTTCAAGCAGGATCAAGCTGGGAAGAGAGAGAGAGAGAGCGAGAGAGAGACTCTAGTCCATTAATGCTGAAGAAGAGAAAGTGGATCACCCACATCAGGACCAGCATCATAACTCCAGGCGTCTTTGACGTGCACTCCAGCGAACGCCGGCCTCTGTAAATTTACAGAGATACAAGATCAGGCCCGACTCTCCAGACCTCCCATGTTTGTCATAACCCCTTAGCTAACACCTAAAGGTCATAACACACTTGATCTATGTTATGACCTTTAGGTTCATATTATTAGTATCATAATAAATCATGAAGCTTGATTAATTATTACTCCTTCGAAAAAAATGTGGAATTTACTACATGGTGCAGCCTCCAATAATTGCTGACCTTTATTTGATTGAATATTGCCTCCTAAATGAATTAATGTACGGGGAAGGACTCAAAGAACTCGAATGGCACTCTAGTTGATCATAAAACCACTTTTTTATGGTTCGTCCTATAATGTAAATTTTACAGAATAAGTGTCAGATAAGAAACACTAAAAATCCATAGCGCTAAATGTCAAAACTATGGTTCCTGAGCCAAATATGCAGCAAAATATGTGTATTTATTTATTTTCGCTTGATTTCTCCAGCATTAATGATACAGCTGAACACTATTGTAATAAATAGGATTTATAAATAGCATTCTTCTGCTTTCGCTTTATATAATACAACAGGACTTCTTCCATTTCTCAGGTTATAGAATGATTTTCCTCGGCTGTGCTCCCATGCATATTAATTTGAGCAGAACATGCTAAGATTACAAAAAACATGCTGAAAAATAATGACCATCCCTATAACTGTACATAATTACTACGTTCTATTTTCTCCCCAAAGGCATTATTTAGTGCATTTCTGGTAGCCTTTATTAAGGCCTATAATAAGCATTTCAGCTGCATTAAAAACAGTGCTGCTTTGATATTCCAAAATAAAAAAAACAACAAAAAAAAACAACAACAAAAAAATACCCCTCATCTTATCACAAAGACACAATAAATAAACAGCATCCCTGCCCCGGTGGCTCTGTCTTTCCATGAACATGGAGACCATGTTTCCTTATATAGACACACATGATTTCCACACATGCGTAGCATTAGCTATGGCCCAGGCACTCCTGTTAGACCCAGGTGGGCCTGTGGAAACTTTGGGGTGGGCATAGAGGGATGGGGGACACATGGAGGACAACAGCAGATGGGTTTTGGGCCTCCCATTAGCACAACACCAAAACAGCCAAGCCAGCTGCCTCACTCTGGACTCCAGGCGTGTCCCTGAGGAGCTTCTACCAACACCAGGATCCTCAAACGCCATGGCGTCAAATGGCTGATCTCAGATAAGATTGTCTCAGGCTTCTAGATTAATGTAGAACCACACTTTTACTTGAGTAAAAGTACTGCTACTGTAGTAATAATTCACTTGAATAAAAGTCAAAGAAAAAGTACTGATTAAGAAAAAGTATATAAGATGTCTGATGAGTAATTACTTTGCAATTTAACATTTCTTTTTTGGATGCTAATCCAAAGATGTTCTATATCTGAGGAACATGTTTTTGAACAATGATGTTAACAAAGCAAGTGAGCAATGCTGATGCAAACACTGGCTCCGTTATCAACTGTATATAAAGAAAGGTAATATTAGCTGGCTAGATAACATGCTCAGCTTTCAGTAGCTTGCTAGATTTTTAGCTAGCTACCTATCTTTTTTTAATTCATACATGTTCGTACATTGCTGCTTACACATTATCCTGAGCGTTATCTATAGACTGTAGCAGTACTTAGCTTATGATCGCTACTGAAAAACAGCGTGACATCAGAGCTTTCATACTGTAAAACATCAAAAGATCTGGCTAGCGCTAGTCTAGCTCAATCAGCTAGCTAACGACTCACCTGTACACGCTTCCGCAGGTTGGATGTTGAACTGTGAAATTGTGATATCTCCACGGGTTTTGGCTCGTGTTATATATTTTGCAGATCATGATCATGCAGAAGAATTTAAAACTGTGATAAATTGGGTCAGGGATGCTCATCTGTCTTCACTGTCTCAGACGTTGCTGCTGCTGAATAAGCATTTTGGTGTCTGAGGTATTTTGATTGGGTCTCGTAATTGATTTGGACATAGTGTCTTTAAATCAGTCTTCCAGGGTTAATAAATGCATTGAAGTTTGAATATTTAATATGTAAAAGTACTATGACGTAATTATGCTAAAGGAGAAAGTACAACTACCGTGTACTGAAGTACCGTAACGAGATGTAACATGAAGTTCCATTAATGTTCTTTTAAAGCTAAAATGTCATGGAATAAGTTTCAGACAGCGCATAGTGGTAGCCTTCTTCTTTACGCAGACTAAAAAAGGTCAAACAGCCTACCCTTTGAAATAAAAACACCTCAGACGTTCACAGACACTGGCCTCGGATCGGGTCCAAATCCTGAAGCGCCAGTAGACCTTTATACGAGGACAACAGAGAACAAGGAAGGATATCTACACATACATTTGTAATTACAGATCTTCACGGTTAATTAAATTACACTGATGCTAAGGGAGTATGAGGCTTGTACGTGATTACAGTGGCAAGCTCAGGGGACGGAAATGCCCCAAGAGTACTGATCTAGCACTGGCTTGATGCAAAAAAATTACTGTAAAGATGTCTAAGACCTCATGCTAGGGGTAAACATACAAAGGCGCAGAATTAAGCAATTTAAACCTAATATTAAAAGGCTTTTTAAAAGGTTAATGCAGCTAGCTAATGAATGAAAGCATGTAGGGGCAAGATAGCATGACCTCATTCTCATGTATATCGCTAATAACTTTTTTATTCGTCTTTAATTAATATAGGACGCTAACTGGTGCTATTGTATTACTTATTATCAGGCCTAGCATCTTTTCATGTCAGAAGGCATACTAAATCTGGCTATTAGTCAGTACAGAGATTCTAGTTTGCTCTGAGTGAGTGTGTGTGTGTGTGTGTGTGTTTTGGTGGGGTGCAGGGTGCAGGCCCAGGAGGAAGCCCTCATGCAGCCCAGACGGCGCTGTTGCTTTAAGCTAAAAATCACTAACAGAGGGGTTTCCTTGCCCACACGCCACATGTCAATCAAAGAGCCACCATTTTAAAATCGCTGCTTGCTTGGCGTTTACCAGCATCCGTCCATCCGTCATCTTCCTTCATCCATACTCCCTCTTTCTTACTCCCTCCCTTGTGTTCTTTTAAATAGCCTTTTGTTCTTCTGGCCTCTGCATCTATTTTTATCCTTACGTTTCCACCGGAGCAGTCATAGTGATGACGACGCTGTGGAAATTGGCTCCCGGTCGCCATGGCAACACTATCAAAAGCCCGAGTCAAACAGACACATGCTCATGCGTGGTTTCTCTCTCTCTCTCTCTCTCACTTTCTTTCTTTCTTTCTTTCGTTCGTTCGTTCTTTCGTTCTTTCTCTCTCTCTCTGTCTGTCTTTCATTCCTCTTGCTCAAGCACCATGTCACCTTATTTACCTCATGCCTATATTCTTGTCAAGTTTGCGTTGGCATAATACGATGTCGCTGAAGCGCAAGTGTTCAGGGTGAATTCTCACGCCTGCCGCATTTCCCCCACGGCATACTAATCTAGCCCTGCTGTTTTCGATCTGGCTTCCTTCTCCTTCCTTCCTCTCACCCACCTCTCCTCTCCCCACCTTCCTCCCTTAATTCAAGACTGGATTGAGCCGTTCTTACCTCAGCGAACCAACTGGAGTGCTGTTGTACTGGAAATCAGACACAGTCTCTATGACTCGCTGGAGCAGAAGAGATCAGGATAGATGTAACTGGCATTTGTGTATGCATACTACTCAGATAATGCTGTTAGAGGAGAGTCTGCAGCTGAAAGGATGACGTAGGATGTAGTGCTTTTTTTTTTTTTCTAAATGAAAAATATTTGTTTTGTACAACAATGCTAATGTGCTAATATGCCAGATTTTAAGTCAGGAGACTGCTGAAGATGGCCAATGGGTTGCATGCAATGCATCCATCCTCTAGCATTGTTAATATTTCTAACATTTCATACATCATTACTTTCATTATAGCGTGTTAAGGATGTAACCGAATAAGAATACGTTATTCAGAACAGATAATGTGTTGTAAACAGACACAAATAGGAGTCTGAGCTCCAAAATAAAATCAAAATTCACAAAAGAAATGCGCATTATTTTAGAAAGGCCGTGTACTATGCACAGGGGAACATATCTCTGCTTTATTATTTATCTTGCTGCTATTGAATGCAAATCTTATCGGAAAATCGTATAATAAAACCTAAAGGCATTTCATGTTTAAAGGACTCCATTTTGACTCACAGCAGCACCGAGTCTTAACTTTGCAGTATATTCTGTAGATTTTCTGGTCTTTCTTGACATGTAACAAAGCCAAAAACTAAAGAAATCTGCTAAAACATCATCAGATTTTCACACAAGTCCTAAAAGTAGATAAAGAGATCCCAATTAAACAAATGAGACAAAAATATAATACCCAGTCATTTATTTATTGTCTGATCTTCACAACACATGTTTGTGGAAGTGTATCATGGCATGAACAAAGGACATTTCTGAGGACCTCAGAAAAATAGTTGTTGAAGCTCATCAGGCTGGAAGAGTTTACAAAACCATCTCTAAAGAGTTTGGACTCCACCGATCCACAGTCAGACAGATTGTGTACAAATGGAGGAAATTCAAGATCACTGTATCCCTCCCCAGAAGTGGAGACCAACAAAGATCACTCCAAGACGTGGAAGAGTCCATGAGGTCACAAAGGAGTCAAGGGTAACTTCTATGCAACTAAAGGCTAATGTTAATGTTCATGATTCCACCATCAGGAGAACTCTGAACAACAATGGAGTGCATGGCAGGGCTGCAAGGAGAAAGCCACTTCTCTCCAAAAAGAACATTGCTGCACATCTGCAGGTTGCTAAAGATTATGTGGAGAAGTCAGAAGACTATTGAAAAAATGTTTTGTGGACAGATGAGACCAAAATAGAAAATTTTGGTTTAAATGAGAAGTGTTGTGTTTGGAGAAAGGAAAACACTGCATTCCAGCATAAGCACCTTCTCCCATCTGTGAAACATGGTGGTGGTAGTATCATGGTTTGTGACTGTTTTGCCTCATCAGGTCCATGACGGCTTGCCATCATTGATGGAACAATGAGTTCTGAATTATACCAGCGAATTCTAAATGAAAATGTCAGGACATCTGTCCATGAACTGAATCTGAAGAGAAAGTGGGTCATGCAGCAGGACAACGAGCCTAAACACACGAGTCGTTCTACCAAAGAACGGTTAAAGAAGAATAAATTAATGTTTTGGAATGGACAAGTCAAAGTCCTGAGTTTAATCTAATAGAAATGTTGTGGAAGAACCTGAAGCAAGCAGTTCATGTGAGGAAACCCACCAACATCCCAGAGTTGAAGCTGTTCTGTACTGAGGAACGGGATAAAGTTCCTCCGAGCCGATGTGTAGGCCTGATCAACAGTTACCCCAAACGTTTATCTGCAGTTATTGCTGCACAATGGGTCACACCAGATACTGAAAGCAAAGGTGCACATACTTTTACCCTTCACAGATATGTAATATTGGATCATTTTCCTCAATAAATAAATGACCGAGTATAATATTTCTGTCTCATTTTGTTTAATTGGGTTCTCTTTATCTACTTTTAGGAAAATCTGATGATATTTTAGGTCACATTTATGGAGAAATGTAGAAAATTCTGAAGGGTCCACAGACTTTCAAGCACCACTGTAAGTGAAGTGTGATAGCATCTTGACTCCATTTTGTATGAGGTTATGTCATTATTAATGTCCTCCTGCAACACCAAAATCTATGGTCATGAGCTGTTGCTATACTTTTTTGTATATATCTGTATATATTGCACAAAATCATTTCTTTTATGCCCATTTCGAGACTAGGAGCAATCTTAAATTCTCTGTATTTGGTATTTATAATTGAGACTGTAAGAACATACAAATTCACATATTCTCTCTCTCTCTCTCTCACACACACACACACACACACACACACATACACACACACTGTGGACCATCAGTACGCCCAGCATTCACTGTGAAAAGTGTAAAAGTCACTATGCTTTGTCTACCAGGCCAAATGATTAAAGGCGATCAGTAGCTGTGGCTGTTGCCAAGGTTCCACGGGGAGATCGCAACGGCAGCTGACCATCCTAGTCCACTAAGCACTTCAAATCTCATCTGCCGTTTCATTTCCCACCATGTGTCACTAACCGGCTGAGAGGCAGGTACCCACAGAGGGGCCGGCTGTGCCGGTAATGGCCTCACCTACTGGAGCTGTCATACTGCCAGCCAAGTGTAAGGCACACTGCAACCACATACACACACAAACACACTTGTTCAGTCACTTATGGTAGTTTAGGAAACAAAAATAGTTGCATTGTAAGCAGGGGATTAGTTCACATTACTGGTATTTGATTGAATTGTACTGGACTGAATGGGGCCCCAGTACAATCTGAAATGAAGATGATTAACCGAGGCACAAAAGCAAAAACAAAAACAATCCCACTTGACCTGCCCTTTACAATGGTAATAACATGTTGAGCTAACGTAACCTCGCTAATAGAAAGCTGACTGTAATGACATAGCTGAGTTTTAATCTGTTGTGCATGGAGCAAGTTCTTCAAGGCAAACCCACAAACACATTGCTATCTATCCAGAGCTGCCACTCTGGCGAAAACCACTTATTAGTGTGTGATTAGTGTGATTAAGCCTCAATTTGATAAGCCAGAACATTATAGCAAGTCAATTCCAACACTATCCTCGACCACGAACCCAGCTGCTTAAGCCGGGTGCGCAGTGCATGATTTCGGCCTTGATTTCCCAGTTACTGACTAATTTTGGGGCTCGGACACTACTCGCTGCGTGCTTCCGCAGTGACCCTCATGTAAGAACAGCAATGTGAGGCTCTGATATTTTCAATCTTTCTTAATTTTCTCGCCGATGAATTGTTTAGTGTGAACCCCTTAACAACTAGCAGCAAGAATAGCTCTATAAACAACGAATTCATCTCCGGTCATGCGCAGCAGATCCCTGAATCCGGTTTATCATCCATCTGGTTGTGTTGTAGAGCGAATGAAAAATGTAAACCCAAATGGTCGTTAGGAGAACTTTTCACAGTTTCTTTTCACAGTACCTCCAGTTCTTTTTGCAGGACAGACGATCCTTGATGCCTATATCTTCCCAACCATATTTTTTATCATATTTCTCATTTTTATTGTTTCTGTACAAAATACAAGGTGTCCCAAAAGTCTCCATACACAGGGGGAAATTAACACTTTTTTTAAGCAAAAATAGTCTTCTAAAAGACTAAAATTGTCATACTTAGTTTATATTATATATATATTTTTTCAGATAGTTACAAAAGAAGAACGATTGAAATCCTTCTCATGGCTGGATCGGGAAGCTGTTGCAAGGTTGCGATGGACTTTAACAGGAAACATGGCGAGAATATCACACACGACACTGCTGCTAAACTGATTAACAAATTCAAAAAGACTGAAAGGGTCGCGGATGTCCGCGAAAATCCACTGACGAAGGCACGACCGACGTGGAGATGTATGGAGACTTTTGGGACACCCTGTATTGACCAAGTAATGGGTCAAATTACAGCTCTTGCATTCATTTTCATGAGAAAGTGTGGTGCACTCGTCTTCAATTAAAGATGTCGTGTCCGAGGCGTCCACCAAAAAACTCCATAGTCAGGTAAGTGTGCACTGAAAGTCACGTAGTGTGCACTAAGCTAATTTTGGGCGTCTGGTTAATCAGTAGTAATTGCAGTAATTACTATACATACGGTACATGTAAAGCTGAACAGCCATCAGGCCACTGAGCTCACCTAAACCTGCTGACAGCACACACAACAGAGGAAAGACTGGATTGAAAAGAATGAAAAGAGGGCAGATCGGTGATATTGATGTTTCTGTATTAGAGATTTCCTGCTTAGAATTTGAGATGAGCAGACATCCTTTTCAAAATCTTCTAAATCTAATTTGAGTGTTTGGGCTTTATGTAGGAAAATGCTGATGCATTTCCTTCTCGATTTGGCATAAATATATGACAATATAGCACTGGCAGCAACAACAGAAGCACTTCTCGCTAATGTCTAAGCATCCTACTTCAAACTAATTGCTTACGTGCCGTGTTCACACTTTAGGAGGTCTCAGCAAATCCATACAGAGACAAGAGGGCCGAGACCTTGGCGTCGGTCCTGCTCCCCTGTGCTTTGATCATCTGCTGGGAACATAAGCAAGTCACTCAAGAGTCCTGGCACTTTCTCGCGGCCTGTCTGTTGTCCTCGACAATTCTTGCCGGTCTATGCCAGTGAAGAATGGCTCTGTCTCTCCAACAGTCTGGGTGAAAGTGTAGGCGCGATGTCTCGGGAGTGTTTTCTCCCACGAATAATAATAACCCAGGCTGGGCGTACTGCACAGGGGGCCTGACCCTACTGGCAGCTTAGTGACAGGTAAGCAATCAGTAACAGTGTCTTGGGTCACACGCCATTGAATTCAGCCCAATCGATAGAGGCAATGAGAGGCATGCATGGTGCTGGTGGAAGAGGTTATCAATACCCATATTCCCTCGGGATGAGGAGAAGAGCCCACGTAAATCAATCTCATCCGTCAAACCACGTTTTGCTCCCAGAAGGCTGTGGAACAGGACACACGTGAGAGAGTATGGAAAAAGTACCCCTGAAACATGCTAGCTGGTTGAACTTTTTTTACTGTAAAACTTTACACAAAATCAAGCATCTAATTTATATAAAATCTGTATTTTTTATATATATATATATATATTTTTGTATTTAAGGTTCTGATTTTTTTTTTTTTTTACTGTAATCCATCATTTCAAATGATACGTTTTTAAATCGACTAGCAAGTTCAAAATAAAGAAATGTTTTTATATGTGATGTGTATTGTGTATAATTCAAATATGCAAAATTCATATTCTAATTATTTGTTGTCAGCTTCCAAGCTCTATGAATTATGGGCTTTGTTTTTGGGGGGTTTTTTTTTTTTTTTTTTTAAACATGCTGATTAATTTCTTCAAGAATGAGTTAATAGTGTTGTGAAATTATATATCATACATAAAATTAAACCCTGAATAAAACTAATGAGAAGAAATATATATAATGATTTATCATCAGTGCTGTTTTGCAGGATCGATCCTTTCATTATTTCCATTAAAGTAAAACCGGTCTTGTCTGGTCTTCACAAGATGTAAACATGGCAGAAGGTAAAAATTTGTGCCATGTGGTGTGCGTGGGTTTGTGCACGTTCGAGCAAAAGCACAAGAAACTGGGATTTCCTACAGAAACAGAGCCTTCCCACACATAAGATTTGATGTTGAGTGAAATGTATGCTTTTGCCAACATAGTGCTATTTGTAATAATTTTATTTCTAATAGAGGAAAAAATACAGACTTCAAACAGCGCTTCTGATGATTGAGCTTTTGTATGACCTCTGTGGGAGATCGATGCAGCAAGTGTATGTATATTTATGTCCTGTATATTTATTTTTTAACCTAGACTTGATAACGTGATTAAATGAACAAGTTTCTGGGATAACTGTACAGTTAGTAACAGTAAAAGATAGTAAAAGATATATACACTTAGCTGTGCTGAAAATATACTTGTACTTGTATGTTGTAAATATGCTAACAAATTTAAAATGTGCTAAAATAGATTCATCTAAAAAGCTAGCAAGTATACTTTGATCCTACTTTAAATAAAACTGCCTTATGGTATAGTTTTGTATGAAACTGTTAAATATAATATACTTCTGCTTAAATTTTTAGTTAGATTTCTTTCATTTCATTCAATACTTTTCTTGTATATATTTTACAAAGTGTGTTCAAATTAAAGATAATAATAATGCATTTAGTAATGCAATTAATAATGCAATGATCCCGAATTTGATCCCGTGCTAGTTCATTGTGAATATTGACCTTTTTCATAAGCATTGACAGCGGTTTACATGTTATTTGCATTTGTAAAACACACTTTAAACACATTTTGGCTTCAAAAAATTGTTAAACCAGAAGGCGTTGAGCTGGGCTTAGGGTTAGGGTTAGGGTGAGGGTTAGGGTGAGGGTTAGGGTGAGGGTTAGGGTGAGGGTTAGGGTTAGGGTTGGGGGTGAGGGTTAGGGGAACAAATCGCTAGAAAATGAATCCTCTAAACGTGAGTACATTCACAAATATAAGGAGAATGAAGGGATTACGTTGG
>JANDJT010000081.1:23802914-23825158 GCA_024331685.1 Stegophilus panzeri | reverse complement strand
CCAATCAAGTTGTAGAAACATCTCAAGGATGATCAGTGGAAACAGGATGCACCTGAGCTCAATTCTGAGTGTCATGGGGAAGGCTGTGAAAACTTGTGTACATGTGCTTTTTATGTTTTTTATTTTTAATAAATTTGCAAAGATTTCAAACAAACTTCTTTCATGTTGTCATTATGGGGTATCGTTTGTAGAATTTTGAGGAAAATAATGAATTTAATCCATTTTGGAATAAGGCTGTAGCATAACAAAATGTGGGAAAAGTGAAGCGCTGTGAATACTTTCCGGATGCACTGTATTATAATTCAGAATATTTTCGAGTGACAGCTGGAAATGTTTGATATTTACATTTCATTCTTTCACCTGTACAATTACTAAATCTTTTTTCATTCAATTTATTGGAGAATCATACAGCCGCCCAAGGCTGGGAGCATCCTCAGGCTTGCCATTAAAACAATACAAAACAAAAAAATAAACACCATTTTGTGGCAGAATATCCACATCTAAACCAACACCACACCCGGACTTGTGACCGTGTCATCAGCAAGATGGTGGAATGAAGGCACTGAACATTCATCAGTTATACAACCATTGATTTCCACATCTCTCTCGCTCTCTCTCATACACACATTGTTTCTCATTGTTTTGTTCTGTTTGTTTTTACAGTGTTATAATCTCTTCATTAGAAAGAAAGGAGTGACATAAATCAGGCTGGAAATAGGAGGAAATATGTGTAGTGTGTCAAAACCCGGAGTACGATAACAGCGCTCTAACAGCTTTTTAATGCATCCTCAAAGACTCTGGGTTAAATATAAAACTACCATCAAGATTATGTCTACAATACATGTTTTGGCCTTCTGGATCTTCTTATGACCTCCTCTACCCATTTAAGAGGCTTGTATTGGTTTTGGGATAAAAATAAGAAGAGTAAATTATATTAGAAGCAAAAATCAGCTCTTGTACAACATCATCTTGCTTTGAAAAACCTTTGTTGTAGCAATTTGTGGTTACCTCGTGGCTTTTCCTGAAGTGAAACCATCCAAAATCTTTCATGTTTATTTTTAAAATCACATGAAGACATACTTTGAAGACAACCAGGGAGCCATTTGCTGAAAATATTCCACACACACACACAGTGGTACAGCCATTAAAGATCTGTTTTTAAATGCTCAGATATCTGGGTGGTAATATTTTAGGTTTAGGTCTTTGTGATGGGTAAAAAAGGTCTCAAAGACTATGCTATCGATCAACCATGTAATACTATTTATACCAAATAAGTCAAAGTGATCTAGTAATGCTCATCTCTTATGCAATATTTGTTGTTGGGGGGCTGGATGTGATTGTTTATATATATTTTGTGCACGAACAAAGAATACCTATACCTCTAATGCTTCTTGTGTGCTCAGCATAGCAGCCAATTAGCACGCAAGGCCCTGGTCAGGTGACCATGAGGTGGTGAGTCATAGTGTGTCTGACTGGACATCAGGAAGGAAGCACAGTACTTCACCGGGAGACGAGTGCTAAAACTAGACTCAGGGGATGTGTCTGGGAATGTGTCTGGACAGATTGTCCATCATTGTGTCTAGGACTCGTCCACACCAGTTTTAGTTGTAGATCGGGAAACATTGATTAATGATTAAGTACCTACTAACTTAGCAGTAAATAATCCAGTGTTATCATAATAGTTCTTCAGTAATTACTAATCACTGTAATAAACCACTGTATTGGTTAGAGTGTAAAGATTTAGTAATTAAACTTAATTTACTATGTATGTACTATGAAAAAAACATATTGACCCTTTATCCAGTTTCGAATCACTGTTTATCTGTGTGTGTCATACACTGCCCTTACTTTGTCATTACAGAACAATTCCTGATTCCTTTCATTATAGCCATAATAACTTTGATAATGTCGGGTATAAAATTTAGAAAATTGTGGACCCCTGGTTCTGCTTTATGGACCCCACTTTGAGAACCACGGTTCCAAAGCGTCAGCATATTTTTAACAAAAGACAACACTGTTTCACAAACAACGTGAAAAACCCACACTGAGCTGTACATCCTGTGAGATGTTAAAGCATTACTGCAATCCATTGAGAATTGTTCCACATCTCCACAGCAAGAAATCAGCCAGTTTCAGGTCTATATTCCTACACATAAAGCAATATATCAAGCAGGAAAGCCCAAAGGGAAGGTGAAAAGGAAAAAAAAAAACTTAATTAGCTTTCTCTAACAGGAATGAGTGGCGTTTCCAATAAGAGAATTTGCTGGCAATGAACAAGAAAACATAGCTTAGCACTTCTGAAAGCATACGCTTGGTGTTTTTCTACAAGTCAGCATAGGAAAAATTTAACCTCCTGATGGCTTTAAGGTTTCAGAACATTTAAATGGCTCGTCTTTTTTTATTGCTTAGCTATATGGATAATATTGCACCAGAAAAGTGACCAATTGAGGATGTAGTACGAAAGCCTTTTATCTCCCAGTTTAAAAATATACTGTTCTGTTATATTTTTTCTATATCCTCCAGCTTAAAATATCTGATAATACAGTTTGGAGTTTATTACAAATTTGGAGACTGTACCATGACTGAACAAAAAAAAAATTAAAAAAAATTGGCACCTTTTTCTGTTTCCCCCTTTTAACCTTCCAAAAAATGGTTCAGCCAAATGAATGGTACAATCTTTATTTCATGCAGTATTCATCACTATCATAACTGCCATTCTAATTCATTAAGGTGGCTAATTGTAACTGGACAGCCAAGCTCTCACAGTAAAGCACATTAATGTAATGAGATGACCATAAAGATGCCTCTCACGGACAGTACGATGTTGTACGGAGTGTGAGCAAGAGGTCGGGTGCTGAGTAGTAATTCAAAGACCTTTTTTTTTTCTTCACACCATCCCATTTGAAATACAAGTTCATCCATTTGTCATCCCAGGTGTGTCAACGTTCAAGGTGAACGAACATCTAGAAATTTACCACATAAGATATAAACAGTATCTCTGACCGAGTACACAACATTCAGTTTAATAAACCATGGGTGACAGGGTGCAGATGCTGCATAGTTTTATTATTATTATTGTTATTAGGGGACCAAGCACCAAAGATTCGGTGGCCTATTGTTATTATACCTGTTCTTCTTCTGGCTAGGGCATTTATGGCAGCCCATAGAACTGTCTGGTAAAAAGTTGTGAAATTTGGCACACTGATTGGGGAGGTTCTAAGGAACATTCTGACCAAATTTGGGCCAAAGGCTGTCAACACTGTAGTGCAAACATCGAGTCAAATTTGGGCCTAATTTGGAAGTACGTTTGTGATCATAACTTTTGAACCCTGTGTTCAAAATTTAAAAGCCTTGAGTTCAATGCACATTCAACGTGCTAAGACGTCAATTTTCCACCATTCTGGATTTTGTCAAAAACTGTTTTGTCATTACTCCTGCTTTTTATCCAATCATCCAATCATCCACTCATCGATTTTTGTCCAATCATCACCAAATTTAGCACACTTCATCTTCAGAGTAAGCCTCACAAAATTTATCAAAAGTATTTTGAATATTCCAAACGGTGTACCCGTAATGGGCCAATGAATCTTACAGCAAAGCCGGCAAACAGGAAGTAAGACTGTATGTCAGCAATATCTCTGTATCCTGGTAGGCAGCTTCAGGACCATGCCCTGAGGCGATGCAACAAATTTCGTGCCAACATCACTTACTGGTCAAAAGTTACAATAACATGATAAGAAATGCTTACATCGAAATGCCATTTTTGCTACTCCTCCTAAAAACTTTGTCCAATCTTGACCAAATTTGGCTCGCATCATGTTTAGACCTGTCTAAACAAAAATTTGCATAAAATAATTTGCATTATTATAAAAGGAACTCTGATATTGAAAACTGTTCTCCCATAATTGACTGGCAAAAGCATGAAACTACGAATCATTCTTAAATCTGTTTGCCTATAGTTATGGCTCTATTAGGCAGCAATTGTACCACATCTGTGAATATGCTCAACGAGTCTCGGTGCTTGGCCCCTGAAAATGCTGATTGCAGCTTTTATTATTATTATTATTATTATTATTATTATTATTATTATTATTATTATTATTATTCCAGTGTTGGAAAAAAGTACAAAACACACCGACTTGAGTAAAAATAAAAGTAGTGATTAAGAAAATGAAAAATCAAGAAAAAAAGTAAGAGTAATCTGATTATAAGCTACTCGAGTAATTAGAAGAACTCGAGTGTCCTGTACAGAGCCCTGACCTCAACCCCACTGACTCATCACCTTTGGGATGAACTG
Source organism: Stegophilus panzeri (assembly GCA_024331685.1). Taxonomy (NCBI): domain Eukaryota; kingdom Metazoa; phylum Chordata; class Actinopteri; order Siluriformes; family Trichomycteridae; genus Stegophilus; species Stegophilus panzeri. The sequence continues at coordinate 23,820,861 of JANDJT010000081.1, read as the reverse complement.
GAACTGGAGCCTCATCACATCAACATCAGCTCCTGACTTCAACCTCACTAACGCTGAATGAACGCAAATCCCCAAAGCCACACCCCAAAATCTAGTGAAAAGCCTTCCCAGAAGAGTGGAGAGAGGGGAATAAATCTGGAATGAGATGTTCAACAGGAACATATGGGTGTGATGGTCAGGTGTTCATATACTTTTGGATGTATGGTGTAGTAGATAGATAAAATTCAAATCCAACAAGGGAAGAAACAGCCAAATAGCGTGTGTGTGTGTGTGTGTGTGTGTGTATATATATATATATATATATATATATATATATATATAGGAACCATTAGGACCAGAAGTTTATATGTGGAACTATCCAGTAGGGAGACTCTGTGATATCCAAAGAGGAAAGCAGTTCTAATTTTGGCATGGACTTCCTTCATCTTTTCAGTATCTTCCTTAAAGAATTCTCATACTTCGCCCCAAATAGTCTTGCTATGTTAGGTGTTGATGTTGATGTTTTAAGTTGCACAGAATTATACTGTAATATTTCGGCTGTACCAGATTGGTTGAAGTTATTTATCAAACCATAATTTCCTCTTATCCAACATCATTTAAATATAATTTCCCTTTTCTCAATCACTGAGTAATCAACCCTTCAAGGCTACCATATGGATAAAACTAATCAACAATTAGACAGCTATCTATTTATGATGGTCACTTACAAGGAATTTCCTTAGGCAACCCTTTGCTACATAGTTTTATATGATTTTCCTGGAATTAGTTCTACATATTGTAGTCGGCTGCTCTGTATTAGTCACTGTGTAAATACAAACAAGTGAAGTCACAGTGGCTGATAGAATTTCATCTCACTGGGTGTTTATGCGTACAGAATAAAACAGGATGGGGTGTGTTGTTATAGGAAAATAATCCACAGCAGGGTGCTGTGATGAGGCATGACATGAAGCAGAGGATCATTACCATCCTGGAGTGGACTGTTTTACTATAACAGCACTTCTCGAAGTGTGTTATTCCTCTTAGGTCAACAATTACACTTTTAAATTTATTAATTAATGGCACATCATGCTTTTTAACTATGTAGAGTTACATGTATTGTTATAGCATGTCTGTGAGACACACTAGTTCCTGTTCTCACTTGTGTTCCACTCTTAAAAATAAAGGTTCTTCAATGGTTCTTCACAGCATCATGGGTTCTGCAAAGAACCTTCTTCTGGTCAAGAACTATTTTTCATTGTATAGGGTTCTGGAGTTGAGCTATATGTTTTTTTTTTTTTGGAGATTAAAGAAGTTCTTTATGGTTCATTATAGGTTCTTCAGAGCAGTGTATTGGTTCTTCAAGGTATGATCTCTTAACAGGTTAGAGTAAACCCTATAAAGTTCTTTGTGGGACTGGAAAAGGTTCTCCTGGCATCACTCTTAAGAACCTTAATTTGGTTCTTTAAAGCACTAACTGAGGGTTTTTTAGAGAAGCTACGATAACATGGTGGCACTGCTGTGAAGAACTATTTCTGGGTTCTTTAAAGCACGAGTAAATAGATGGTTCTCTAAAGAACTTGAGAGTAAAAGTTTTTTTGTGCCACTTAAGGGTTCTCCTATGGCATCAGGCTGAAAATTTGTATTTTTAACAGTGTATAGCAGCTATAACCACCAGCCTTTCAGTGCTGACACTGGAGACTCCTTCCATAAATATTAAGCAAACATCTGCTAACACAAAACTTCAACACATCAACGTTATACATTTTCTTCGCTAAGTAACAGCACGGTTTTTAAACTATTAAAGATTATGTGGTGCGTCCACCGTACAAGTCCCTGTGAATGACCTGTTACTATAGAAACGATAATGTAAATGCAATGTGATTTAAACCGGCTGTTTGAATCAAATGATTCTGACCAATCAGAATTGAGAAATCAGCAACACTGTGTTATAAAGAGTGTTTAACCATAGGCAGAAAGGTGCTCTTGTGGCCTGAGCAGAATATAATGTACTGAACCCAGGACATCCGACTGATTAAGACCTTAGCGAGCTATCGACACAACTGACAGTGCGTTGACATTCGTTATGGATCTGTTATTTTAACACTTTTTCCTATATGTGCTGCAATCTATCATGTCCACTTGGCTCAATGATGCACAGAATTCCCAAAACATTTATCAGCCTCACGTTATTATAGACCGAGCATGTGTTAAAGGGGAAGGAGAGAGTTTAATGAAGTGTGGCAGCTCCTCAATAACACCTGAATAGGACCTTATGTAAACTCGTAGACGGGCGTCTCGGGTTATTCTGAGCTGACTGTGCGCGCAATAATGCAATATCATAACCTAAGGATTACAACATTATTGAAAAGTTGATGATTGTGTTGATTGTGATGATCAGTGGGAATGTGAGCAACCATCTGATGACCTGGCTGCATGGGAATTCATGCACAAACTCTGAGTTACTGCTGTCCTGTGTGCTGAACAGACTTTTTAGTATAATTGCTCTCCGCAGTCCTGACCACACCGAGCTTTCCTTGGTACTGAACAGGGACCTGTGTCTTTATCTCTAATCAATAGCATAGCGCTTTTAGCTTATTCCACTAAACTCCTCTGAGTTCTTTGAGTCACTAATAATAAGAATTACGGCTCAGGCAAATGCATTCATGTTTCATGCACTTAATGCACAGAAATAGATTTTATATAAATAATTTAAGGCCAGCGGGTAGCACGGTCACCTCTGAGCTCCGGAGTTCGAGTAACCTTGTCTGTTTGGAGTCTCACATGTTCTCACAATGTCCGTGTGGGAAAAATATGCCAGGAGGTGGCTATGCTAAATTACCCCTAGGTGTGAATGTGTTTGTTCATAGTTGCCCTGTGATGGATTGGTGCCCCATCCAGGCTGTATTCCAACCTCACTCTTCCCGGGATCCACCGAGACCAGGACCAGGAGATGAAAATGAATGAATTTAAGTCCATGTAGACATGGCCTACTTATGAAAGAAATTCATTGTGACTAACACTGATTAATTTTTTTTATTATTATTTTTTATTAAAGATTCTCTAATGGTTTTATTGCTTTGATGCACTTCGGTGGACTTGGGTGGGTATTCATTCATACACACTCCATACTGGTGCTTTACAAGACAGTAAACAAATCATGTATGGTCACTGGATATGAGCAAGCAAATATGGCTTATAATAAAAGCAAATAATCTCATAAAGCGCCGCTTTAGGACTGATACCTTTCTGCAATGGAGAAAGCTCCAGGAGAAGCAGCACAGGAGCCAGAACATCGAAGAAGCTTTGAGAAAATGTTGCAAACATACATTCACCATTTGGCCCCGCTGTCCTGCTTTAGCTGCTATAAAATGTGCCGAGGCCTTCTGCATCAGCGGTCGCAGCGTTGCCTAGCAACTGGACGGCACAGAGATCTCTGCAGAAACCCTCATCTTATGCTGAAAGAAAAAAAAAAAAAAACACCAAACAAACAAACACAAAAACAAACACTCACTTCTTATCTTTGCGTTTGCTTTTGCATTTGATGAAATTAATATTTTTTAAATGAAATGAATTTACCAAATCGACCTGAACATTAGGCTATTGTTGATCATGTGCTGCTTTAAAGTCTGACTGTGTAAATATAACACGCTGGCATGCACTCGTGCTGGAAACACATCCACCTTCTCCTCCTTACTACATGTGCATGGTGTGTCCTTGTGGTGAAATATGTGGCCGGTGTAAAAACCTCTCCAGGATACACCCGGCGCATTTTAATGGGTTGCAGGGTGACTCGAACAGCGCGCGCAGCATCCATTCCCCAGTGATACAGCGTGCGCAAATACTACTTTCCATCTTTTGGCTTTTTATTTATTTCTTTTCCTGACAAACCTTACAATCTTTACTCACTGATCACACCGAGAGAGAGAGAGAGAGAGAGAGAGAGAGAGAGAGAAAGCAAAACAAAACACGATGTCGATTTTTCTCCAATCCAGCCATCTAAGCGTAAGCCTGGGTACTATTTTCCGGTCTTGATTTCCTTTCTTTTTTTCTTTTTTTCCCCCCTCCTCTTTCTCTCTCTCCATGTCGGCTCGTGGAGGCGTTCTTCAAGCTGAAGTGTGTCATCGTGTGTCGGCCGCCGTTTCTCCCCGAACATGCTGGGCTCCTCAACACACACATAACGCACCGAGGATCGGCGTCTCGCCGCGTTTCCAGCAGGACGCGTTTCCAAATCTGGACTATTTTACGCTTTTTTTATTCTGATCGAGTGCACAAGACGCCGTTGTTTTCCCCCTTTCTACAAGGGTTTGCTTTCTTCAACTTCATAAAAGGGGGTAACCACAGACTACTACACGCTCTGACGTCCGCATCACAGATTTTTAATGTGCATATTGTTTCGCTTTTCTCCAACAGTCGGAGAAACGAACCTCGTCCATCCAACAGCCATTACGCGGGGATGCTTGTGTAGATTTTCGTGGGGTTTTTTTTTTTCATTTATTTGTTTGTTTGTTTGTTTGTTTGTTTTATACACCGCACCCCATAAATCTCCCAACATCTTTTCGAGCCGAAGGAGGAAAAGACAACATCCTTAAAACATCCTAGTGTGGAGCAGATCACCGGAACCATGGCTCGTCCGCAGATTCGGACCGGGATTTAATTCATCTGAGTGACAGGAAGACGCCACTTTTCTGTCTTTCTTTCTTTCATTTATTCTTTCTCTCGTTTTTTTCCTTTCTTTTTATTTTTCGCTTTTTTCCCCGCTAGACCCTTTTTTCGTTACTTCTGAATTAAAGTGAAATGTAATCATGATGTGTGATGTGCTGTTGGTCAAGCTGCTCTGTGATCTGTACGGATTTCCATAACCGGGGAAAACACCTTGGGACCAATTACGAGCTTTTTAAATACCCCACTTCTCTGCTCTTTTTTTTTATTGCAGAGCAATCACACATGTGATCCAGTGGGTTTGATTTGAGCGATTTATTTGGCCCGTTTTATTCCCCTTTCCGTTCCCTGTGTTGGATTTTTTTGTTCTTATCTTTTATCGTTTTGGACCACAGGCGGTTGGATTACTGAAGGTGTACATATATATAAACGGATTTGTGGAAATGTTGGGTCCTCACCAAGAAACAATATGTGGAATTGTCTCTGCTCTGACAGTGTTGTCGTCTGTCTGCTTTGTACAATGGTAAGGAAAAAAATTGATGGGTGATCTGAGATTATTTTTTGAAGGCGCAGGGTTTTGGATGAATTGCGCCAGGCTGCTTATTGCTATTGGCCATCACTGATCATTCACTGATAGGGGCTACTGTAGTGAATACTTGTCCATCCAATGGCATAAATACTTGAGAGGTGTGTGTGTGTGTGTGTGTGTGTGTCAGTGAGTGCGCGGGCAACATGCGCGTGTCCGTCTCCAGACGCGTACATCATCGATAACACTGGCACCATATCATTAAAAAATAATAATTATATATGTATATGAGTTTTATTCCTGTATAACTTATGCCTACACGTATGCTCTGTATACATACACGTCTGCTCGGCCTAAAGCGACGTGACACTGAGACTAGCGCAGTCTCCAGCCTTTGACGTGAACGTGCGTCTAAATGCACAACACGTTTCTCTCTCTCTCTCTCTCTCTCTCTCTCTCTCTCTCTCTCTCTTTCATTCTTAAATCAAAAGAGCTATATCTATCATTTTGCCGCAGACATATCTGATCAATGCGTTTATATCTCAGTCCACCCCCCACCCCCCACCCCTAGACTATACTAGCTACCATCATGCCTTCTGATTATTAGTACAGGTTCATCATGGCTTGGTGAAAGTAAAAAAAAAATCAAAACACGAAAGTAGATCAGATGTAAATCTTCTTTCGTGCTGTTTGGATGCTCACCTGGTTCTTTGGTGCAGATATCTGTGCCACCTGTAAGCGTACATGATAAGCAGTTCATCAATAATTACGCGCTCATTATATGTCATAAAGGACGGAGATGCTAACAAGTGGATTCTATAACTCCATACGGTTATTAAAGCCAGAACATCTCTGTTGTTTAGACAGCACAGGCCCCAAACCGAGCATCTTCTACTGTTGACGTTTGGTCTCATAGCTCTGCACGCAATTGGTTTCCAGAACAAATCGAATGAATCCATGGTGCTGCATTTCCAACATCATATTAGGCATGAAATGGTGACTGGATATATGATATATTGGGTCTGTCTTTAGCATTTGCTCGGCAGTGTTGCTGTTTGGACTTTCACCCTTCAGCAAACTGTAACGAAATCATATCAGAATCAATTTTCTAGCTACTAAACCAAAGTGATTCTGATTTAAACTGGACTAAATACAAGGCCGTGTTGCAGCGTTGGTTTTCAAGCTCCTTACAGATGAATATGTCTGCAATCATGACAAAAACTGAGCAAATGAGCGACAGTATGTATTCACACAAGATTGTGTTGAATAAGCTATGCTGTTTTAAAGTGCTAAATGACATAGACATCGTCATCGTCACGCGGTATACCTTGATACAAGTTTTGATGACTGGTGAAATATAGTCTACAATTATCTATTACGGTGTCAATCGTATAATTTATGTCTTATACTGTCACTAATATTACTGAATACATCATTGCATGAAACTGATCAATATAAGTGCATGTGTATGAAATATTATCCTCAACAGCAGGAGTGGAAAAAGTACCAAGAACCTGTTCTTAAGGAAAACTACGGGTAGTGTGTCAAAATCGCTCGTCGATCCTGCATGACTAGCTAGCTCGCTAAGCAATCAATCATAAAGAAAATATCCTGCTAACTCACACAAACCTAGATTTTGGCTTGCTGGTTAGCTAATGTTAGCAAAACCGTTCTGGAGTAGCTAATTTAACAAGCCAATTTACAAAACCTAACTAGCTTGCTAATTCAACAAGCTAATGTAAAAAAAACAAAAAAAAACAAAAAAAATAAAACAGTAACTAGCTAGCTAATTTATTGAGATGAATTACAAAACGTGACTAGCTAATTTAACAAACTCATCCTTTATGAATCAGTATCTCCAACAAAGACAATATCTTATTGACAAAAAAAAACAGAATAGGTTAAAAATATGAGAAAAAAATATATACTATATAAACATCTCATGGTGTTTGAGATTTGTAATATATAGTTTGAAGGATAAAATGAAAACGTAAAACGTATTTTCCTTTCTCTTGGAAATTTACTTGAGTAAGAATACAAGTATTCATTTTCAAGAATACTTGAATGTTATAGCACTTAAGTACAGTAATGAAGTTTTCCACCCCTGCTCACAGGTTTTCTCCAAAAGTGTAAATATGTCCCTAGATATCTATAATGAAGCAATTCTGCTCGTTCGTCACTGTGCTATGTCTTAATAACTGTAACTGTCTGCCCTTAGCAATTCTGCTGCATCTGGAATATCTGTGGCCAAATCGACAGTGGACAAACTGTTGAGGGGGTATGACATCCGTCTCCGGCCGGATTTTGGAGGTACGTCGATCCTCTACCCCTTCCCCTCCTTTTCCAGTTCTGTTCCTCTTCATGTGTGAAGTAAAGTGAAAGAGTTCCTCTGTCAAAATGCTTAAAATTCTGCATTCGGCGTCTACTTCTAAACAATTCAGCCAAATGAATAACTCTTGCCATTCTGAAGCTCGCGCACAGATCACAGTGAAGTACTAAAAATATTAAAAGTACTGGGAGGAAGTTATTAACATTGTTGGAGGTATTGCTGGATTCATACCTGCTGCAGAACCTAATTTCAGGCTTAGGAGGTAGATGATCCAGACAGCGAGGAACATCTGAAACAAAGGGAATATTTTTCATTTCTGATTACATTTACCCGTCGCTTTTGTCTTTGGGAAAAAAAGAAAAGAAAAGAAGCAGAAACAGCAGCAGAAGGACTTCTAAAGGCTGAGCACACTGTTTCAGCTGCCTATGATTCATAGTTATGCACACGTTCACAATTTTAAAGAACCCCAGGGATGCTTCTTCATCCACAAAACACAAAATAACTTTGCCTCACCCACAAAAAATGCTTTGTTTGAAGGACGATGTGTCCAACCATTCATCACAGGTCTCGGTTTTGTCCCCTGACATTGCAAAGAGGCAGTAAATTCACCGCTGGAGGTGCTTTTTCTTTCCGTCGTTCAACTCACCCTCAGCAAATTAGCTTGTATTTCAACAAAGGAGCAAATCTTTGCAAAGCACGCAACAGAATCAAATTCCCTAGAGCTCCGAGGAAGCTGAAGCTATCTATCTATCCATCCATCCATCCATCCATCCATCCATTCCTTCTTTCATGCATTACCACTGTTTGTCTCCACTGATTGTACACTGACAAACAGAAAAGACGTTATTGGAGAAAATACACTTATTATAAGTTTTCTTCATTGAACACTTGGAGGGTATTTCAGGACATGACTTCACGTTGTACTTACAGTAAGCAGTCTAATAAGCTAGCGATAATAACATCTGCTAACTTTAAATAACTGGGTTGAGTTTCGTTATTTATGAACATCCTGAATCTCAGACTACATGAAGAACTGTACTGTAAATCACACCTCTCCCGCGAAAGTCTGTCTGCTTATCTGTTTATATGATATAAAACCTGGGTTCCAGATGAAGCAGCGTATCCCAGTCCTGTGACGGGTACAAGAACACACAACCTGTCATTTTCCACACAAAATCTCTCTCTCTCACACACACACACACACACACACACACTAAAACACAAACATTTTCCCAACAGCGGACTGTTGAACAAAAGAACAGATTGTGGAGCAGAACAGAAGAGAAAGTGTGTGCAGAGAGAGAGTGAGTGTTTGTGTTAGTATGTTTGTCTGTGTGTGTGTGTGTGTGTGTGCGCGCGCACGTGTACGTGTGTAGTTGTCCTGCTCACTTCTCCCCTCTCTTCGGCCATTATCTTCCAGGACTGAGCCGCTAAAACAGTGACGGTTGTTGCGTCCGCATTCAGACGACTCGCGACCTCATTATACTTGATATAAACTAATTATTAAAACTACATAGCCTATATTCATGAACATTTAACAGTAACGGAGAACGTAGCGAAGTAAAATTACATTTCTGTGATTAAAAATTAACTCGAGGAAGCGTATGTATACTGTATGGCCAATTAAACCTGCTCTTAAAAGTACATTTTATTTCAAAAAGTTACTAACGAATATAAATATAGCGCGTTACTACGCACCTCTGCATTCCTCGTTGTATGTTCCGTATGTAATCGATGTGTTTATTCTTGTAGATGTTACATCAGTTATTTCCTTCTACAGAATTACACCGGGTTTATTTGCACTCGGGTCATTTAACGCATTCATTCCATGCCTTCTTGGTGCTTCATACAACATTAGATGTTGATGTACGTGTGTTTGGAAAGGCAGGGGTATACGGGAAAACCCAGCTGCTTGGTGCAAACCAAAGGCCTGCGTCACATTCTTCATGATCAGAGCTAAGCTCTCCTTACACAACCGCTGACTGCTGAGCTTTTAGAAGAACTCGTTTTTAATCTATGGTAGCTTTAGGTTCCTTTTACAAAGTAAGAAAGCTAACAATGTTAATCTAGACCAGAGGTTCCCAAGCTTTAGTGTCATTTGAACCCCTTCAGCATAAATTATTTGCTTTAAATACCCCCTGCGATTTCAGGCAGGATAACATTAAGCAAAGCGTTTGCTCCTTGCTTGTTTTTACTCGTCAGTTTTTGCTGTTGTTGTTCGGCTACGTGACTTTACCTTGAAATGTCTGAGCAGTTTTGTGGTCAGTTTTTTTTTTTTATGTTCTGTTTTCAAGAAAGCAACTCCAAACATATCACACCACACACTTGGATGCGGGTTTGGCCTCGTCAATATCCGAGGACATGAATCTGACATTTGAAATACTTCTCGCTGTACTTACAGAACGTTTGCCGCTTTGGAAATATCGTTGTGTGATTCGTGCTTGGATGATGACGTTTTTAGCCATGAAAATGAATTAGCTAGCTAACACAGTCTTTTCTGTTTAACTCTCGTGTACTAAGAGTGACTATTACTTGACACGATCGATCGACTTCTATTCACGTTTTACTTCTGAGGTTGTTATTAAAATGTTCGAATATTCATTGTTTTCATTAATTTAGTTCAAACCTGGTTGGAAAACCCAAGACGTAGACCTAGACCAAGATCTAGTGTACTCCGTTGCTCTGCGATTGGCATCGCCCCAAATGCAAAGAGTTATATTATAGGCAGTGGTGGCTGACCCTGAATCATGGCTGAGCCTGCGCTCTGACCCTGAGTTCTGACTCCTTACAAGCTGGGATATGCAAAGAAAAGAATTTCACTGTGCTGTAATGCATATGTGACCAATAAAGTCTTCTTCTATTAACTATAGTGGCATATAAAGTTATGAGGTATTTTTGAAGCTAATTAGTGATATCTTAAGGTTCTGCCTAAGAAAAGCTGGACTAATGTTTGATCTGACTTGTACCCAGCTTCAGATAGTCACAGTACTGTCCGGAGATCTTTTGGTATCTTGCTATTCCAGCCAATCGAGAGTCTTTCTCAGGATCCAACAGCATTAATGCATAGCCTGAGTCAGGTTGAACAGCCCATGCATAAATCACACGCAACAGGTTAAGAATGTTAGCGGCAGCTAATCAGGATTTAATTAGCTGGTTTGGTCATTCTGAATGAGCTTGGTTATGTAGATGGTGAAATACACAAAGCGAACTTTAACCTCTGCGTTCAGAACGAAGGGCTGCGGGACTATTGCTGCAACCCTTTTTGTTCATATAAAGAAAAATCAAAACGATGGAACATCAGACATGTTGTGTGAGAAGGAAACGGGCGTGGCAACAGAAATCAAAGACACCAGATCTGTCATTTTGATTCGAATGTTTTGAGACTTTTTCTACTTTTATTACAATAAACCAAATGTTATAGATGAGAGATTGTTAAACCTAGACATTTCTAGACATTTTCTAGACTGTCTTATTATTTTTATTGACAGATAATTCTGCTCATTTAAGCGTTTCTTTCTAGAAAGAAGTGAAATGATCTACCAATTTAAAGCTTGAAATTAGTATAAATGACTAGAAATAGGTTTAATAATAGTGTATTTGGTTTATTGTAATCTTACTGTATATTATTAGGACATACTACAAAAATATAAAGAAATTCAAGTTATTTTCCTTTATTAAGATATCGTTCTTTACAGTGTGATAGAGAATAAGTAACACCAAAATAATAAACAAATAATCACTACGATTTTTAAGCTATCTTTAAAAGAAAAAAAAAGAACCCTTTTTCTTTGCTGATAAGATACTGAAACCTTGCGTATCAGCCGATACCGAGACCCGTCCGATATGGGTTTCTTTAAAAACTTCTAAGCCTTGTAAGGTTTAATAAAATCAATCCCAACAAAAGAAAAAAGTTCCAAAAAAAGTACTTTTCCAAATCCCCTGCAGGTCTTTGCAATTTGTTACATGATCCGATCAAAACTGATATGTTTTCAATGATTTCCGATCCACATCGGTTTTGACCCGATAACAATGCTGGGTATCGGATCTCTAATAAACACTCAGACGTACAGTTTCCAGGCAGCTGTACAGTATTTACAAAGTACAAATTATGATCTCTGATATTACGTCACATTAGTGGTATACTGTATACGAAGAAGCTGATGTGAAATATTTACATACTGTATGTATAGAATACGCAATCTTATCCATAGCTCTTATCCACCATTCACAAAGATAGCATAAAGCTGGAGTATACACACTTCAGGAGCTGACATGCACTGTAGATTATACTCGAGTACAAAAGCTGGCATCATGCTGCATTATCTAAAAAAATCAAGAGCTGGGATATAAAAGCTGAAAATTGTTATAGCTAGCATAAAGCTGCGAAATACGAAATTGGACGTTGGCTGTAACGGGAGTGATGCAATGTCGCTGACCCAGACCCTTTTATACCCTTCTAAAGCGATGATGTCCTTCCCGATCTGCTAATCCCTTACATCCGATCTGGGTCTCTTGCCGGGAAATCCTAAACGTGTAGTAGACAGAGAGCGGGACAGAGAAAGACACACACACACACACACATATATACAGTATACAAAAAATACTATTGTACAGTGCTGGGTCTTTATTCAGTTTTGTACCACCCATTATCAATGACAGCAGCTTTTCTCCACAAAGTTATAAGTCATGTTCAACATACTGTAAATTAATTGGAAATTAAACTCTGGAGGGATTCGATTCAAATAAGAAAACTTTTTAATATTCAGCGATGCTTGTTTTAGTTCATTTAGAATGAATGATGCTCCCAGTGTCTTTAGGTTCTGTGTAATACCACTGGGAGAGATTAAGATCTTTGCTGGAAGATATTAAGAGTGTTGTTATTAATTTATTACTAATTTATAAAATGCAAAAGTACAGAATTTAGGATTAATATCTAAGGCTTGAATCATCAGTTAATTGTCACGGAGCAAATACTGTTTGAGTTCAGACCTCAAAACACTTCATACAAACAATAATGTATTCAAAACGTGGGCGATTATTATTACTTCTCTGAAATTCTTAATTTTAATAAACTATATTAGACCTGTTTGTTTGTGTGTGTGTGTGTGTGTGTGTGTGTGTGTGTGTGATCTTCATAGGGTCTAACATAATTGCCTTGTACACCCTACTACATGTACAACTTTAATATTCCGCTACAGTAAAAACGTATAATTAAAAAAAAAAAAACAGAGCCGAGTTTAACACGTTAAAAGTACTTTTCTGTCTTTACATATTTACTGGAGTAAGAAACATATATTAAACCTACATTCACAAGTACAATAAGGAAAAAGCCATTACTGATTGGTATTACGCAAAACTTGAGACTGAGGTGGACATCTTGTTTAAAACTGAAGTGACAATAGAGAGTGCCTTCGCTTCTCCGTACCAATAATTCCTCACGTACGTTCTCGCTCTTCACTCGGTTTTCCCAAACTCGGCCAAACAGCATTCATCGTTTTCAGACTGATAGTCGACAATACGTGTATGTTTTTGCTCTGATGATATGAACCACACACACACACACACACACACATATCACAGTGAGAGAGAGTGAGAGAGAAAGAGAGAGAGAGTATTATATATACATAGTCATGCATTTCAGTAGGTGTTGATGGTGGGACAGAATTCAACTCAAATCAATTAATTGAGTTAACGTTGCTTCTAGTTAGCGTATTTTGCCGAGTGTATCGGAGGAGTCTCTTCTGATTCTGTGTTTCTTTTCAAGGAACTCGTCTAGTCCCTATCCATGTCTGCTGAGGCACTAGTATAAAGCTTTGGTCAGTGCATCGGGCTGACAGTCACCGCACAATAGTTTGAGAAATGAGTTGGCCAAAACGCATTTGTGTGACATTCAGCCAAAGATGAGATTATAGTGTATACAGGAATATATCTTGTGTTTAGCTGAATATATGGCCAGTGACACAATTTTGGTTAATGTTGCCTCTGTACACCACCACAATGGATTTGAAATGAAGCAATCATGACGTTAATGAAGTGTAGACTTTCAGCTTTAATTAACAAAAATATTGCATTAATATTTTTGGCAATTTCAGCCATTTTTTTTTTTTTTTTTTTACAGAGTCCCTACATTTTCACAGGGGCAAAAGTAATTGGACAATTGACTGATAAGCAGTTTAATGGCCAGGTGTGGCTTGTTTCCTTGTTATTTCATGACAGATTAAGGAGATAAATGATCTTTTCGTTTGCATTTGTTAGCTGTTCATGGGAACACTCAATATGCGTTCCAAAGAGGTGTTGATGCAACTGAAGGAGGTTATCATTAGGCTGGAAAAAAAAACCCAAAACAGACCTATCTACGATCAAGTCTACTCTCAAGAGACGCCTTAATGAATGTAAATTCAGATGGTTTTAGAACAAGAACAGAAAGGCCAGATTAGACTTAAAGCACTTTTTAAAAAGTCTGACCGGTTCTAATGCAAGATTAACTTGTTCCCAAATAATGGGAAGAGAAGAGTATGGAGAAGGAAAAGAAGGGCTCATGATCCTTAGCATACCACATCATCTGTCAAACATGGTGGAGGAAGTGTTATGGCATGGGCATGTATGGCTGCCAAAGGAACCTGGTGACTTGCGTTTATTGATGATATGACTGCTGATGGAAGTTCCAGGATGAATTCTGAATTGTATAGAGCTATACATTCTGCTCAGATTCAGTCAAAACTGATAGGACAATGATTCACAGTACAGATATATAATGACCCAAAACATACCATGAAAGCAACCCAAGGGCTTCTTAAGGCAAAGAATTTAAATGCTCTTAAATGTCAGATGGTCTCAACCCAACTGAGCTGCTTTTCTCTTACTGAAGACCAAACTGAAGGCAGAAAGACCCACAAACAAGCAGCGACTGATGGCGGCTGCAGTAAAGACCTGGCAAAGCATCTCAATGGAGGAAACTCAGTCATTGACTGCAAAGGATTTTCACCCAATTATTAAAAATAATCCTAATATTTATGATTATGTTCGTTTGTCCAATTACTTTTGAGCCCGTGAAAATGGAAGGGCTATTTGACTGTAATTCCTAAACGGTTAATGCAATATTTTTCTTAAACCCCTTGAATTAAAGCTGAAAGTCGACACTTCAATCACATCTTGATTGCTTCATTTCAAATCCGTCGTGGTGGTGCACAGAGGCAACATTACCGAAATTGCCACACTGTCCAAATACTCCTAATGTATTTTTGGCTTGGTTAGGGGTACGGATAAACAAGACAAGACAGCCATAAACAAGCTCCCATACTTTCTCTCTGAGTAGCCATGCAAATGTATTTACTTATATATATATTTATATATATAGTTGTGGTGATTTCAAAAGAGCTGGAAATCATTCTTTTCCATTCTGAGACACTTTGTATGTCAAGAGAGTATTATAATAATTAAGGAACTGAATATCAAGAAACATTATAAACTAGCTAGTTTCCATCCACCGCTTTGATTGGATGAGAGACGTTCCAAGTGTGCTGAAATTTAGTATAACAGCACTGGGACAGAAATTTCACTCCGCTTTTCAATTCTAGCAATACTTCATTACACCAAAACCGTTACTACACGTATTACGGGCTGTCAGTCAATCTGTGCGTTGGCATGGCAACACGTAACATGCTATCCGGCTGTGCTTTCTTTGGGAACTATTTTCATTGACCGAGTAAAAAAATAAACAAACTATTTGGTCATATTGTGTCTGTTACATAATGCGAGTTACTCGGTATTAATTTCTTGTCTACAGAACAGTCATATAAAAGCAATATCGCGCTCAGCATCTGCGTCCTGCTGATATTTAGTACAACAGCACTCTTGCTTGTGCAATATTGCTTAATTGTGAAACAAATCATGGGCATAGCAATAAATATTCAGCGGACGAGAGCGTAGAGAAACTAAAGCAGCTTTTCTGGAAGTTAACCTGGCAGAAGCGACGTTTTATTAGAGCGAGCTAGTCAGTGGCGATGCTTCCAGTTGCTAAGCATGGAACAGCTTTCTCTAGGGTGAATTTACAAAAGAGAACTGAACTGCGTTATTTGTGCTAAAAAAAAAAAAATGTTACGAATATCATCTTGCGTGTCACAGGAACAGCTCTCCGGTGATTCCTTGCTAGAGTTAATCCTTTAAAATTAAGTAAATATGAATCGTTCTATACGCTTCTGTCGTCTTTGTTCACAGTTAATATTTTAAACGTTTTACGAATGATAATTTGGTAAAGAGTGAGCGCCCCTCAGGCAATCCGATATAGTTTGATATGCGTTAATGCAAACAGGACAGCGTGGAGATTTCAGACATAATCTAGCAGGGTGTGGTATCCTCCGTTTCCTACAGTTCGGTGCTCGGCGACTGGAGAAAACACTCTGCGTAGGCGTCGAAGAGAAAACAATCTGAGTCTTTATATAACTCGAATTTGGCAGAAGAGATCGAGAAATCCCTTTTCCAGAAACGTTTCCAAAGGCACGCCAATGTGTAATGGTACAAAGGCTCACATCCAGCTTCGGTTGGATTTCAGGACATAATCTCAATCCATGTTCAGTAGTAGCCTGAAAATAAGTGTTCTACGTCTGTCTGCATTGCGTTCAGGGCCAATTCCGTGCACTCTTATTATTTCAATTTGTTTGTCTGCTAGCTCAGGAAACCATTCGGCGTGAAATGTAGAGAGAAAGCGTGCAGCATTTGAGCCATAAGTACCCTCTGGTAGGGTAATAACATGCACATTGTCCCTGCGGCTTCGGTTCTTCAGCTCTTGCATCATTTTAGCCTAGCTCTGCTGGGAAATCTCTTTTGCTCGCTGGATTCTAGTTTGTAAATTATTACAATTGTACAGTAGTTTAGTTTGTTCATTTTGTTGGAAGACTGTAACATCTCCAGTTGAATAAAGTGAAACGTGATCCAGGGAACGGCTGTTGCTACTTATAGCAGCTAGCTTATTTTTAACGGAAATTATTATCTGAGCTGAGAGAAACGTCAGGTGGACTGTAGCGGCAGCCATTTAAGCATCTAAGCAGCCATCTTGCTTCAGGTTATAGGGGAAAAAATCCTGTAAAACACCTGTAATCTGTGCCAGTAGAAATGCGTTCAAGTGATTTACTGTGTTGAAATATTACACCAAATAATCTTTAGGCAAAATGGATGCTTACTGTTGTGTCACAAATAATTTCCCAGGTGGTAAGCAGACATAGACATAAACTGTAATAAATAAATAAATAAATAAATATTGCGTTAATTAACTGTTTAGAAACACAGACAATTATGATTATTTTACAGCGATTTCTATTTTTAATATAGTTATTATTTTTTATTTATCATTAATACAACATGTTTCTTTAAAATATGTTGTCACCGTTGATATTTTTCTTGAAATCAAAGGTGACGTTTTGTGGCTTTTAGTAAGAATACGTTCCCCTAAAGGTAATCTACAAGCTAATGCGCTCCAAAACAATGACAAAATTCATATTTAAAAGATGTATGCATTCAAAATGTAGTCTCTCTCTCTCTCTCTCTCTCTCTCTACCGCCGATACGGATCAACAATTTTGATGACGTCATTCCACACTTCAGCTTCTCATCAGATTTCTGTCCAATCAAATGCTTTCTAGAATCTGAAGTGTCCTGCCCCTAACATTATAAAAATCCATAGTACTAACTGTCATGTACGGATTAGTCCAGGCTTTGAGGTCAATTAAACGCTATTGGCTATTTAAAAAAAGGGGAGGAGCTATTGGCCACTCGATATGTCCCGCCCTGACTTCCTGTTTCATTGGAAATCACGTCAACACATCGAATAACGCTACGTGTTTCAAGGCGCTTCACGGGGACTTTAAATACATTTTAGGTGACTTTTGATATTTGAGATTTTTGCAAAAAGGTCGATTTGATGTATATTATGCCTTGTATGACGTTTTACAAGGTATTTACTGTATTTCTAAAAAAAAAAAAAAAAAAAAAAAAATTATAATAAAATAAATTTAATCAAATAGATATATGTTAGACGGATCACCACAAAACACACACAGTTGACTAAACTCAAGCCGAAAAGTTGTCAGAGGAATTTTAAATGAACTTATTAGATATAGTTTATCTTCAGTTTAAGACAGAAATCTTTATAAAGGTTCAAGAAAGCATAACGTGTATTGTTGCTCAGATTTTTTTTTTTTTTTTTTCCAGCTTGATTAAAAACAAAAGTCATACAAACATTTAAGTTGGATTTTTTTTTTTTTTTTTACACTGATATTCACATGCAAGTCTGTTTCTAACAGTGTTTATTGTGTGTATTTTAAGCGATGAACATTCAAAACTACTCTCAAATTACAGATTTTTCTCCGTTATTGATCATCATGATTCATTTAAAAGCTAGTTGTTAATATAACAATCATTTTCGCCGTCATTTTTCTCCCATAAAACCATTTCCTTGAG
>JANDJT010000081.1:23777501-23802904 GCA_024331685.1 Stegophilus panzeri | reverse complement strand
TTCCCTGAAAAAAAAAAAAAAAAAAAAAAAAAGCATATGAAAGCATATGTTAGACCCCCCACCCCACCCCACCCCACCCATTTTAACAGCGTGCGTAAGAAACCTTGAACAGTTTTCAAAGTAATTTTTGTTCTAAGAAGTAAACAGTGACACGTAGCCCAATTAGTGACCTTGTAAAGAGTTCACACAGCGGCTTTGCGGTCTTGTCGCGTTGGCCTCGGCTCCCATCGTTATTTTGCAAGTAGCCGGATTGTTAAGAGTTTTTCACTTTCTTCTTTGTACTGTAACGTAATGGTTTTCTCCTGGAGAGGCTCGTGACCATAGATCTTGGTGTTGCAGGACCACGTTAATAACGACATAGCCTCAAACAAAATGAAGTTGAGAGGCTATCCGACTCGACTTCTGCTACTAAGTCCAGTGAACTTTTAGAGTAACTCCGTAACTCAGACTCCAGAGCCGACGACATCCAGCGTCCAGTCTAGCACTTCCTGTAAAACACTTGATATTTTTTGTTCTCCCCAAACTGTGAGGAAGCTCTCTGCGATTTCAGTTCATGTAAATGAAACAGGAGACTGTGTGTGTGTGTGTGTGTGTGTGTGTGTGTGAGGAAGACACTGCACTAATTACACCCGCGAGGATCTTATTTATGACCTCAATAATCAGGTCAGCCTCCGAGGACCATGATTTTGACGAGATTGAGGTTTCTCTTTTAAAGTCGTTCCTCGCAGTGAGAGATGCGTCTCTGTGTCCGAAGACGTCCTCTGTAGCGTGCGAGTCCCTGAGACGTAAAAAAAATACGCCGCAATTTTAATTAACAGAATGGAACGGGATCTGCGACTGTCACACCTGAGGCCATGAATCATCAGGACTCCGTGTTACAAGACTCCCCCCCCCCCCCCTTTTTTTTTTTGGGGGGGGGGGGGGGGGCGCATTGTATTCCTTTTTTTTTTTTTTTTAATAAGTCTTGTTGATGTATGTACGCTAATGAGAAATATGCAGAGTGATTTTTTTTTTCTTTCTGTGATGTGGAAAGACTGCAGTTTGTTTTAAGTTCAGCACGGTTCCACTGCATAGAGCTGTTCCTCTCCTAGAGCCGCATTGACGCTGAGCACCACGTGTTCGTTTCGGCGAGATGTCTATCGCTGAAGACAGATTTCAAATTAGCGAATGCCACTCAGCAGGCCATCATACAAAATTCCACATAATCAGTGATTAGTACAGTGACTCTTGTTTTAGTGTGGAGATGTGAGTCCTGATGGAATAGCAATGACACTCTGTGTATCTGTTTATTTAATGCTCCGAATAACTGGATTTAAATCTGAAGTGGGTGGAGCCTAAAACAGAAGGATTATTATTTAATTATTTTTATTTGATATGAACCCTACCACTACGCCTCTGGAAATGCAGGACTGCTGTTTTAATCCTGCTCGCACAAGTCCTGTCTGCAAAATTTTCTAACAAATCTAGTTGATATTATTTTCTAAAATATAAATAAGAGTGTTAATTTAAACATTTAAACCACTTTAACCCAGACCAGGCGGTTAATAAGAATGCTGTAAATGAACCGTGCAGTTCTGTACCTTCATGAACATTGTCTTTCATTGTTCCGCAAGCAGTAAAAACCTCCCAAATAGTGCTGCTCCTCTTCGTGTCGGTATACAGTACGCATCCGTTCGGTCTGAATGTTGTATTGGTATTCGGTTGTTTTATGCTGCTCACACCAGATTGTCTACCCTCAGGGTGCATACCCATGAAGTATCTGCTACTGAGATCTTTGGTCTGAAAGGAGAAACACCAGAGATCCCAGCAGAATTAAAAGCATGAACCAAAAGCCACAAATGACATTATCTTTGAGGAGCCCACCATTCCATCCACGTTGTAAGTGGCCCCTGTGGACTTCTGGGAAATCTAATAAAAACTCCAGTGGCCGGTAAATTGTATCAGTAAGTGTTCACGCTCTCCACCCTTCTCTTACCATGTCAGTACCTTTAAAAGCTTTGTTAAAGGAAAAGTGAACATATTAAGTTTGAGACTGGGATCAGATCTCAGCTGTGTAACAGAAAGAATGGTATGGTGCTTAGAAAGACAGATAGACAGATAGATATATGTAGATAGATAGATATATAGATCGATAGATCGATAGATTGATAGATGGATAGATAGATGGATACACAGATAGATAGATAGATAGATAGATACACAGATAGATAGATGGATAGATATACAGATAGATACACAGATAGATAGATGGATAGATATACAGATAGATACATAGATAGATAGACAGACAAATGGGTGTTTCTGCAACTACAGTCACTTTTGACTTTCCCAAATTAAACAAACAAACCTCTATGAATTTGAATTTTAACCATCAGAGTCTGAAATACATATAAAAACGTTCACAAAATTGCATGTAGTCATTAAGATTTTAATTTAGAACATGTTTATTTTTCAACTAATTTCAATTAATCTGGTTCTTACAAAACGTCCTTACCGCAACGTTACAATAACGTTCATTTGATTCATTTTTCTTTTTTAATTTCTATAAAAATGTAGATTTTTTTCAAGCCTTGCGCATCTTTGTAAATACTGATATTAATAAATAACCTTAAATTTTCTCTACCGTGACACCTCAAGCTGCTGCGGAAATGACGTTGCGGAAATGATGTTTTTGCTACTATTGCAGATAATCAGCAGCTAGCAAGGTCTGTCTGCTACATTAGTTTTGACTCTTAGCATCTAATAAACATAAATTCAACAGTAATATAAATGTATTTTTTAAATGTCGTTCAAAATGCACAATTACTAAGATGTATGGTAAGGGCACACATTAAATACTTCAGAAGAAAAGATGAAGTTTACCTTATTTTATGGATCTTGTGAGAGACCTAGAGTGCTAGTGCATGTGCTTAAGTGCTAACGTCTGTTTCCATAGAAATGAGATTTGTTTGGCTTTGAAAAAAAAACTTTTACTATGACATTTGTTCAGTGTTGCGGTAAGGACTCAAAAGTGTGGGACAGGCGCATTCAGACGAAAAAAAAAATCATATAAATGAGAAGTAAACGAAAGAAAAAGATCTTTAAGATGGTCTAAAGTAATATGCATATGAAACAATTTCATTAAAAATAATCATATCGTAATTGAATTAGCTCATTGTATGTATCTCAACAGTGAGACCACAGTGTTTGGACCTATAAATGCTTCATAAGTTTTTATTAAATCACATAAATCAGTAATTATTTTTTATGTCGCGGTATGTAATGACACGGTGTTTATATTTATCAAGCATCATGTGACATATATTTCACTAAAATTTCACTGCTGAGACTTAAAAATGCATGTAGTTGCACAAACACCCATATCTATATATATATATATATATATATATATATATTTGGAAGGCTTTCTATTTTTCTTATATATACTATTTAGACTCATTAGGGGCAGGTTTTTTTTTTTTTTATAAATAAGAAATCAAATATCAAAGGAAAATCTGCAAAAGGGATCTTCACACTTTGCCGTTTGGGGCAGTTTGAACCTAGAATTCAATATGATTGGTATTGAGCCTCCTTTTTTTTGGAAATGGTGGTCTGGGGTTCACGTCTACTAAACGGTGGTGCGGATGAACCTAGTGCCAACCATTTTGAGATGCAGTTATGAGCCCCATACTCAAAACGAGCCCAGAATCAGTCCTGAACTTGAGTATTCGGGCCAAGTGTTGAAACACCCTTGGTTAGCAGTTCTTAATTATTATAAGCCCGTGAGACATGTATAACCTTTAATGATGCTTCTATACATCTTTAAAGACGAGACAACCGCAGAAGGTTTACACAGTACAGTATATTACCAAAAACAGTCAGCAAGTCACTAATAAATAGAAAGAAGTTGGTCCGTTTTGAGTGGGCGTGTGCCGTGGTGTTTTCCTCGGACTCCTGTGGGCTATGCAGAGGGAACGAGGGACGCAGCAAGTGAGAGACGAGGTGAAAGTGTGTTCCCTGTCATCAGTTTGGGAAGGCAAGTGGGAGCACTGAGTGACTCATGGAGATCCCAAACCCTTGTGAGTGGGGTGATTGCTGTATAATGCAGTCAGCAGAATGTGGAGAGAGAGCGAGAGAGAGAGAGAAAGAGAGGAAAAAACTCTACTGGTACTCTCTCCAAACCCTTCATTCTTTCACACCACACCCTGGAGGCCACATTTTAAATGTAGCTGTCATCAACACTGGTGTGTGGTTTTTATTGCCTTGGCTCTTGGCTGTTATGTCTGAAGGACTGTGAACACTGGTCCCTTTTGCTCTGTAGGCTTCTCCTCACACTTCCCATCTCACCATAGGGACCTGCTGGTTCCAGTAGAGGAAGATGGTACTGTAAAACTATGACATCTACCTCGGAAGATTAAAAAGCAACTATCCCAGAGTGTTTGATAAACTAACAACTGTATTGTGTGCTAGATAAATATTTACAGTGCTGCTCTGTGGACTGACACTGTGTGTTTTTTTTTTTTCCGTCTGAACCACTATATTACAGCGTCTATCCCTGTGTGCTTTTATGTGTAAGGAGTCCATATGTATACGCTTGTACATTCTACGCATTTTTAATGTTATATAGCCTGCAGGACACAAGTCACAGCTTGAATAAACAGAGAAAAGAAGAGGACAGAGTAACGATGGAGTCGAACTACAAACCATCTATAGACTGTCATGAAGTGGCGTATTATCTGTCTTTCAGCTGTTATAGACACAATCCCGAGTCTGTTTTTTCTGCTTATACCACAGTGATTTGCCAACAATTACAATTTTTAAATGATCAACGAATGACACCGTGCACTTTTTAACAGTTTATAGTTGTGGAATGTCCACAAAACAAGTTTCTGTTCTCACTTACGTTGACCATAAACAGTC
This sequence comes from Stegophilus panzeri, assembly GCA_024331685.1. Taxonomy (NCBI): domain Eukaryota; kingdom Metazoa; phylum Chordata; class Actinopteri; order Siluriformes; family Trichomycteridae; genus Stegophilus; species Stegophilus panzeri. The sequence continues at coordinate 23,798,005 of JANDJT010000081.1, read as the reverse complement.
GTTCCCCTCCTCGGCCATCGGTCTTTTTTTCGCTCTCTCTTAAAGCTTATACGACAAAAAAACTGCAGCTTGTCATGTGACTGTGAACCCGGAAAGCGTAAACTCTTCTGTCCGACTTTGTCGAGAAACTATTACAAATCGCTGACACTGGAGACTCCTTACTTAAACATTACATAAACGTCTCCTGACAGAAAGCTCCCCCACATCGAGGATTTTTTCTTTGTTAGACGACAATCCTTTGTTTAATCCGTTTATGATCAGTCTTCGATCACGTGGATCGTCCACCGTACGAGTCCCCATGTATGAGTTGTTACTATATCAGAACGAGGGGATTGATATAAACCTGTCGTTTAGGTTACAGCCAGAACTAGAAGCGTCCTGTTATCCTGTTACGAAAAATGAATCCACAACTTCTGATTTGAGAATTTAACTGCGCTGTGGTTTGAAATTGTGAGAATACTAGAGTTGGCAAGTTGACAGTCTATAGTGTTTATATTACTAAACATAGACGTATACACTGCGGGCATTTTGTGTAAAATTAGTCGATATGCTGGTTGACAGTCAGCTGACTGGTGGTCATTCGTCTATAAACGTAGAGTAGATGTAGAGGGTCTACACTGGACAATCCCCCCCTCCCCTCCAAAAACAAACAAAAAAATTGTTACGGAGATCACAGAGAGCAAGAATGGAGAGAAAGAAACAGAGTGAAAGAAAACAAGAGACAGAATCAACCTCTTTGATGTGTACCAGATTACATCATGTTGCTGCAGTCACCTCCTACCTGAGCTTTAGGTTGCCATGGACACCAACGCTTTCTCCAAATACCTTCGGCACAGGCGCTAGCAGCTAACACGCACCACCTAAAAGACATGTAAGATGATCAGATCAAACCAGAGGCAGCTGCAGCTGGAATTGAAAATACCGGAAAGGACTAGGTGGGGAGGTAGAGAGGAGAAATAAATCATGCTCTGCAAAACCTATTATTCAGCAAGACTGAAAAATACAAGATTGTATTTTATACTTATATTAAATAGCGCTTAGTAATCTACCCAGTTTTGAAATCTATAACATCTAAAAAAAAAAAAAAAGTAATCTACGTTTCCCAGAATATGTAGCGGCTCCTACAGTAGGTATACATCCCTTCAAATACGGATGCGTCATCATTCCGCACCAGTTCTCCCAGTCTACGTAAAGTGTCTTTGTTAATAATAAATGAATCCAGTCAACCAGCAGGCTTGTTAGTCAGGCCCCTCACACATGTCTCCATGAAAAATGTGGGGGGTTTTTGCGTGTTTGTATGCATAACCCATAAATCTTCAGCACAAAAGCTCAGGAATGTCATTGCAGAGGATGGATAGCGAATGACCTGCGAATGATCTGTATCCTAACAAGGAGAGAAATCCCACTGATTTATGGCTTTATGGCTGGAAAATGCTTGAGGAGGTAGTCTTTGCTTAAGGATAACTCTTGCACTTTCTGTTCCTGTAGGTGTACTCGTGTGTAGGAGTGTGTGTTAGAGTGATATGCACAGAAAAGCAAAATTAGGAGGCCTATTTAATGTGCGGAGAACCGGGGAACACAGCCTACATCATTCGCATCGTGCACAATGTACTTATCAGCAGAATCTGAAATGAGAAAGAAGCAAGAACTGTTGCTTGAAAGTAAAAAAAAAAAAAAAGGATGATGCAGGCAATACACTCAATACAGCGTCCACTTCAGTAGGAAAACTTGTACACCTGTACGTTCACTAAACGATCCAATTGGCCAATCATGTGTGTGATACGGGTCGATCATTTCAGCTAACCGTCACATCGATCATCAGAATAGGGGAAAATGGTTGAGCTGGTTTTCAGAAATTGCTGGGATTTTCATGCACACGTCTTTAGAATGGTGCGAAAAACAAAAAACATGCAGGTCAGCAAAACGTTAACGAGAGAGGGTCAAAGGAGAACAGCCAGATTCGTTCGAGCTGACAGGAAGGCTACGGTAACTCAAAGAACTACTCTGTACGACCGCGGTGAACATTAAGGCAAATGGGCAGAAGACCACATGACGTTCCACTCATATAGGAACAGACTCACCCAAACTGCGTAGTTTCAGTGATCAGTACCATGAATGTGCATGGTGAGTGATTGATGCATTGGCGTATCCTTGGAAACCAGGAGACACCTGCCAAGGGTGTGATGATGCTGTGTAAATCTCTCAGATAAATATACACAGGGTTAGATTATTACAGGGTCAATTACTGCACGATAATGTGAGACGGTTTCAGAGCGGTGGAATGCAGGATTAAAAGCATATCTCTTTATCACGTCTCAGGAGGACGTTCTGGCGGCTTTAGGATCTGAACCAAATGGAAAACGGTTCAGGTCGGACACAGGCTCAGACATATACAGTAGGCTTTCTGCTGTGTCCTTTGACTTATAACACGGATATAATCGTCGTCATTCATTGTGGGTGTCAGAGGGGTTTATTCATCCAAAACATCATTCATCCAAAATATAAATATCTCTATTCCTGTAGTGCTCCAAAGCTGATTGGCCTTCTCTTGAGCAATGCTTTTATCTATTGCCAAATAAAGAAGAACATGACTCAAAATAACACAAGGCACGTCTGGTCAGTTTAGAATCAGTGCCTCATACAATAAATATATCAGGTTCATTTTATTCTTCACAAGGATTTGTGTTGAAATTGTTATCAATGCTACAAACTGCAAATCTTTTCAAAGTAAACACTCAAGCCTGCATTTACCGCCATAAAAAGATTCAAAGATCTGATGACACACGTGACCTTAATTATATAATAATGCAGATCTTGGATGATGACGTGGCTCTCGATTGTTTGTCTGTTTCATTAGAAGGCTGTGGTTAGTGTAGGTGTTCCCATTGACCATTAAAGCATAATAAATAGGCTGTTCGTTCTGACTCACCTCCTTCCAGCAGCACGTTTGTAAATGTCAATACTGTGTTAATAACTACGAACATCAGGTAAAGGAACGGATGAATATACTGATTTCAGCATCATATTTTGTTGTTTTTTTTTAGATCTCCCTCTGTCTCTCGCTCTCTCCATCCATCCATCCACCATCTGTGCTAATCAAGTACCTTCATACATGTACATAATACACCATAGATGCTGCTTTCCTTAAACAAACAAACAAAAATGGTGTAAACATGTGGCCATTGGGGGTGGGGGGGGGGGGGGGGGGATGAAATGAGAGGCAGTTTGAACACAACATACGAAAAGCACTGTGTCTCCCTTCGCAATGCTAAAATGACAATGCTGCCCTGTTGCTATGTAACCCCTCTGTTGCTAAGCAATGAGTTGATGATTAGAATTCCGAATCCAGAGGAAGAGTGGTATTTTCTTTCCATCGTTCTGCCAGGAGTTGCTTTCGCTGCTCTCGCCGTGCGTGACTGCTTTAGTGGTATGCGTGTTACTCTCGTCTAATCCCGATCCGTCTTATGCAATTATGCTGCTGAAGCACTGAACGATAATATACATCCTTAACGTCAGGAATACAGTATGGGACGCAGTAATGGATTTCAGCACCGGATTGTATTTCCATCTGCACTTTATCAAGAAATAAATCTCGAATGTTGGTCTGGATCTAAATATTGTTAACTCAGGATGTTTAGTATGGCTTTAGAGAGGTTTAGGGGTTTTAAATCCATATGTAAAGTGCAATAATGATCGCTGAGTGACGGAAGAGGGCAGTGTATGCCACTCCTTACATCATCAATGGAGACAGGGCCTACTGCGCTCACAGCGTGTTTATTTTTGCTTAGACATATGATCTGCATCACAAACATGTCGTCACTGATAGTTTCGTGTTCTCAAATCAGAAGGTGGGGATTCGTTTTCTATAACAGGACGGCTCTGAGAGTAGTAAGTAAAAAAAGAAATGACGGGTTTATATCAATGCGTTTGGTTTAACACGCTTGCATTATTGTTGCTATAGTAACAGCTCGTTCAGAAGCACTCGCACGTAGAGCGGAAGTTCGACACAATTGAAAGCTAATAATAAACGGATTTAAAAAACGTGTTCGTGTAACATTTAGGGAAGGAGTCTCCAGTGTCAGCACCCTGTAGCACCTTGTAACTGTCATGTAATCAGGGTTTGAGACGGATGCAAGTGCAGTTAAAGCTTTTATTTATTAGAGAACCGCCTGATGAATCCAAACGACAGGCAAAAACGTCGTCAGAAAACAGGCGTGGATCAGGAGATCTACACACGGGCATAAACGAGGCACAGCAAAGCACAAAATGAGAAACTAGGGACAAGATCAAGAACCGGACACGAGAACACGGAACAAAGTCTTGGTAACGCGCTGGCGGCAAAACACAGAGACGCGATACTTCGCCCTGAACAATGACACACGGGGGTTTAAATATACAACGTAATTATAAAGGGAAACGAGAACAGGTGATGACAATAGGAATGACCAATAATATAACAGGGGCGGAGACAGGACAGAAACCAAAACAAAACACACGTGTCAAAAGTAAACACAGTCAGTGCAAACTTGGACGCTTGTCATGTCGCGCTGCAACGTGACAAGCTGCATTTTGGGGTTTTTTTGTTTGTTTTTTGCCTTATTAACTTTGAGAAAGAAAAAAAGAAATGCTGGTGAGGGAACCACTTTTTACAGCTGCTGTAACGTACATGAGAACAGGAACTAACTTAATTGAGTGATGTTTAATTCATTAAATAAATGAAACATTTGCCAAAGCAATTGTTGGTCAATTTCTGTGATATAAGCGCAATAACACACTTCGGACTGTACTGTTATACAAAAATAATCCACTTTGGATTATTACTCCATACCATAGTATCCATTTCGTAGCAGTTGTGAGTTATATCCACATGTTGTCTTTACGTTATTGTAATAAGAGCTCAAAAATAATTCCTTGTATACCGTCGCATACTTGGCTAATAAAGCACGGTTCTGATTTTGCTTAATGTAGACTCTGACGTACTCATGTTACACTTCCCAACCCAGTGAAAGCTCATCAACCTCCTTAACTAATTGAGGTAATAAATCTTTGGCAATACACCGTTAGGCCCGAGGGTCTGCAGCCATACATCATACAGATGGATGCTATACATTCTGCTTGTCCTGTATTAATAAAGCATGTAGAGCTCCACCCCAATGCTAAGAGGTACAGCACAGAGACATGTCATTATGGTCAGCATTACCTGTTCAGGAGACACAGGACGTGTCAGGGACGAGCCACTGACCTGTGAGGATCGGGGCTCTGGGACGGAACATCATTCATCATTACAAATGCGGCTTTTTTTTTTTTTTGTCATTGCTATATTTCCCCCGTCTCTTTTCTCTTCCCCTTACCACGTTGGTCTCTCTCAGTCAAGCCGAGCTCCTGGTGATTCACCCACTGTTTAGGAAAACAACGGCATCAGGGGAAACAAGCCGGTAGTCTGAACATAGTCAGCACCTCCGGAGATGCCACCTGCCATACATTTGTCATTTAAATATGTACATAGATTATAGTGCCATCTGTCTGCGGAGAGGCAGGGAAAGGAAAAAGTAATGGGTGTGAACGCACAGGATTGTAGATCAGAAGATTTCAGGTGTCCCAAAGCACTCGGTAAATAGAAGATGTATGCAAAAGGAGAAAAAGTAGAAGGAATAATCTCACGTTTGGCTCTTGGCACATTACCATTTGTCTTAGTCAGCTATCTCAGGAATGCTGGAAGTTAGTGCAGGTTTGAGCTGCATGCCTGGTTTTATTGTTGGAATGTCCCAAAGTATAAGGTATCATTTCATTGAATCCTTGAATCAGGTGTTGATTAATCTTCTATAACAGCAGCCTTGGACGGTAGTTCCAGCTGTGAAATAAATCATAACTCGCAGGTTTATATGAACGAATGCGCTCGAACTAATATCGTTATGGTTTCTATAGTAACAGCTGGTTGTTAGTTCTAGTGACCAGCGTCTGTTTTTAGACTACACCTTTGCTCAGGATTTGGATAGTTATTATAGATTACTCACACTTACAGGAGTTTGTTAAAAAAAACAAAAAAAAAAACATCTGTATGAATTTTAAAAATAAGGATAATCTGATTGGATTTCTTTTCTTTTTTTTTTTTCAATTTTATGTGAATGAGAAATGAAGATTAACTCTAAAACTGACCTTAAGCCTCATAATATTTTATATGAGTTCATATCCGAGGCTCCTTGAAACCTCTCGCAAAACACGACTCAGAAGGGCTTTTAAAAAACATACAAAAGCTCACAAAGGGCACGGACACCGCAAGAGGCAGGTATTGTGAGGAGATGAATGGGTAGGAAGACAGGAAATAGGAAGTGGAGAACCAGGAAGTAGAGAGCAGAAGGCAGTAACCAGGACGTAAACTATTAAACTTCTGCAGCGATACAGTTTAGATGCGGCACGGGGTGACGTCAAAGGCAGAGGCGACTACTAAGGCAAAAGCTGATTTAGTATAAGTAACGTTCACGGGGAAAAAATTCCCAAATAAGAAAAGAAATACAGCTTGTCATGTTACCGAGAAACCACAAAACACAAACTCCTCTGTCCTGCAATCATCAGAAACTGTACCGACTCTTACAAAGTGCTCACACTGGAGACTCCTTCCATAAATGTCACATAAACGTCTCTTAACAGTAAGCTTCACTACATTGTCGAATATACGTTTTTCATTCTTAAATAACCTGTTTTATTATTCTAAGCCTTAAAATGATGTACGAGTCTCTGTGAATGAGCTGTTGCTATAGAAACGGTAACGATATTAGGACGAGCGTGCTGGCGTTGGAACTAGTCAGAGCTGCTGTTATAGAAAATGTGCAACACACTCAGCAAACTCAACGTCAAAGTGTTTTAGAGAGGAAGGAATTTATAGAGCAAGGCCCAAACAAGCTTTTAGTAGGATAGAAGAGACTCGGCTGCGGGTAAGTGGACTTATTTTCAGCTAAAATCATCAACAGTCATGGAAAAGCATTTATCTAACTCTAACTCTCGCTCTCTCATAGCAGTTCAGCTGAGGAAGGGAAAGCAGGGCGAGAGATCTCAGGGTTTGTAAATAGCTGATGAATGTACTTTGACTTTCTCCTGGGGAAATTGTTGCTGGTTGCCTATACAGCGTCGTGAAAATGCCCCCACTTTTTTTTTTTTTTTTTTTTTTTTTTGCATTGCCTTCATTTTCTCACTTTTATGAGGTAGAGATGGCTCTGGGAATGACTGAGCTGCAGGGTATTTAGGATGGAGGTGGGCTGCCATGTCAACGAGTCAGCATAGGTACTGAGAGGAGATGCTGAAGAGAGCACAGTGCTATAATTAAACAGAAGCACTTTCACTCAGGTTAATATTTCAGAAGGTAAACGTGTACCAAACAAAATGAAGTCTATGTGCTACTACACTTGAATTATGCTATGGGCCGCTATGTAGTGAATTTTTAGAGTAACCGCACCACGTAACTTACAGCAGTTGAGAGTCGACTACGTAATGTCATTCAGCGTACAATCTAGGAGCTCGTTCTCACAGGTTTTAGATGTACCGTTATTTAATTGTGTTTAATTGTAAAGCAGTGTAGATATTTTTCTTCTTTTTCTCAGCCTTTGTGTGGGAAAATAAGGTCACAGTTGTGCGCACACATGTCATATATATGTATGGATATTATTCACTCCATAATCCCCCGTTCCTTTTACCTATCTTTACAAAATATCTTACAATAGAAATAGTTCTGTACATCGTACACACAGTCTGCACGTACCCTGTGCCTTTCTTTGCAAAAACGTATAAAGTTTACTGACAATTATTTGCTATAAAATAAAGATCTTGACAGCAGCCCAATCTGGAGTAAAAAAAAAAATCACGATCTTGGCAACCCTGTCATTAACTTTCCAGTCTGCTACTCCGCCTCCAATTCACAGAGCAAGCATGGAGCAACATGATTCTTTCCCCAGTTGGCCTTTACTAGCACTTGTTGCAGTTCCCATGTTTTCCACTAGGTGCAATAATCACAACGATCGTGCAAAGTCTAGAAAGGCGAGCGAATCAACTGTACATCGGCTTATATCTGTCAAATTGCAGCATTTAAAAAATAAAAAAGTTGTTGGTCACTCAAAAGAGGTTGTGAATGAGGACTTCATTAGCATTTTTTGAATGGTTGAAATATACGGTATGGTGGGGCTCTGCCAATCCTGCCCCTTCAGACGAGCCACCACTGAAGAAGAAGCTCGGGTTACTGTGCATAGTATAGGTTATGTGTAAATGTGTGTGTGCATGGTGGTCTGTGATGCACTGGTATTGTGACCTGGATTATTATAATGAGACTTTAATGGTATTATAGTGTCTGCTATTAATAAAATTAAATAAAATGCATCATGGACAATGTGGGATGTGACGTCTTATATCTACCACGAACTGATTTTTTTTTTTTTAGAGTTTATCGCCTCCGTTTAAAGAACTGCAATTACAATACAGCTTCGAATTATCTACTTATATTCATTTAAATGTATAGACCATTGCCCTCTTTTACCCCTAAATATTCATAAACCTACCAAGGGAAGATTTTGTTGTTGTTGTTGTTGTTGTTGATGTTGTTATTGTTGTTGTTTTTGCCGGAAATTTCAGTATGTCCTCGGTTGTCCTCCTAGCGCAATAGAACAAGGCGCACGTCCAAAACTGTACATCGACTGCACATTACGGTGTTTTCCCTTTCTCACACTCACTTTAATAGTTCAGTACTTTTAAGAAATCTGACGCAGTTGAATAACATTCAAAGAAAGAGCGAACACGAATCTCATTATTGAGCGTTATTTTTCAAGTGACCATTTATTTTCCGTTTATTTAATCTACTTCTGGAAAATAACCAGCTCTGCTCTAATGAGTATGAGTGCGCGCTACTGGATCATAAAGGTAGCACAAAGTTGAGGCGAAACGAGACAAAACTTACAATTGCCTGAATTATCGCCACTTGTTTATAAGCTGAAAAGATGAAGAGGTTGAATGTTTTTTACCGAGCCAGTGTGCGATGATACCTGAAGATACCTGTGTTTGTTCATTTTCACGTTCATGTTCGTGGTGAGGCGTCAGATGTCGTCACACAAAAAAAACAATACGAAAAACAACATACAGCACCTGTCACTCAGGTGTAGACTCATCAAACAAGCTCAAATGAAAGGTATATATTTTGATGCATTTCGGTGACGCATTGCATGAGGTGCTTTTATTCAGATGTATTGTTTATAGCTGGCAGTTTTCCCACTCCACCATTCCCAGGGACTGAAGCTTTTTATGAGAACAAACGTCCCGTGTGATTAAATCTACTGATTTTAATGTGTGTTAATGCTTTCCAGTGACGTGAAGCAGTCTGTCTCGTCACCTGCCTGGCAAAGTTAGTAAGTCAGTCACATCGATTACTTAAAGTAGGTGTATTTTTAACTATATCTTAAGCCGGCTTTTACTGGATATTATTATGACTGGTGTGTGATGTATCTCCGTATCAGAATACCATTACAGCAGTGTATTTCTGTATATTAACTCAGACGTCTGTGTCGATTATGATATCCCCACCTCGTACATAACCTCTTCTACTACAGTATCTGGAGACGTTCCTCAGTGAAGATCACAGAACATGTGTGAAGAAGTTTGCATTCCTTTCAATCAATGCAGTATAATCCCACAGATGTCTTACAATACACAGGGACTCCTGGCCACGCGATGTTTTAATTTATGTTTTTTTCTTCAGTACTTCACTATCAGCTGCTGATAGTCAGAGCTTTTCACAATTGACAATCAGGAACTGTGATTCTCCACTCCCCGTATAAAAAGCTGTTTCACTCAGGAGGCCGCCAGGGACAAGGCCGATCACTATCGGAAAACAAAGTGACTTGTAATGAAGCACAGCTCTGAAAACCATATGGAGCGAGAACACAGCAGACGAGAACTAGCGCTTCCAAGATCATTTAACACTTAGTTTCCACTTCACTCTCAAGGTTCACACAGAGACAACCCCAAATAGAATCTGCATATGCGTTAGGCTGGTGCGATTTAACCATTTAATCGCCATGATGTCCAGTGACGTCTGCTCCGATTATATTATATTATATTATATTTCCAGACCTGCCAACCTTTACACATTTTGAGTAGGAGCACCGCAATTTAAGTACTACTTTAGTACTGTAGTCTTAGTACGTGTCTTTTTCTAATCAATTAAACGTGAGATGATCCAATCAACATATGAATCTGGAACGATTTGCGCTAGTGTTTTGAACTCTCTCACCCTGCCTGGAAGCCCCGCCCCCCTTCCCTCCATCTCACACGCTCTTGATTAGACTCGCGGCACGCTCTCGCTTTCTGTCACGGTACACGGAGAATGTTTTGAATTCATTCATTCATGTGAAATAAAATCTATCAAGGTATGTTCCACTTAGCAAACATAAGAAAAGTCTACAGCTAACATCAGTTACTATATTTATTAGGGATGACGCCAAAAGGTTTTGGCCTGAAAATGGTTGAAAGAAAAGAAAAAAAAGGCAGATCAACAGTGAAAATGTCAGCCATGTGGACATTACAGAGCTGATTTACAGAACAAATAAACCGTTACATAACTATTTATAGTGCATTAATGCAGAATCACCTAAAAAATTCGCCATTCAGCTGAGAGTTTTTGTGTGATTGTCTCTGCCTGGTAAGCAGCTCCCGACTCCACAGCTGGTAGTATTGTTACGCCTCTCCTACTCTCCTTAAACCTGAAATGGTGGAAATGCTAATGTTCCTGACTTTTTTTTTTTTTAGGCTATCAGTTCTAGATGATTAAATCATTAATCATGATTTTTTTTTTAAGTGGTAAATCACAAGCAGGGACAAATCAATATTGCACAAGTCTAATTTCCATACAGGCTCTGTGATTGCTTTAGGAAACTGCGAAACGCCTGATCAGCAAACAAATAGATACAAGTTCGATTATTATTGCAATTCAAATTGAAAATTATTACAAGTAATGCTTCAGACTGAGCAAAAGCATACGTTTCTCATTGCACTGGCACTGATCGGGTGAGAAAAAGCAGTATCGATCAGAACGAGCAGTTCCCAGAATGGCTTTCTGGAAACGTTCTGTTCTCTGCAAGCAAGTAATGTGCACCTGAAAGAATTGGCATCATTTGATGGGAGCAGGTTTACTGTAAATGCTACCTGACCTTGTGTCAGTGTCATTACAGCTGACCCGCTGGCACAGGAAGCACCCTGTACTGAAAGAGAACTGCATTTCTTGGTTTACTTGCAGCTCAACAACTAACCTGACTCTTGTTTTTTTTCTTTCTTTCTTTCAGGTCCCCCAGTCATTGTGGGAATGAGCATAAATATCGCCAGCATTGACTCCATCTCAGAAGTCAACATGGTAAGTTATACTGTATAAGCGCATCTTACTCTGATAGACCGCTTACATTCTGTATTACGACACACTTCCATTTTGAAAATCGGAATTGTTTATAATCGTCAGTACAGTGAGAGAGCAACTTGTCCTTTGGGGATCTCTAACTATCGTTCATCTATTTATAAAATATACATAAAATAGGTTTTTCTTTTTACCATCGTAGTTGTGTAGGTAAAAGATTTTCTCCAGACTTTCTCCAGATTGCTAGATGCTAGATAGAGTATCTGATGTGAGTACCAATGTGAGTGTAGAAAGAACTTCAAACACACCAAGAAGAACTCTGGTAAGGGTCTTACTGTGTAAGAAGAACAGGATGGCGTATTTCTCCCACCATGCAACTGACCGACTCCTTCAAATGCGATGATTCACCATTTCCTAAGAGCCAAGGATTATTAAAAAGTCCATTTCTGTTTCCTCTGCTCTTTATGTACCCATAATGTGCATTTGTAATTATGCAGAACAGAGGTCATGACCAGTTATGTAGGGCTCATAGACCTTTTTGCTCAAGTTAACCACCTTATGTTAAGCATCACCCAGGAGCCTTTAAAAGAGGATTTTAAGAGCAGCGCTCTACATTTATGCTGACAACACTCCCTAGACTTCTACCATGTAGACCCCATGCTGAGTTATTGCATTCATCATTTCCCCTATGCCAAGTCAGGGATCTTTTTAGATTTTATGAGAGACTCAGCCTGGGCGACCAGCGCCTGCGTTCGTAAAACGCCTCTGAGGAGGACCGCGGTCTCTGGATCAGCTTTTCTACCGAATGTGTTGAAACTAAGACGGGCCGGTACGATGGGGAATTGCTTTCAGGTCAGCGCTTTGCTGTGATCGTTTCTAAATGCATGCTCAGCCTTTTTCAGCTAGAAGCACTTTATGTGGCCTGTCATCAGGCAAATAGTTGGAGATACTATCCCACTGGGGACCTTCAGTTCCCCGCAAGCCCCTGAGGCGAGCTGTGGCCTCATCATCAGAGAAAGTTCTGGCATGCCTCCTGGCCCAGTCATCAGATTGCAGTCGAGACTCTTTGAGACAGCAGTCTTCACACGACTAAAATAAACCCCCGTCTAACAGATGTGTGAGGATGAGGCTGAGCTCGGAATACAAAAGCTCAACTCAGCTTAAGCAGTTCCTTACACTTCTATTCTAAACTTTCAGTAAATCCTGACCAGACCGTGTTCTATTCAAAAGCGTTATGGAGATGACGTTTCTCACTGTGCTGTTCTGCCTGAGAAAAGATGACGAATTAAGATCACAAGGACAGTCAAAAGCAGTCCTAGGATGAAATCAAACAACCCGTACGCGGTGTAACACAATACATATCGACCGTTCCCATCGCATTACGTAAAACATGATACGCACGACACGCATAACAATTTCATAATCGATTGTCATTATTGAATCAGAACGAATCATCGAAAGCAAACATGAGCGCATTGTCTTATACAGCGCACTGAGAAAAACTGCTGAATTGTGTTGCAGGTGTGTGAATTCGCCTCCAGTGCAACATCACAGAGTTGCTGATGAAATAAAATATTCAGATAAATCCCACTGAAACTCACCGACATTCTTTAATGCGGTATATCCGAGCTTATCCAGAAAGGGCCTGGCGTGGGTGCAGGTTTTCATTCCAACCAAGCAGGAGACACACCTGATTCCACCTGTTTAATCAGCTGATATTGGCTTTCAATACACTCAGGTGTGGCTTCTGCTTGTTTGGAATGAAAACCTGCACCATACCGGCCCTTTCCGGATAAAATTGGACATCCCTGGTCTAAAGAGACAGGAAACTAAGAAATGGGGAAGAAATTGTGCATTACTACTCCGGTTAATGCAGCTGATTGTCATTTGCTTAGAATTAATATACCCACCCACAAACAGTGGATATGACATTCAACTTATTATATCTCCGTGTCTACGTGGTCTAAAAAAACCCACACTGAAGTCACGTCAAGCCTGCGTCATTGTTGTAAATAAATTACATGATTTTTTTCCCCAGACTCTGATCCGTTTGAGCCCAGATTTTGGTACGTTTGGTGAAGTTGAACGCTGTTTTCGAAGCAGTCCAGAGAACCAATCCCTAGTCCTCTTCAAAATGATGGTCTGCAGTTTGCGTAGAGCTAACTGTGGAGCGATCATCATCGTGTGTGGAACAATAAGTGTATGGAGAACATGCTTTTTTGGTTAAAATGGGAGTCTGAGTCGCCATCTTGTGAAAATTGGAGCCAGAATCCACGCAGTTGAGACCTTATAAATTATTATGGTTATTGATGTATAAAACCAGACGTTCACAGGACTGGCGCGCTTGTGCGGTGTGAGAATTTGCACTGACAGCATCATAAAAAATGCTGCACCGGTCTCATATGCAGTCCTGCATGTCTAAAAATCTTCTTGTATGATCTGCTTTTCCTTTGCAGGTGTTTCTGCATGGTGGCAGACCGTGCGTCCAGAAACAGTGTCGGTAGCACAGGAAAATCATTTCAGATTAACCTAGTGCTTACCATCCAACCTGCGATTATAAACCCCGCCTACAAACGAGCCCGAAATCAGCCCTGAGTGCAGACTCGAGTATTCAAACCACGTGTGTAATGATCAGCGCCGTCTGCGTGATAAGTATGAATGTTTTGAGAAGACGATAAAACCTATATCAGTTCGAAACGTTATGTAACAGCTGTGTGAAGCTTTACGTCATGGTCACGCAAAGCAGTACGGGGAATGACAGAACGTCTGAGTTGATGTGAGAGGAGCAGAACGAGAGAGCAGATAAAACAGGAAAGAGAGAGATTCAGGCGTGATATCCTGCTTTGCTGTCCCGCTGCCGTCCTACTGGCATAAAGTTGGTTTGACGTCTCTAAAGTTACATACGACGTTGTTATACACGTTTCTAACTTCAACAGCATTTGAAGGGAATGACTGACAGTCATATAACCAACTGGAAAGTGTTCATCTAGGTGTCAGGTATGAGGCACACCTTTTAGTCCTTCCAGCTCGGCCACTAGAGGCTTTTTTGCACGGTTTCTGGCATCAGATTTTATTTTCATTTCTTGGAAGCAGTCACTCAAGTATAAAATTGTTTTCTTCCTACTATTCCTTCTCTTTTTACAAGAGTGTGTGTGCGTTTTAATTTATTTATAATAGAGTTACTGCTGAATTTTATTTATTTTTAATTTTTTTTCGTACTCGGATGTTTTGAAGAAGTTCCATCTGATGTTCCGTGATTTTTTTTGCTTCTCTGTATATTTGAGAAGTGTTGAAAAAAGGACAGCAGTAAATCAGAGCAACACAAGGGAGAGAGAGAGAGAGAGAGGGAGAGAGAGAGAGAGAGAGAGAGAGAGAGAGAGAAAGAAAGAACAGACTGTTCAGCCCTTTATAGCATTACCAAATATAAGAATATGATGGAAAAGGCTGGGTATCATTTGGAAAAAAAAAAAAAAAAGCTAATTTAATATTTATCTTTTACATCGAATTTGTGCATGTTATTATAACCCCTGCTGATCATATAATCTGCTCATATATCGTTTAACTAGCTGTGCGTTTAGATGTTTAGACTAAAGTTTCAATAGTTAAAAATGACAGTAATCTTCTGCACTATGACTCCACGACATTCCTCCATCCTCTCAGCTGACAGCCTGTAACTTTTCCTCTGTAGTGAAAGATGTGTTTTCCACACGGACGACTGCATGAGCTCGAGAAGAACCGGGCCTAGAACTGTCACATCTCCCACCTACAACATCGAGTCAAAACATCGTAGTGAACATTTATGAAACATGAACGTGAGATGTGAATACGGCTCGATACGGCGGCTGTTTTAACAGTAAAACTGTTACCTAACCTCCAATTTTTTTCTTCTCCTACCTTACGTTTTCTAATTTTCTAATCCGGTCTTCATGTGGTCGAAATCTCTGTCATTTTCTTGACGGAGATGAATTCTGTAATTAATCAAATGTTCCATCGGGTTTGATGTATTACCTGACTTTTTTTTTTTTTTTTTTTTTTTTTTGCGACTACAAGGTTAATGCGTTTATTGCACCAGGAATCTACTTTTACGGACTCTATCGTCTGTGACGTGTTTACTCGCTCTCTTTTCGCTCTCTGGTCAGACTCAGAAAACCGGTTTTAAGTAGTTTTAATGATGCTTTAGGATGTAACTTTTGATCGAAATATTTTTTAAAAAATAATCACAATTTTTTCCCCAAGGTGCATTTATTTGTTCCCAGGATTTACAAAAGATCTTGGCTATAAAGTTTTCTTGCAAAAGGATTTACCTCAAAAGTGAAAGTAGCGTACAAAATAAAGCTACCTGAGCGTTAATATTTCACCCCGTATTCCATGCCACAAATAGATTTTGTTTTGTAATAGAAATGTGGAATACCCCCCTCCCCCTCCCTCGCCAGGAATGTAGGCCGTTTAAGATCCAGCTGAGTGACCGCTCCAATCTGCTGTCCCGTCCACTTATCAAACATGATGTACATTCTGCTTCATTTGTGTTTTAAGCCAGTTAGATGTTTTTGTTTCTTTGTGTACTTCGGAGTCTGTCTAATGGACCACACTCATAGTGTAGGTGAAAAAAAACACCGTTAATGGAAGAGACGTAAGCCAATCATGACCCCTGCTTTAGATTTGACAAACGCATCTCCTTTTTAACTGTTAACCTGACGAGCTCCTGTTTGGAGTAGATTCGTTGCATGTTACTGCATACAGTATATTTATTAAATATATCATTTTACTGCATAATGCACCGGTGCATTAAGGGCTTGTTAACTGAAGTTATCCACACACATTTCTGAGCAATTAAGAAACAGAAAATGCCTTTTGCCTGGAAAATAAAGAAACAGGCTAACCATTTTCAACCATTTTAGTTGATCACATCCTGCTATATGGTTTCATAAATCATTACAAAAATATTTTTTTTAAATATATATAAAAGGTCAAACAACTTCTAGGTCAAATAAATCATATTTTTTAACTGATAGATAAACTGTCAATCATTTAATAAACCAACAAGATGATTTGCCCATAATCTAGTTCCTTTAACACAACCCTTCTCTACGTCTTCTTCATTAACGTAAAAAAAAATTGCTCGTATATAAACCAGAGGCTTTTAAATTAAAATCGTATCGCATCGTATCATAGCAGTTTGTTAGCATTACATAAAGAACATCATTTGGTTGCGATTAGCTGTTGTGTATAAATAGCCACCTTGTCATTCTGGGGCTCGTTTTATCAGCTTTAGCACTGTTGTTGTGGCCATGTGTAGGATGTTCAGACCGGATCATATCAGACCAATCCATTGCCGTGATACCTGTACTGAATGCTAAAAGAGACTTCTTTCTCGCTCTGAACACTAGGAGCATTAGTATAGCTCACTGAGGAGCTGCATTGTTCACCTTGTTCAAATCCCAGCGTGTTATTATTATTATTATTATTCCATGTGTAACGCAGTGCCATTATCTGTGTCTGTTTAACTCTGTATGGCAAATTCTAACAACAAATATCAGTTTGCAGATTATTCCCCTCCTGAACTTCTACCGTTCCTCAACCTCAGCTACATCGCTCAAGTTCACACTCAAATTCCTGGAAAGCTATCTTTCAGAGAATAACAATATCGTTCGGAACTGTTCATTATAATTGACAAAAATAACCGACTAGTAATATCTTATCAGATTTATTATCAGTCATTCACGCTATCGGAATCTACTACGGAGCTGGGACACGGTGCTCCTGAGAGACAAAATGGAGTCCAGGACGATTTTTCCGGGACGATTTTCTTTTAATAATGATGAAGAGCGATCGTTTCAGAACGACTAGAAACACATTCAATAAATGAGACTCCAGCAGAGATGTTCTGCCCTGTACACAGCACGTGGGCTCAGTGGATATTCCGTATTTCGTACCAGATTGCATAGAAACACGGTAGAAATATGGTTTTATTTTGGAGTGCCATGTTTAGACCAAAGCACCGATGATAGACAAGAAAAAGAGCATCGTGCGCCTCCTATTCGTAAACGAGCGCTGTCTTCGTCTCGCACTCTCAGCGAGTATGAAAGGAAAAATCTCACACTTGCACGACAGTTTTTTTTTTTGTCCGGTGGGAATCCAGTCCTGACGCGCACCTCCAGTCTGAACCAGACACCATGTGAAACGTTCACCTCCTATTCATATCTGTATTTCTATTTATTTAGAACGCATTGTCCGTTTAGTCCGGATAATAGATTTGTATTCAGTTACGTCCCTAGTTCTTATGCAGTCAAGTGTGACTTATTACATGACTTAGCCTAGACTCGTTTCATTAGCCAAGCCCCACATTTTCAGCATGCTCATGCTGTTTCATAAAATATGTTAATTCAGGTTTCAAGTCAGTGTCTATGTCTATTTAGCGATGTGTTACGCCATTAGTACATCTGCATGGATGGTGTCCTTTAACTCTTAGATAAAACACAGCTAATTAGTACATGAGTAGATTCATTTATTCATCTTCTTTTATTCTGGTCAGGGTCACAGTGGAGCACTGGGCACAAAGGCAGGGATGGGCATCACACACACACACACACACACACACACACACACACATGCACACATGCGCGCGTGCGCGCGCGCACACGCACACAGACATTCATTCACACTTGGAGGCAATTAAGAGAGGCTAGTCAACCCACCGGCATGTTTTTGGGAGGTGGAACTAGCTACAAGAAACCCCTATAGACACGGGGAGAGCCTGTAAAACTCTGCACAGACAGTAACATGAGATCTGGACTGAATCTTGGACTGAATCCTGGACTCGAACCCTACCTGCTGTGCCACCATGCATCCCACACAAGCAGATTTTGGATGCAATTAAGTTACAGTGGGTTCGATTCGGTTAAAAATGAAATGTGCTGTTTTTATTATCTCCCTACATACAAACATCCTTCCAGAGTTAGAGACACCGCTCTAAAAGTCTTTTTCGGACCCCAAGATCACCACGAAAGAGGAAGAAATACAATCCCATACCGCTTCCTGAATGCTCCAGCGGTACTCCGTTCGGTTCAGATTCCCTTCTCTTCCTCATTTTCCTCAAATTCGTTCAAAGTATTGTCTTAATTAGTGTTGATATGAAATAATGAGATCCTCAAGTTCTTGTTTAATTGATCATTTAACTTATTAACCAAAGTCTCAGTGGGACATCGCCACACTCCCAAGTGGAGTCTTGTAAACTTTATTAAACGGATTAAAATTACATTTGCATTCAAATGGAACAAATACACGAGCCAATCTAGAAGCGGATAAATGAAAAGTCATTACGCGTTTCTGTTTTGCTGATATTAAGTCGAATTCAGAAACATACATGCTTACTGAAGCAAATGCTTGATCAAGAGTTATACAGGATTGAAAATTAAACCTTGCTCTTTTCATTAAAGGCAAATTAGAAACATGTTTGTGATTATAAACGATTGCATCCTAAGTAGTCAGTGTCAAATAAAACATTCCGGTGGCTTGTTTTGATTGATATGAAATGAAATGATGGCTTTAGCCGTTTAAGATGTTTGTTTTGTGCCTCTGATAGAAGATGAACAGATTTTTGGAAACTCTGCTGTACTCTTTTGCAGCCTGGATCCATGATGTGAAGTGTTTTAAAATGGGACTTTTGTTCTTCCTGCCCTCTCTCCCCAGGACTACACCATCACTATGTATTTCCAGCAGAGCTGGCGGGACAAACGGCTGGCGTACGCAGAGATGGCACTCAATCTGACCCTCGACAACCGCGTGGCCGATCAGCTTTGGCTACCTGACACCTATTTCCTGAACGACAAGAAGTCCTTCCTGCACGGGGTGACAGTCAAGAACCGCATGATCCGGCTCCACCCCGATGGCACGGTGCTGTACGGACTGAGGTAAATAACGCCAACGCCATCATTCCTGAGCAATTCGCGCTCATTTATACCGTAGCAACTTTCTTCCGTTCTTTCTTTCTTTTGTTCTTTAAACATATTTAAAATCTAAAGTCTGTAATACGATTCTTAGATTTAGAAATACTGTAAAAAAAAATATAAATAAAAAAATCCTTCAGTCGAAACAGGATATAACCAAGAAGTTGAAGGTTAAGAGGCTTGATCAAGGATCCAACCATGGCAGTGCTTGGGGGTGCTGGGATTTGAACTCATGACCTTCTGATCAAAAGCCTAAACCACTTGGGTACGAGTTCCCTCAACTATAGCTATAGCTCACAGCGTTAACTCAACCTCTGCTGAATTAACTCTCCGTAAAACATGAATTTCAGTGCTTTACTAACCCGAGGTTTTTACTAGTATATAAACTTACATCAGATCTGCATCAAGTTTATGTTTTTTTGTGTGTAGTCGCTAAAAAAAAATAAAAGGCACAAAAATGATCCACTGTTTTTTTAAAGAGAATATTTACCGTTCTTAATCCAGCCTAAAATGGTAGATATCCCAGAATGCATTGCTTTATTTCTAGTATTTCACTGTAAACCAATGCAATCCTGTAAAATGAATTCCATAAATGTACACCTTTTCTTTTCTTTTTTTTTTTTTTTTGTACAGACAGCTTGTAGAACTTTTTATGGCTTCAGATCCTTTTTATAGGCCTCAGAAACTTTTGGTCACGACCACAAGCTGAAGGTTCCTTTTTGGCACCACAGTACATTTCACAGTTCACAGTTACGAGTGACAGGTTGCCATGTCTATGGAAAGCTTTCCATTTTGGGCTGTGTTATTTGGGATCTGTGAGCAGTTCACAGCACAGACAGGCCTTGTTGAAAAGAAGGTGATAATGGCATTAAGCGGAGAGGGAGAGCGTGATTGTACACTTAGACTGTCCTTTTGAGTTTTGATGTCATAAACCAGAGTCATCACAGGATTTTTAAATAAACAAAAAAGCATCAGCACTGATAGAAAGAGTAAATAAATCATCTGATGAAAAACTAAAAAAGTTATAACTTGACAAATTACTTCATAAAACATGTCAGCAGTAACGTAAGTCTCACAATATGAAAGTTACAGTATCTCACAAAAGTGAGTACACCCCTCACATTTGTGTAAATATGTGATGATATCTTTTCATGTGACAACACTGAAGAAATGACACT
>JANDJT010000081.1:23757293-23774842 GCA_024331685.1 Stegophilus panzeri | reverse complement strand
GAGTCACGACTGGTGAGAGAGAACCAGAACTATAATCAAACAGCTGTCTGTATCGTGTTCTGTCAAAACAATTCATTTATTAGTAATCTGATTACTTTGTTTTGTGACGTAACTGTAACAGATCACAGTTTTTTGTATCCTGATTACGTAACGCCGGTACACGTACTCCGTTACTCCTCAAGCCTGCGCTGGCTGTATAACTTAGCTGAATTCTCAGTAGCTAGCTAGGTCATGTTAATTCATACATGTTTCTAACTAACTAGCAAAGACACGGGCTTACATAGCACTTACATACGTTTAACACAACAGCTTACATGGTACATGGATTTTGAGCTGTGAAATGCTGCGATCTGCTCGGGTTTTGGCTCGCGTAATATAAAGCAGATCATCGTCGTGCTCGATTTAAAACTGACGGTAGCTGATCAATTGGGTCAGGGATGCTCATCTCTCTTCACTGTCTCAGACATTGCTGCTGTAGAATAAACATTCGGTGTCTGAAGTATAGACTTTCTGCTTTATTTTCATTTAAAATTTGCACACTTTTAAATGGTTTACGGTCTTCCGGAGTTAAATCATTTTTTACTCTGTAATGGTGATCAAAAGTAAATATAGTGAAGTTAAATATTTTATTTTTAAAGCACCATCGCAGTGAACCGTGTACGCATTTTATAACGAGAGGACATGTAGGCCGTTATCGTCCGCCCCTGGGTGTCACCATACGATTAGTTGTAAATTACCCTAACCCTAGACTCTCCATGACTCTATGTTCTTGAAATCTGGAATATATTATCTTTATTGCTCTCTTCAGAATATTTAGCCAAGACAGTAGCTGAGGGAATCACACAATAAGTCAGTTTTGCTTTTTCAAGCTTAACATTTCTGAAAAATTTGGAGAAGTATAAAGACATTCCTCACACCAGCACTATTATTCAAGCCCAAACATTAGCTGGATCCAGTGTTGTTCCTCCACAGACATAAAAAGATAGAGAGGTGAAAAAAAAAAAAAAAATCCAGGACAGGACGCTTAGAGTGCATTCGGCCATGCATTACCCGGAGCCGCCTCGATCTCAGCCAAGCTAGGACACTGTAAGCATCCCACTCAATCGCACTATCAATAATGAAAGATGACAAACTATTTCCTCTTTTCGGGAGACTCTGGCACAGGTGCTTTCATGAAGGAGGAGGACTGAGGCTATGGCTTCTATTTTTTTTTTTTTTTTTCCTCATCGAGGTCTCAGTAAATGGATGAAAACACGAGCGTGCGTTAGGGGATGGATGGGAGAGAAAACACAGTTTGCCCTAGCGACAGGACCAGCATTCCAGATGCATTGTGGAGACAGTGTATTATTTATTAAATGCAAATAGAAGTGTCTATTAATACATAATGCCATGCTGGAATTTGTAAGCAGATCTGATGAGATATTCTGGGCACAGCTTATAAATGTGCATTTTCAATTAGTGCTCCGTTGGAGGAATTTCCAAATGCGCTATGATTTCCGAGAACACTGACCGCCGTATCGGACACAGAATATTTATAGACCGTACGTCTTTAATGGCGGATGTGCTCCTTTGTTTGTATTTGCAAGAATTCTTGAAAGAATACGAAAGCAGGACGGAAGACACAACAGACCGCTCGTGCCAGAGTTATATATATTTTTTTTTTTAAATTATGGGCTTTTACTAATGTTGTTTGTTCCTTGGTTACACGGAGCAGTCACATTTAGAAATGTTTCAGAGCTAAAAACAAATGCAAGTGGAAATCTTAATTATAGTACGCTCACAGATAAATGCACAGAAGCTACTGTAATGGCTACGTTACTACGTTACGCCTATGCTCCATTACCTAATTTAAATCCACAATCGGCAAGTGTGGTATTGCAATTGTCACAGTATTCGAGGTTGTCCGTACGGAATAAACCTCGCTGCAAGATCTTAAATATGCTGACAGACCACATGAGAATTCCCGTGCAGAATAATGGCAATATAAGCAGATTAAGTGTTTGTCAGGATTTATGAAAAGAAAAGGAAAAAAAGAATACCAAACTGAGAACATTGTTCATGAGTCAAGATGCAGTTCATGTCGTATTTAACGCCCGTGCTCACTGATACTGCTCTGTACACTCTCTATTAAAGATACCGTTCTCAGTATGAGGAGCACACACACAACAACAATTAACATTAACAGAGCTACATAAAATTTTCCTTTATCAGCGTCAGTACCAAAAACTCTGCTATCCCTAATCTAGAATTTTGCAGATTCCCATACATCAAAAAAAAAAAAAAAAAAAAAACTGTAAACGAGCAGAATGTGAAAGAGAATTTGGGAGGAACATCATGGTTCCCAGCATTTCAGCATCAAGAGCTGAGACGAAACCGAACGTCCAGACTGGGGAGACAGAGATGGAGAGGCTGATGAGACTGAGGTCTCCAGCTGCAATATTAATGGACAAACATGATGATATCTCGGAGCAAGTGGAGGAATTAATGGAGTGTTAAATGCTGACTTAATATGTCTCCTGACGGAGCAGTCTGAGGACGGGTTTACCACTCGGCTGCTGCCAAGCTTCCAGATTAATCTCAAGG
Organism: Stegophilus panzeri; assembly: GCA_024331685.1. NCBI lineage: Eukaryota > Metazoa > Chordata > Actinopteri > Siluriformes > Trichomycteridae > Stegophilus > Stegophilus panzeri. Next base: position 23,772,259 of record JANDJT010000081.1, on the reverse strand, counting down.
TGTCTAAGAGCAGTTGTGAAGAGAGCTAAACATGGATGTGCGGAAGACTTTCAATTGAATTCTCGTTTTCCAATTAAATTCGATTGGGTTTTTATTTATATACCACTTTTATCTAGAGACGTTGTCACATGCAGCTTTAGAGCATTAACTGCTAACGATCAGGCACGGAAAGATCTCCGAAGATAGGCCGAAACCTGTAGAGTTACAGTAATGCGCATCATGTAGGCGAAATACGCTAACATACTTTCGAACAAAACAAACTTGCAAAGGGAAAAGCATATTTAAATGTTGATTTGGGTGAATTGACTCGTGCGCTCTTGTGTCTCAAGAACGTCCCAGATTTTCTCATCGCTGATATAACACCAGCTCTTTACTGGAGCACCACTCAGGGACTGACCCAAAATGGCTCGAGGGCCGTTCAGCCGTCTCAGACGACGCGAGCCAAACATGAGTCCCGGAGACACAAGCATTCCACGTCTCTAAGATTTCCCTCCGAGGAGCTGCAGACCCACTTCTTCTCTGCTCTTTGGCTCTTAGTTAACGTCAAACCTACAAAAAAAAAAAAAACAGATTAAGATCAGATTCTTTAGACGAAATGAGTTAACTAAGAGAGAAACGGAATCACACAGCCTCGTTGTTCCAATCCCATCCCAGATTATCAGGTACAGAACCGGACCAAAAACAAGAGTTTAAAGGTATTTTTTTTCCACATAGATATGCTGCCTTGATTATCTTTGATCAACAAGACTCCTAGGACACTTATTTGTTTAGCCTCTTATTAGATTAGCACTAGGACATTTCAGCCCGTGCAGACGCAGATTAAGCTAGTGCTCAACTAAATTACAATCAATGGGAACATTTTAGGCCGGGACTAGGGTTCATTTATATCCAGATTCACCCAGACTAATGCATTTCTGAATTTCTGCATTTGCTAACTCGGTCTTAAGCTAAAGATAATGCTGACTGTTCGCTTATTTTTTCTCTCTTGGTAGCAGAGACTGGATTATGGTTGTGACCGTGCTATGTTTGATTATTCACAGTTAGTGTATATGCTCCTCCTCTCTCTCACACACACACACACATACACACACACACAAGCTCACTATACCTATCCCAAAAGTTCCCTGAGAACATATTTAAGCGTGTGACATAGCAAAGCGAAGAGCTGAAACTGAATTACTTTTTTCCTCCCCTCGAAAAACAGCAGGAGCTGCCATGATTTAACATCGCCAATGTAATTAGGAAAATGCGCCGCGGCAGTAAATATCTCTGTGAAGCGCCATCGACTCCCACGCAGCTCATTAGCAAAGCGTGACGCCGCCGCTCCGCCCGGGCCGCTGCACTTCCTCCAGCTGCTCTCTTGTGTGCACGTGTGACGTAAAACACGGCAGGAGCATGTCCTTTGTGAAAAAGTGTTCAGTATTAAAATATATATATATATATATATATGTATATATAATTTTACTGTCTTTACAGTAGCTTTAGTGTGATTCCTATTCTTCTTGTCATAAGGGTTTGGAAGAAAGTGCGTGCAGTAAGGCCATGCATTACAGACTTATCACAGATGTCGTGTTTTTAAAAAGTATTCAGTACAAATAATGTTATAGTGTGTATATCCAGCTTATACAGTGATGTTGCATACGCATGAAGCCGTGTCTATGTAGCAGAGAATGTATGATGTGTAAACAGCGCAATAGCAGAACTGATGATTACAAAATGTCCTTAAAGGAAAGCACTAAACAGCACAAGATGTTACTGCAGAGACAACATGCTGCTAAACAAGCCAGGTTTGCAGTGAACAGCATCCACGCTCTCTCTCTCTCTCTCTCCTTCTGTCGTTCTCTCGATCTTTTTCTCTCGCGTTCCCATCAGACTCCATACAGCACTCGTCAACCAAGGACTGCATCCCCCTCCTTCCTTCCCCTCCTCCCTTATTCTTTCTCTTGGCTGCCAAACATCAATCAGAGATTCAAATGGCACAGTCAAGGCTAAGCTACGATTTCCTAAAGGTTACCAAGGTAACAGTGTCTCTCTCTCTCTCTCTCTCTCTCTCTCTCTCTCTCTCTCTCTCTCTTCCTCTCTCTTCCTGCCCCTCCCTCCCTCACTCCCACTCCTCCTTGTGCTCCTGCTTTTCTTTTCTTTTCTTTTCTTTTCTTTTTTTTCACCCAGAATAACCACAACGGCTGCATGCATGATGGACCTGAGGAGATACCCCCTGGACGAGCAGAACTGTACCCTGGAGATTGAGAGCTGTAAGTGGACACAAACACACAGATACATGCTGAATGCCCCATATTGAATATACTGTATCTTGTACCGAGCATGTACTGGTACCGCCGGTACGCAGCCATCTGTCGACGACAGATCCCTTCAAAATGGGCACCCTTTTTGCAAACTGCATGATGGGTACATCTACGGAATACTGCAAGCGATCTTATAATAATGGAGTTTATATAGGATATCTGTACTGTTGCACAGATTTCTGCGTGAAACCGAAAGAAATAGCTGCGACAGCATTTAGTCTCGACAGTAGTACAGCCTGTACAAAAGTCTGCCAAGCAATAATCAGTCTTAAAAAAAATAAAAAATACAGGCCACTAGAGGTGCAGAGGCGCAGGAAGTGAGGTTGGACAGATTTTTGTTTTATTCGTTTCACACTTAAACTCACATGCAGTCCACAGGGGTAATTAAAGGTGCATTAGTTAAGATTAGTCAACACGGGAGCGCTAGTAGGCTCAAGTAGGTGTACCTACAAGTATAGTGGAACAGTTCTTTTCAACTTGTTTAATCAGCCTCACATTTGTGCACATGTACACCAAGCCACGCCCTAGAATCTACAGTGGCTGTGTGATGGTGTGAGCATTTTTCCCTGACATGAGATTCCTCCCCCCCCCCCCCGCCCTCCCCATCATCTCTTCAACGGCTTTACAGCTGCATTAGCTCTCATGGGTTTTTCAGATGACCATCACTAATGGTGTTATCTAGATAGCATCAGCATCCATTTTTTTGAAGGTGTTTCATCCAAAGTATAAATGAAATAATGTATTTACTTTGTTATGAGACGCTGCAATTCAAACACCTGAACACTTTCGACAGATTGCTTACGTCCAGAAGGAAAGTCACTGACCTCTTCTCCCAACTTCATCCCCGTCACCATGTTGGAAAAGTGCTATGAATGTTTATTCTAGTTTTACATTTCCTGGCGTTAAATTTTTGGGGTTTTTTTGGAAACATGATTTGGTATTTTGTTGAAAGTAAACAGTACCTGGTTGTACTGGGTGTTCACCTGATTCCACCAAGTTTTGCTGAGATAGGGACGGCATGAAGGAGCACTGGGGGCATGTCTATAAAAAGACTGATATGTAAACACAGACAAGCAGTCATGTTCTGATCCATGGCTTAGACAGTTATTACGATCATATTCCAAATGTTTTTCAGGTTATTTGTAAAGAGCAATGTGTATAGGCAATCACTTTTGATTCACGCTGGAATCATCCCACTTGGAAGTAGGACGTCTAAACAGGGTCATTTTCCAGAATCGGTGGGAATGTACCTTCAAATTAATGTCAATAAAAATGACTTCCCAAATCCCCAAATGAGGATTTTAATTCTCCTCTCTGAGCACTTCAGTTTCCTTCCTAAAAAAGATGGCAGATGGCAAGTTGCAACTCGTCCGCCTCATCTATTTGATGGCACACCACAGTCCGGAGAGACCCGGTGTCAGCAAGTATGATCATTACGTTCATTTACACTAGTCACAACATAACTGCAGTGTTGCCTACATAGCCAGTGGTGATAAATGCTTGGAAAGGCTTTTTACTCAGCTAAGTGACAGCTTTGGTATACTGAAGTAATATTGAATGTGCTTTCTCTGTGCATCAATGAAGGGCGCTGCACTATTGACCATCAGTTCTGTAGATGTTGTCTATTTCCAAAGCAGCAAAGATGCATAAATGTGCTAGCTGGCTTTTTAAAAGACAAAGTGGGAATTTATTGAATTAAAAAACTGCGCATCATGGCGGTGCGGTGGTTAGCTCACAGCTCCGTGGTCTCCGGTTCGGTTTCTTCAGGGTCCTCCAGTTTCTTCCCACTTCTTCCCAAAAAAACGCAGCTAATAAATTCTGGGGTAGTTTAGGAGAAATTTTCCAAATGGGAACTTCTCAGCTATGTCTTCTGATGCCATGGCTTAAACAATTTTTATTATTTTGATCATGTCTTACATATTTTCAAGGTTATTGGAAAATTATTAGACTGGCTAATTTAGCTGAGATTTAGCTACAATTAATGGTCAACGAAATAAAGGAAACTCCAGCTTTGGATTCGTCCTTTCCCTCACACCTGCCCAGCATTAGACTCATCAAATGATGGTAGGAAGATTGGGTAGGTGAGCAGAAATTTGCCCATACACTCATAGGGTGTTGACCTGCTCAGTCTAATGGCTCACCATCACTCTGCTCTCCTTCACTTTCACGCCTACACAAACTTGATCTTAGCCCTATATCTAACACCTAACATCTAACGTTAACCATAAGAACTAAAGCTTAACCCTAAGACTAAAATCTTAGCCCTAATTATAACATCCAACGCTAATCCTCACCTTAAGGCGTAGGCCTAACACTAACACTAAACTCTAACCCTAGCTAAATTGCCCCTAGGTGTGAATTATTTGTAAACGTGTCTGCGCTCCCACTTTGTGCCAAGCGTTCCTGGCATAGGTTCTGGATCCACCGTGAACCTGATCAGAATAAAGTAGTCACTCAGGATGAATGAATTAACGTACTTAAACGCTAATGAACAAATACTGGAAATCAATAACAATATTAAATAAAACATGATACTGTTAAAAAAAAATAATTAAAAAAAAAAGATTTCTCTCACTAACACATTTTATCCTTTTTTTTCTTTTCTTCAAATGACAGCTTTTTTTTTTTGGACACCCGTATGTGGTAATTCCTTAAAAGAAATTCATTTGCTGCTAGGATGCTTAAGAAGGATCTCAGGTCAGGAAAACGAGTCGGCCTATAGACGCTCAACCCTTGGCATTAAGGCAAAATGATTAAAAAGGGATGAATTCTAATCCAGGCAGGGAAATGATATGACCCTTGACAGAGCGCTGGAATACTCAGAGGGTTCGAGGCATAATTAAAACATAAAATACAGCCTTACTAACCTGGAGCCAAGACATATATGGTTTCTGGGAACTCCAAGAGCACATTATAAATGCTTCAATGAAGTATCAAGGGGCCTGTGGGTCTTCTGCACCGTTTGGGGGTGTTTCTTAAGTTTTAATATTCTGCACAAACTACTGTAGCACTGTTTTAGGTTTGGTTCCGTTACCAAAATATAAAAAAAAATTATTTAATCATTTAGTTCATCATTCCTGTCCACCGTATCACATATATACAATCACTTCCCCAAACAGGAGTCAGATAACAGTATTCCATCCTTCATCCTTATGTTCTATAACACTATAACGAATCCAAGCTGTTCATTCCTAGCCTCATTAGGATTATCACTATTGCTCACTGTTTACGTCTTACTGTATGATAAAGAAAAGTCATTAATACTGCTATGTACCGTAGCACTGATCTTGTTATAACATCTCATTCTGTATATTCCCTGTAGACGGATACACCACAGACGACATTGTGTTCTTCTGGCAAGGAGGGGACAGTGCTGTGACCGGAGTGGACAAACTGGAGCTGCCGCAGTTCTCCATCGTGGAGCTGCGTCTTGTGTCCAGAGAAGTGAGGTTCACGACAGGTGAGCAAGGCAATTCTCAGAACTCGGATCAGTTGAAGGAAATTTCCCAAGCGTACTTTTAGAAAACGTACCAAAAACATGCCAGAACTTTTACAGTGGTGTGACCAGGTTAGACCCAAAGACATTGCTGGGTTGTCAGTCTAGGGTGGTGCAAAATACTAATCCACATCCGTAGAAAATAACATAACGTGGCTCCGCCTATCTGTGCATGGTGGCATCCCTATCGGACATGAAGGGCGCACAGCTAAGCGACGTTTATTTGTTGTCTATTTATTTGCAAGTTACAAAAAAAAAGAAGTCCTAGCTAACATAACGTTAGGCTGCATCTTATGAAGTATGTTAGCGTTACGAAAGCAAAAGTTCGCTAATAACGAAACGAAGAAATCCGATGTTATGCCTCTAATGATGAGAAATACATTTTTTTACATGCCAGGGAATAGTTTTTTCTGTGTTAGCTAGCTACACTTGTGTGTTTCTGCATGTTATTACACTCGTTTGCAGTCCTTGCTGTATTATTATTATTATTATTATTATTATTATTATTATTATTATTATTATTATTCAAAGTGGCCTATCACAACAAGATTTGCCAAGTCGTTCATTTTCGCATCATATGACACTGGTAACGGCACTGACAAAGGGTGGGTTTAAAAGCAAAACAAGGGGTGAGAGGAGTGGCCATGCTTTATGCTAGGGTGGCACTGGCCACCCCATGCTCCACCCATGATAGGAACTGAAGTTCAGGTTCCATCTCCCGCAGACGTATTCTCTCTACTATAGTAATACTGTTTCAGGGTGACTTTTGAGGCGAGAACACTGCCACTACATTTGTCCTTGAAGCCACTCTGACAATGAAGAAGATTTAGGGTTATCGCCTTAAATTAATTTAAGAAATGCAGCTATTTTTAAGTGTTCTTGCCCTTGTGTTGCTCTTGTTTATTTATGCTTACCGGGGATGCTACTGAGGAAGTGTTCATAAAGTATACGTTTAGAAGATTATAGCTTATTGCTTGATGCCTCTGTCAGGTGCAGTTTCGTTTGCCGTATTCCATTAACAACAGACAACACATCTATCCAAAAAATATACGATAAATTTTTACTTTTTATACATATATTTTATACATATACATACTTTGCATACATATATATTTTTTCTCAGATCATGAGAATTCTGTTCGGCTGTATGATCACCTTCACTTCAAATAAATCAGTACAAGTGGCCTACAACCTTTTAGTTTAATCTAAGCATAGTCCCGTTATATGTATTTGGGATGTAACCGAATACTAATACAGTATTGAACAGATGCTCTAGATAAATACAATACAGGCATGAATAGTAAGGGTGCTATTAGTTTTTTTGGCAGAAAGCTAGGTTTCTGCATTGGAACTGAGTTCCTGCAGGGCGAAACACAATAAGTCGTGCGAGCATGATGTTTTTACTTTCATACTTTCAGCTTGAAAGGCACCAAGTGTGACCGGGTTGTGCATAGGGTTGCCAGGTTTCAGCAAAATTCCCCAACACCACAAAAGATACTTGAAATTGATCAAGCACTGAAAAAGCACTGAGAAGTGAGATGGATTTTTCATCCTTTCTTTCTTACTTTCTTTCTCACTCTTTGCACAAGAAACCAGTTAACAGTGGTGCGCATGCATTTCTGCTGGGGTTTCCAAAAATTAATTGAATTATTTTTTTTAAAAAACGTAGCGTTTTTGTCGTACTTAAAACATCATTTTGCTTCCGCTTTTTTCAAAGGATTTTTGTTCTCTTTTTTGCGGAAAAACTACTTGAATCGGCGAAACCGCAATCGCACGAAATTGTTTGGTGCGGTCTTTCTCGGTGATGTTTGCTGGTGAATCACGTGAATCAAAGAGGACTTTGGTTGAATGCGCGATGAGATGACGTCACATGAAGTGTCTCGGCCCAAATCGGCTTAAAATCTGCGGTAATTTTGAAAAACTTCAAGCCCATCAGGATTATTTGGCCTAATAAGATAAAGGAAATTAGTCAGAATAATTCTGTACCTATAATAATTCTGACTCTAAATGCAAAGCATGACAGAAATATTAACATGACTACCTTTTTTCCTTTAATTTGTCACTTGAATGCAGTTACAGGTGACTGGAGCATATATATATATATATATATATATAATTGTAGAACTGTTTAAATGTTGTTATAAGTAAGATTTAATAATTATATTGTTTGCAATTCACTGTAAATAATTTTAATAGTAAATGTTCTATTATTAGGTTGGGTTTTTTTTTCATTTCCATTTTCCATATGTTACTTATCTGTATATATTCATATTCTTATTCATATGTACATACATTGAGGTGTTCATAGTGTGCATATTACCATTTTTTTACTACTATTATTCTTATTTTTCTATTCCTATTGTGTGTGTATATATATATGACATTTTTTTAAATTCTATTCCTATTTAATGTGTATTCTTTCTTAGGGAATTTCCCCAGTGTGGGATCAATAAAGTTTTCTCTTATCTTATCTTATCTTATCTTTTTCAAAAGATTTGTATAAGTGTATATACAATATGCTGTACATACTTCATACTTCATTCATACTTCACATATTTCAGGTAGATCAGAACCGTCTTCTTTCATACAGCTCACTGGACAATTCAATGGATATTTTCCTTTTTCTCCGAATCCCCTAAAAAAAAAAAATAAATAAAAAAGGCACTGCGGTTTTATCTGACAATACTCCAAGGGACACAGGAGCTGCCTGCTGAGAGGAGGCTTAGAGAAAAATCTGCCACGCTGGCAACTTCCAGCGATGTTTAACTGGAATCAAATCTGTCCCTAGAAAGGACTACATTGTGTAGGAGAAATGAAACGCCCCATACGAGGAGGAGGAATAGCCATCCTGTGTGTCATGAAAGTATGCTTTTTTTTTCTTTTTTACTCTGTACTTTTTCATTAATATCTTTTCTGCATTCCTTTTGCCCCTTCGTCCAGGCTCGTATCCCCGGCTGTCGCTGAGTTTTCGCATCAAGAGGAATATAGGCTACTTCATCCTACAGACCTACATGCCCTCGATCCTGATCACCATCCTTTCCTGGGTGTCCTTTTGGATCAATTATGACGCCTCTGCTGCTAGGGTGGCACTCGGTAAGGACGCTGTTATCTTGTAAAAGCAAAAAACACGACATTGATTATTATTTTTTTAAAGCGCAAGAAATGTGTCAAGTATATTATAAAAGCTTTAACCCGATCATCCAGAGATTGTGAGAAAGAATCCCGATGATGCCACAGCCATCCATTGCCGAGAGTCCAAGACAGCAAAATTGGCTGTGGGAGGAGCATAATGTCTCTCTCGCCTGTCAATCACAGTAACACTAGCCAATTGTGGGTGCCTTTGAGCTCATGTATGCGTAAGAGGGCAGATAGCGAGTGTGTTACACAGCCCTGTGATGCAGCATGACCAAGATATGCTTCACGTATATCTCAGAGGAAGCTTCACCCTCCAGGGTTCCAGGGTTCTCCTGGGTTCCATCCCGAGCTCAAGTCACACTCTCTGTGGAGTTCTTGTTCATGTTCTCTACGTGTCCGTAAGGGTTTCCTGAATCGATAAATGAATGGTACGTGTTCTTGTTTTCTTGCAGGGGTCACCACGGTACTCACTATGACAACCATTAACACCCACCTGCGGGAGACCCTCCCAAAGATCCCCTATGTGAAAGCCATCGATGTCTACCTCATGGGCTGCTTCGTTTTCGTGTTCCTGGCCCTTCTTGAATATGCCTTCGTCAACTACGTGTTTTTCGGACGAGGACCCCAGCAGCAAAAGAAAATCAACGATCGCCTCAACAAAGCTAACAACGAACGCCCACGTTATGAGGACAAACGCCTGCGAGAACAGGTTGACTTGACCATCTATCACTGTCGTTGTGTTCATCTCCATCCAATTCTAATATTCGAGTGGAACCGAACTGAACAAATATCGTTCGCATGTGGTTTGGATTATTTTAGATTTGTGTAATCGTCAGGATTTTGACTGTTTGATTTCGACAAGTTGTTTGAGTCCACCACCTGATTCCCCATTGTCCATTGCTTTTCCTTAACCAGTGGCTTCTTTCATTTGATCAAAGCTACGACAGAGGCTCATCTTGAACTTATACGAGATTACACATTCTATCAGGTTCTTGTCTAGATTAATGCTGCATGCCTGTTTCTGATAGAAATTTTTGTGAACAATTTCTATTTATTTACCTATAATATAATGATGCCGGTGGCATGTAGTAATTATACCGTAATGTCATGCTATTAATCCATGATCTGATGATTTTGTTGCTTCCTTCCTAGAAAGCTATCAGGTTATCTTTGCATCTTAGATTGGAATAGATTGGAAGTGTACCGTGCATGAAGTGTGGTATCTCTTTAAATGTACAATTTTTCTGCTGTAAATGATGATTTTGGAGAAACACAACAATAACATGAGCCAGTAACGAAGCCAGTTGTCCCTGTACGAAAGACGACGTACCATGCTTCATGCAGAGTTTCTTTGTTGACCGTCATGTTTATGCATTGTGCTGTATTGTTTTTTTTAGAGAGGGAACAAAAAAATGTTTATGGATTGTCAAAGTTTTTTTATGGGCGTTTTAATGTTCTCTTCATCTCTTCTTTCACGTCGCAAGGACTCCATTTCAGCGCCGTTTCAAACCAACACCCTCAGGTCATACACACAGCGAAGAAATCTGTATCTCGAAGAACAAAGAAAAGTTGGGGTACATAAACTTAGACCTCATCATAGCCGCAAGACTGCAGATTTACAGTAGATCATGCAATGCAATGCCGTTAATAAATAATCCCATGTGTCAGCCATCACCTTGTGAGCTCTGTAAAGTTCTCTAGTTCTTCCAAGTAGTGTTTGTTGTAAATGTGACATCACATGATCATTGCATTTGCATGAGAAGTATTTAGATCTCTCTGATACTTTAGGACCAATGATTTCTGGATCCTAGTGACTGTGTCTCTCTTTGTCATTTATCTCTCATCAAGGTGGACGCTTACGGAAACATCCTGCTCACCACGCTGGAGATGAACAATGAGGTGATGCCGTCAGACGTGGGCAGCAGCGTAAGTGACTCGCGCAACTCCGTCATGTCGTTTGACAGCTCGGGCGTGCAATTTCGTAAGCCTGTCGGTTCCTCACGTGACGGCTTTGGCCATCACTCGCTGGAACGCGGCGCCATGCGCAGCCGCGCCAACTGCCGTCTGCGGAGGCGCTCGTCCAAGCTCAAGCTCAAAATCCCCAACCTGACGGATGTTAGCACCATTGACAAGTGGTCGCGCGTGATTTTCCCCATCACGTTTGGATTCTTCAACCTCATCTACTGGTTGTACTACGTGAATTGACACACAACGTCCCCCCAGGAAACATGGGCCATATTTTGAGAGCACACACTGAATTGGCTTTGATACAATTGGAAAATATGTATACACATATAGGAAAAGTTCATACATATGTATATGCATATTTCTATATCTTATATTTCTATACACACAATGCGGAAAGGACTTTTCTGATGTAAAAAAAAAAAAAAAGTATTATATAGATTGACTTGAATGTTTAAGAATCATGTGAGACAAACATTTCTTTTACTTCTGAAACTAACAAACACACGAACAAGAAAAAAAAATCCTCCTGAGGGTTTGGAACTAAGGACTGCATGATATTTTTGCTAAAAGAAAGATTGCAAGATATACAGAAAAGGATACACCAGAGCATCCTCATTTGGCTTTTTATTGATACATACTGCAATCAACCTTTCCAAAATGCAGCTCATGAAATCAGTCATGGCTCGTATGCTTTTGGGCACAGACCAGGCAGAACACATTCCCTCAGCCCTCAATCCTCCATTCAGTGCGCCTCCTTTCCTCCAGTCCCTCATGGAAGGGACTCTCAAGTGTTTTTTTTCCCCCGCCCCGATTCTATGCTGTACAGCAACCTCATCCTTTGGATTATGTGTTGTTTCCTTGATTTTTCTGTGAGAGACCTTTCTCTTTCCTAGGTTTAAAGCTCTGGTCATTGGTTTACACTGGAAGGCCAAAAAAAAAACAAAAAAAAAACAAAAAAAACACAAGCCCCGCCCAGAGTCTTCTTTTTCTTTTTTTTTCCTCTTAATTCCATTTTTGCGAGTCTTGGGAATTACTTTCATTTTAGTTGTAAGGATTCTGACTACTCTGGTTGCTATTATTTTGTCTTTGGAAAAATTCATACGTTCTGGGGAGAGCAGTTTAATTAAGCATAGAGTTATAGAGTTAGCGCATTTGCTAGATAACGAGCCACCTATATGCATTGTTCATCTTTGTTTTTGTTTTGGGTTTTTTTGGAGAAAAAGGAAAATGGCATCAAGTGTACATTTACTCAATATCCTCATCGAATATGGTTAGGTAGTATAACTGTACTCTTACTTTATTCTTGTTCCTAGTGATATTCATCTGTTTTGTAGATAAAGTACTCATCGTCATCATCGACTTTGTGTTGTGCGAGGACGTGAAAAATGGGACGGTGGTGAGCTACAAGTTGTTTGTCTGAGCTTGGTTTTGAAGTTAGTCCATCAACTATATGAAGTTGTATTTAAAAAAAGAAAAAAGAAAAAGAATAATGTGTATTAAAACAGAACAGACGGTCATTGTTTTCAAATCTGCTGAATATTTAAATGATCAGCCCATTGTGTGACCTGATATTGTATGTGATAATTCATTCATCTTTAATGGCCCATTCTGAGAACAATTCAATATGTTTTGGGTTTTTGTTTGTTGTTGTTTTTGTTTTTGGTTTTTTTTGTTGGGTTTTTTTTTTTTTGTTTCCTCTAAAATGTGCCTGTCTGCAACCTGAAGTAGGTGTCCTCAATCGATCACTGAAGTAAAAGAGGGCTAAATGGCGCTCGATCTTTGACCTGCAGACCCACCCACAGCCCTGATGTTACACATCTTAGGATTCAATCCCAAAGACTGATGACATCAGCATGATCAGGAAAAAAAAAAAAAAAAAAAGAGCTTCTGAGTCTTAATGGGGCAAAATAAGATGTACGATAAAAGCCATGAACTGACGTGACAACCAAAAAGGCCTATAAACCCATTCTTATGTCATTCTTATGAATTTCAGTGTAATATCCTCTCATCATGTCATGCAGCAAACCTCATGTACGTAACCACCAACACCGGTTCTTACGAGATCCATCTAGCTCCATTCAAAGCTGCCCGGTCTCTCAAAGTCACAAGGTCTGCAAGGTTGGGTCAGTCCCTCAGGAGGTACAAAATGGATGCGGATTGCAAGGGCTTTGTCTTTGAGTAGACATCAGGGCCGGTGGAGCTTGAGAGCCCTGAAATCTTCTGCGGTCAGGAAGTGGAGGACGTTCTGAGCAGGTCTCAGTTCTCAGAGCCGAGTAGATTCCTCCGGCTCTCGGCTCGCTCTCGTCACACACCGTCCACCGTTCCGTACAAGAACATGGGTCAAGCAGGATTAATAGAGAGAGAAGAAAAACGAATGACACCTTTAGTATGGTATCCTCAAAGGAAACATGGAAAAGATGGTTAAAGATGCTCATCATTGACACCAATCTGCTGACTACAGTGCAGGATCTGGTTGCAAAATACCTTTATATCAAGTGTAGCAATGTTGTGTGTAAATTCCACGAACCAGCACCGAATGCATGAATGAAAACTGAGATGAGGTTTCCTGCATTTTAATGTTTAGATACGAAAGCAATGTAACGAAGGACATCAGAAGAATTCGGTTTTTACTCATATCGTATAATCAAACGTCGTAAGGATAAGCTGGTTAATCTAGCACAGCCTGTTTACCTGAATCCGTGTAGATTTCACTTCGGGTAGCTGAAGAACGGCGATTCCTCATGTTTATTCAACGAAGGAAGAAAAGTGACGATGTAATCGTGACCGTCGTGTCCATGGAAGCGAAAGGCATTTCAGAGAAGGTTTTACTTTGCTCATGAGGTCACTTATTTATTCGCAAAAGTCAATATTGCTCGAATGCTTGAATGGTAGCCATCATTTTTCATTTGATTGCCCCTGCTTGCACATCCTGACAAATATGTGGAGAAAAATGATATTTCTACACGACAGACTTATCAAACAGTTATCAAATTAATTAAGGTACAGTATTTATCTTTGAATCGACACTATACAGTAGAACAAACAAAGACTAAGATGGATTATCAACGGAGACGATTTTACGTAAAAGTTACTCTGCTTCATATGTCAAAGCAAAGGCCCTCACGCTGTGGTTTATACTGTATATTAGATTATTAATTAATAATCTGATCAATTAACAACCTAACTATCATTTGTTTCCTACTGGATTAGCAGTTTCTATGCACGCTGCAGAAGTCGGTTAAACAATCGGAAATGTTATTGGTCAGGATGCAAACGAAATCGCCGAGCGCGCCCCTTCCTACTGAAAAATAAACGTTTTGGCTTCGTTAAGTCAGTCATGTCATCTCCACGAATTACGTTGACGATCGGCGTGTACTTGTAGCACCAGCAGCACTCAGCTAATTCATCTTAAACGTTGAACTTCGGTTAAATTTTGGGTGGAACGGTGATTTGTTGTGGGCGCCGTCGGCTCCCTGCGAGATTTGCCTTAATCAGATCACAAAAGCATTTGTACACACGGACTTTATCGCAGCAATACAATGCAAACACCACACAGCGAGTCGATTTCAAGCCTTAACGGTCATAAACGTCATTATAGTCATGCTTAGTTATAGATTGAGATCAGTTAAAGAAATCGTTTCGTTAGATTTGATCAAATCTGCTTTAATCCAATCCTGTACTTGTACTTCTACCTAATAGCGGTGTATGTACATCATAATAATAAGGACGATCCAAATTCCTGTTCGAGACCTAGTGCAGCACTGTTGCTAACACGACCAAAATGAGCCACGTGAAATCAATACTCAATTTGCAGACCATTACGGCAGGTTTTTTTTTTTTTTTTTTTTCAAAAGGCGCTACTCAACAATACGGTAGTCAAAATCTGTTTTAAAAAAAAAAAAAAAAAAAACAGGAGTATCCACGTGCATTGCTTCATAGCTAAGTCATTATTTCATCGTTATTAGTTTCACGTAAGTGTAAAAATCGATATCTAAGACCGATATGCTAGTTTATAGTGGTTAACTGGCCAAAATACTTAAATATATGTAGCAGCACTGGGTGGG
>JANDJT010000081.1:23742325-23756804 GCA_024331685.1 Stegophilus panzeri | reverse complement strand
TGATTTTATACCCACTCTCGTAGCATCTTTGTCACATGTACGGTCATCTTAAAAATCTTCAATCTTCAATTAACAGAATAACTAAGAGTCCTCTTCAATTTTCGTGGAGAGTTTGAGAGATTGGTTCAGTCATGCTGCTCTTCACTGAAAGGAAGCTGGTGGTGTAAGAATTTTCCCGGAGCCGACGCGTAAGGGAAAAAACAAAAAAAAACAACGCAAGCTATTATGTTTAGCGATCTATAGGTTTGTTTCTATGACCTTTACTCATTCTTGCTCATTAGACTTCCTTAGACATTTATTTTTTGCATGAGATCAGGTTGGGCAGGGAGATATTAACCCTGTTAGCATCTCCGACCGTAAATCGCTCCTAGCATCTGGGAGTTCGGTCACGTTCTGTACCTTAAAAACTGTGAGTTAAAGAGGAAAATATGGTTTACTTATAAATCCTAACCCATCCACTCGATACTCGATGAAGTCAATTTTTATACTACGACTATAAAGTCTTTATGATGGCAGAGGTCTTTTTAGAATAATCATCGTGTGCGGCAGTTAGAAGTAGATATCGTCGCATAACACGCCGTCCATCTGCAACGATGACCACGCCGAGCCGGCCTTCTTTGGAGAATGTGTCACAGCGTATGACTCACCGAATCGTTCTGTGTCTTAATGGTTTTGGAGTAAAACCCGTTCGATTTCTTTGTTGATCTTATTTCATATATATTGTATATGTTTGTTTAAGAGGGAGAGCTTTATATAATATCAGGGATGGGATGGGAAGGGATGGGAAGGGGGCGGGTCCAAAACAACTATAACGGACGACATGTCATATCTTATCACGCGCTTCACTCACTCAGAATCATCTCGATATATCCATTAACATCTCGATAAATCATGACGGATTGTTTTAATTTAGCAAATTGCTTTTGTTTTCGTTTGTTTCTTTTGCCACAGAACATCAGAAAAGGAAGTACAAAAAACTGTTGAACTGATTTCAATGTGAATTTTTCTTGCCTCTTGTGTATATGTGTAATTACATGTGAATTGTATTGTAAATATGATATCTTTCATCTATATTTCTTAATGCATGAACTAAAACAGGGCAGTTGGTAGTAACAGCTAGCCTCACTGCGACTGGCATGGACAGCTTTTGCAGCACCTGCATAACTTCTGCAATCGAAACCTCTGAAAAAAACATCAAAGGAAAAAAATTTACAGGAAAAAAAAATACCGGTTTTGTTTCGCATGACTTACGTTTTTT
Source organism: Stegophilus panzeri (assembly GCA_024331685.1). Taxonomy (NCBI): domain Eukaryota; kingdom Metazoa; phylum Chordata; class Actinopteri; order Siluriformes; family Trichomycteridae; genus Stegophilus; species Stegophilus panzeri. Next base: position 23,755,546 of record JANDJT010000081.1, on the reverse strand, counting down.
TTTTTTTCCTTTACAGGTTATTTATTTTCTCTCTTTCTTTGTTTTTTTGTTTTTGTTTTTGTTTTTGTTTTGTTTTTTGTATTTTAAACTGTTCATATATGTTCACCCTTAAACACAAAGACAGAAATAACTTGCTTTTGAGGTGCTTTTACTTGCACTCCTTATCGACTCCTTTAGAGATCTAACTTAACCTGCTACAGTTATAACAAAAGAGTCAATTTTACGAGAGGAAAGTGATTAATCGCTAAAATATTCACAGGAATATGCACATTTTCATCCTTTCTTGATTTTTATATATCACGTTTTCATTTTGGACAGATAGATAGAGAGACAGAAAGATTAACAGATGCACCCAGTAACCCCGAGAAAGCACGAGAGATCAAGAAAGAAGTTTTTTGGCAAACGGACATCCTCCTTTCGATTTCGAGACACAACTTGAGCGATGTGAATGCAAGACCGGTCTGATGAACTTTTTGCCTTCGCCGGATGAGTTTGTAAAAAAAAAAGTTTTTTTTATAAATGTTTGGCTCAGAAGGACATTTCACCCCCCATCCCCCCACCCCCACCCCCCCCAAAAAAGAAAAATACAACCACAAAGAAAATTATGATTCCTACTTTATTATTATTATTATATTTTTTTTATTTGTTGTTTATTTATTTATTAATTTACAATTTTTTTTTAGAAACCAATCCTTCACTGATCTAAAGTTCAATCCTTCTTCTGTATCGTTTCGTTTCCTTTCTGATTGCCTGTATTTGTTGTAATTTAAACAAGTCGTTAATTCTTATTGTTGCTGTTGTTTTTCTCATAGAAAAGGAAATATATTTCTACTTCACATTATGCCCTGAGAGTTTTTAAAAAAAAAATGCGTTTTGTGTTGTACTGGTTCGGTTCACTTTTTTGTTTCTTTTTTTTTTATTATTATTCTTTTTTTATTTATTCTGTTAATATATAGATGTTTATGATTCATTTTTGGGTATAATTTGTCTTCATGAAATCAACATTTGTACAATATAAAGTTGTATTTCCATTTCTTTTGTCAGTACCAATTTAATGTAATGGTGTCCGTCAGCTTTTCTAGGTGTTTGAGCAAAATGTGTTTTTTACTAATACAAACTGTAACAGTATGTGGTACAAAAAAAAAAAAAAAAGGGTTATACTTAACCGACTGACTTTTTACAAATAAAGGCTTATACAGTAAAGAACCATAACGCAGACGTCTTTTCATTTGCCATTTGTGGACTAATGGTTCCATTTGATTTCTTTAAGCTTGACGTACTCCTTTGAACTGATTGGTCCTCAAATGGTAAATCATAAACTTTATTAGAAAACATTATAAGGAGTGACTCATTTTGACATGGACTATAAAACACTCTGATGCATCTCTTTAATTTTCTTTCGTTTGTTTTGTTTGGTTTGGTTTGTTTTTTGGGTTGTTTTTTTTGTTTTGTTTTTTTTTTTGTATTGGCTGCTGGGGAGCAAGAAAAATAATTTAACATGTTAAAAACTAAAGAAAAGGAGCAGAAGCAAGAAACGGCCATAGCATTGTCTTGTATAATTAATCTGAATTTGATTAAAGTCATGATACATTAATAAGGATATACCTCCCTCCCAACCCTTGGTCCTGAATAAAGAACCAACAGAATCCCTGCTGGAAGAGTGTTATCTTTGCCCTGTATACTGAATCCTGGCCATTTTCCTCATGACATGACACGGTATAATGAAAAAAAATGAATCAAAATGGGTGGAAAATGCTCGAGTAATTGTACTTGTCTGCTATTCTTAAGTATTATTTCACCGTATTTAAACTTTACAAATTTTTAATTTGTTATTCAAACTGAAGACTCGTACTCTTCGTTCATCTCAAATCTCGATCTGATACAAATCTCAAAGGTCTTCTTCTTCTCTCGCTCAGTCAATGATTGTACGATGTACATCACTCACATGGGCTCAGTTTTACATCCAGACATTTTCACCAATGTAGGAACAGTCAAGAATTGTTCGGTGTTATCATGCTACGCGATATCGTTAGCGCTGTGGCTATCCGTAAGCATCTGAAGACGGATAATCCACCGGACCGCAGTGTGGAAGTTGAGGATGAGCGCTCCTGGGCCTACCTCAGTCAAATATTTCAGTACGCTGGAGTAAACAAAGACTCGTTTAAAATGAGGCGTCTCCTTTACCTCTCTAGATGGCATGAACTCTGTCTAAAAGCATGCTGAGGTAAGTTTCACTAACCTGCTAGCAATAACTAGCTATACTGAATTAAGTTAGCATGTTTTCAGGCAAAACAGCACCAATGAAAATCATCTTCTAACAGTTTTGGATAAGTAATAAAAGTTATCAAAGATACAAGTAAAGTAAACTATATATACTTTCACTTCACTAGAATTTCAGTACTTTTTCTACTCTGAATGCCATCTGTATAAATATTATACTCTTGTATTATTGGTGTGCTGTTTTCATTATTTGTTGAGATAAACCCATAAAAGAATGAAACCGGTTCATACACATCATGATAAGCAGTAGTATTTCAATCGGTAGTGATTTTATTTACTAGTACACTATGGAATTAAATTTGTGCCAAAAGTATTCGAACAGAAATATACAATGAGGAAGAAGAAAAACAGTCTGAAACTGAAAACAGTGAACTGACGGGGGCAAAAATTTAATACGGTCTTCAAATAAACAATGCTTTCTAAGCTTCTTTATCGCTAATCATGGTTTATGAACGCGCTGACAGAGTTCTTGTTTAAGCTTTGACGATTTTTCGTTTACTCTCCGCAAGTTTACGTTTACGTTCGCCATTCTGGCACAAATCTTACATGTGGGCGGGGCCTAACAGCGCTTTACTCTCATTGGCTAGTGAGATTTGGATGGACAGCTCCCTGACCTGGAAGTAGAGACATCAGTGGTGCGAATTTTGGAGACCGTTATGGATGCGGTTCTCTCTATAGTTATAGTGTTTGTATTTTGTAGTGGAAATGACTTATTTACTGTCAGTATATTAGAAAAGGAAGCTTCGAAAGTGTTAAAGAACGCTGTTTATTTGAAGACCGTGTTAAATTTTGCCCCGAGTTCACTGTTTTCAGTTTCAGACTCTCTCGTTATATATTTTTGTTTTTATATATTTTTGTTCGTTTCTTGAAAAGTTATGTTCAGTTACTTTTGGCACAAATTTAATTCCATAGTACACTACCCTAAAGTCAAACTGTTGTCCTGACCTGTGTTCAAAATTTCACAGAATGTGATAAGAGCAGAATCGAAAACTTCCAGAAACAGTCATGTGTTCAGTGTTAGATTGGTGCGGCACTGGGAAAGTAAAAGGCGGTAACAACAAACCAAAAAACCGCTCTTGCTGTTCCCCTGTCTTGCCTTGGTGAACTTTGAAAAAGCTCCCAGCAGAGGAGACGCATACTTAGAGCTCTGTTAGGAAGATGGATGCAAAAGCCATTGAACTAGATCAGCAAAATGTGCCTGCCATTTTCTTGTTCTATTGTCAGCACTCCATAAAGAAACATCAAATATTGAAAGGGTGCATTAACATGGGCCAGAAACTGATGGCCTTTCTAGTGTGTGTGTGTGTGTGTGTGTGTGTGTGTGTGTGTGTGTGTGTGTGTCTTAGAGTGGGCAATAATGAAAGCAGATAGCCATGGCCTCTTCAAGAAATACCTTATTCTTTAAAGACAGATTTTATGGTGTATCCTATTCCAACATTGGGACTCTTTGCCAGTTGGGAATTTGCCAAATTACCAAATGAAAAGCATCCTTACAAAAAATTTTGAGCTGAAAAGAATAAGCTGTAAACTCCATTGTTAATATTTCATTACACTGCATGTAGCTTAAAAGGTTTCTGGTCTATTTCAGTCCGTTTTAAGCTCATGATTTGATCTGTGAGATCTCCACAACAACAACGGTTTACATGTGTAGAATTCAGTTTTTTTTCCAATTTAGCAAGGCTGAAACACAAATGACAGGTTTACATTTTTTTTAATTCTAATACGTTAGTGTTCCTATAATTTCAAGAAACGCTGGTGAGCGAACAACTGTTTATAGCTGCTATAACATGGTAAACACCAACTAAGAGGTATTACGAATGAGTGGCATGTACAAGCTCCTCGTCATCATCGCCCTCAGGAGACTTCGTCTGGCTGGACACGTCCTCAGAATGGAGAACCATCTGAGCCCCAAGACCGCGATGACACGGGTACCACCAGGCGCCAAACGTCAACGAGGACGTCCCCGAAAAATATCTAGAAAAACGTTCATCCAAGACATGTGGGCCTTGAACATCACGCGGGACGACTCTGAGACCCTGGCCAGAGACCGGAAATGTTGGAGAGAACTTACTGCCTGATATGCTACCTAGCATAGGAGGATCTAACATGGTAAATGGATAAAAAGCATGATGTGTCATTTGTTAATAAATTAAACATGTTAAGCGCTGGCAGAACGCTGTGGTTTAAGAAGAATAACGCGTTTCAGACCTTGCTGCTATACGAGAATAATCAAATCTGTGTCAGGCCGTATCACTCCACCTTGGTGTGTGGATTATTTTCATATAACGTGTTATTCCTTACTTATCCCCAATCGAGACATTTGCTGTGCGAAGTTTTTTTCTAAAATAACCCTTGATAAGACCCCAGCAGTGAGTCGAACATCTCATGATGTTTTTACCTGAAGGTTAATAGCAGTGCCATGAAAATACATGAAAACTGTGAAGTGTCATCTTGAGAGCATTTCTCTGCAGAAGGTTTTTTTATAATGTCCATATCATATTTATTTTATGAATGGTCTTGATCAAACATAGCCATAACACTCACAAGACAGTGTGTTGCTTGCAGTCAGCGAGACCATTTGTGATGGCAATCAATGACGACATATAACCGGAGTTAAATGAATTCCTATAGAGTTGAGTTTTCAAGAAATCATGAAATGGCAGCATAGCTGTGATTTTATTCCATATTTTGGCATATTTCTTTCTGAAACAGGAAGTCTGAGTGACGTCTTGTTGAATTGCTCGACTGATAGCGTTCGAGATACGGCACACCCCCGTCCAATCTAAACAAAACTGACATTAGCTTAGCGAGCTAGCTAAATATGGAGAACGGTGAAGAGATTAACGAGAGCCATTTACTGACTGAAGTGTATAAAGATTGGAATCACATTCTTGCTCATTCTGAGCAGGTAAAATACCTCAGAAAATCAACTACCACCTCATACAAATTCCTTCCTCATCAACAATAAATAAATAACAACCTTCTGGTTTCTCAAACTAAGAGATGGTTGGAAAAGGGACCGTCGCTTAGCTTGCGTGTATCAAAAACATACTCATAAACCATGTTTACTGCTAATGAGCTGCTATTGCAGAGCAAGACACGCTTCCGGAGGGGCGGGACATACACAATTCTAGAGAACATTTAATTGGATGCTCAGTGTTTTGCCTAGATGTGAATCAACGAATTTTTTTCGATTGTTTTCGCAGGAGTGAAGAACTATACAAGTACAATGAGAATACCTCCAAACATTTCTGAAACCTTGATTCTGATTTCAAAGGCTTTTTAAGTCTGCAGGAGAACTTTCAGTAAAATTGAATGACGTGAAAATGTAGAACACTGTGTCTAACTACTGTCAAACATTGCCATGAGATGACGAGCCTTTATTTTGACTCTGAAGAGAACAGCAATGCACCTGATAATAATATTGTGTTTCCTTTTTTACTGTACCACATGACCACTTACAGAACTAAAATGTCTGCCAATCATGATGCATGAAAAATCTTTGCTTGGGCCCATTTTCACTGTTGTCTCTTCTAAGCTTGGTGTCAGTATCTATTTTGTGTACAAGAACTTTGGTTCTAAGCAATGTCCAGGGAAATAGGCCATGGTTTCTGTCTTTGCTGCATCTTGCTGTAGCATAAGAGGACATAATGGGAAAAGCTGGGAATATAATCATAGTAAATCGTTCATTTATTCATTCCTCTTCACTTAGGGGTAATTTAGAGTAGTCAATCCACCTACAGTCGGGCATTTTTTGGGAGGTGGAAGGCGACTGGCCTATTTCCTCAGGAGGATGAGAGATCTGAGCCATGTTCTTAACCGAGACACACTCATCTTTGTTGTCAGCTTTTGCCTCCAGCTTCCTGCAGTTTCAGAAAACAAGGACGGACGGTTTCCTTTAAACAACACTGCCCTCTGCTGGGACAGGGGTCAGCACTGGGGCTAAAATAAGCAATAATAAATACTGAAATCTATTAACATGTTGTTGATGTTTTGTTTTTTTTAACTGAGCCAAGAAAATGTGTTCTCATCTCATTAGGCAATTTACTGTCCTTATTATTTAATGGACGATATGGAAGTGGTGAGATTTGCGTCTTTCTTAAGGCAAAAGAAAGTGTGCGTTTATATAGTGTTGATAGTGCTCAGCATGATCATTTTACAGAGAGTGTAAAAATCATTTAGGGGAAAGGAATTCGCACTATATTCGGTCACGGCACATTTACCGGCATCATCTTTACTCGAAAGACTTACGGATAGATTTGCATAGATCTGATCAATTATTAGGACCTCGTGATGATTTTAAAATACAGTATCAGAACCCTAAATAGAAATCTCCAAAAATTTGCTTTCAGAACGGACGAACTCCGATCGAACGCCGTTTATCCGATCAGTCGTCAGAGTTAAGCGGAATCAAAACTGAAGATATGAACTGTAATAAGGTACGATTTATTTTTTATACGTTTTTACATTCTACTGAAATAGCTAAATTCATATTAAGCAGCTAAATGTGGCCGTTAGCTGCTAATGAGTGCCAAGCTAATGTTAGCATAGTCTAAATACATAGCTAGAACGTTAGCATCGACAACACGTTCAACTAGAAATAAAACACATATCATTCGGGATGCAAAACAAAACAAAAAAAAAGTTTATTAATCATTTCTCCTGAAAAATTGAGTTTGTGATTATGATATTAGGAAAATAAAAGACCAATTTTTAGCACTTATAGAGCGGAGCAAATTTTAACCTACGGTCTCTCTCACAGCTAAGCTTTTTTATGTATATAAAACAGCATAAAAATTAACATTTGAACAATTATATTTGTGGATAACATTCTCATTAGAAATCTAAATATTTTCTTCTTTTGGCAAACGTCAAATATTCTTAATTACTCTGCTACATAAGCGCCGTACTATTAGCTTCTACTGGAAATCATGACCAACGTAAGACCTATAGAAATGGAGATGAATGTCTTCTTTTGTATTTTTGTGCATGTTTTCTGATTTTGAGGCTCTTTTCGGTTAATTTCTTTGACTTCATTAGCATTAATTCGTTCTAATCTCACTGATACAGATCTGTAAGAGCATTTATCTTGATAAACTCAGCAGCATGGCGCTTCAAGGAAGACACAATCTGATTTTTCTCCATTGCCAGCAGGTGCCACTATTACATCAGCTGATTCCAAGGTCTGAGGGTGGCTGGCTGGGATATGAGCCAACATTTCTGTTCTCCAGTTTTATTTTGATGTTGGGAATGGGTTTTATTGTCTTATTGGAGCAGAAAAGAACACGAAATATCAGATATTTTTGTAAACATTGAGCTAGTATCATTCAAAAGTGGTCTTCTCAACACTCTACGTGCTTCACAATGGAAATGTACAGAGGTTACATGGTCTCTGTTTTTTCTAAGCAAAATAGTCACTGTTCAACTCTTGTAGAAGCATGACACATGGGTAACACAACACGCTAGGGCTGTAGTCAAGTACAAGACAAGTCCAATACCAGGACTAGCTGAGATCGAGTCAAGACTGAGTCTTAAGTGGGTCGAGGCTAAGTTACGATCGAGTCCAAATAAAATTGAGATCGAGACCAAAAACTAGCAAATCATTTCATAGTACATTGCGCTAATGGTTAGGTTCTATTTTATAAGGTTATAAGAACCGAGTACAAATACCAATAACTCTGAGACGAGTCCACGTTGATGTAGAAAACATCTCGTCATGATGTGAAAAAAACAACTCAAGTACTTGTGTATATCATGAAATGTAAAGCTAACTATTGCACTATGGCAAAACAAATGACATGAATATGATCTTCCCCTTTTGGTGTTTGAAGTTAGCTTCTCTACTTTTGGAGTGAAAAAACAATTCCAATATATACTGTAGACAACAAAAAGCCTAGAAATAAAACTGCATTGAAAAAAGGAAAACAAAATTAATCCAGTGTTGTAAGTTTCCTTTTAGAGTTTTACACTGCATCCCCAAGGATAACGTTGCTAACAATTAGTGGAATCTTTGTGCATGTGCATGAAGTTCAGTTATCTCAAAAATCTTGTTTATGTGGTTCCACACACTGTGTGACACACTGTTATCTATAAAGCATGGCTAAAATGGTTAAAGCTGAATCAAAGTCTATCTTCTGACATGTGTGTGTGATGATTTGTACTGTGCTAGTCTGGTGGCTGTGGGCTTTTATTACTGGTTAGCAGCAATTTTAGTACCTGAAATTGATGACAGTACCTGAAACGGACAGATTTCACATACCTGCTCATTTCAGGGGCGTGGTCGCTGCATAATATAGGCTCAGTGGGCACAAAATTGAGGTATAGTCAGTGAATTTTTCCCATTTTCTCCTCAATTTGGTCACATACCAGTTCCCACCTATGAGCTAACTCTTCTCTGTCACACAACACATACCAACTACGGAGGGTGAAGGCTAACACATGCTTTCTCCAAGACACATGAAGCCAACCAATTCATTCTCCATCACAGGGCAGAGTAACACACTTGGATATAAGCGCTATCTGCCCTCTTTTGCATACACAAACTCACAAATATCCAATATTGGCTCCTGGCCAATGCAAACAACTTTCTTTTGCACCACTCTAAAGCCATAGTCCAAGCTAGTTCAAGCTATCTGTTTTGAAATTCAAAATAAATAAGACATTCTGCTTTCCTCTTCGGTGTTCATGCCCAAAACACATCCTCATCCAAAGCACCTTAGGCTAGAAGTTCAAAATGCTAGTGCAAGATAATGATGTTATGTTTGTGAATTTACTGTAGGCTCGGGGCCCGACGTGCAGATCTTACTGGGAAATGAGGATAAAATACAGTCTATCCTGAAAGATGTCTGAATAAACGATAACACATGGAGTAAGAGAGTGAGAGGGTCCAATATTAAGAGGACAAAGTGAACATACAATACATTTATTTGTTCTCTAATTTGGTAGGAAGCTAGTGAGTGCTAGTCATTGCTGTAAAATTTGTACTGTTACCCAGTAGTGAAGTTGTTTAGCCAAAGAACTAATGGCTAAAGTTAGTGACGGCTAACGTTTTCTGTATTACACTTTGTATATATATTTTTCACTGATCTGTCTCTTTTTGCTTTTTTCTATAGCATGCTAACATTATCCAGCTCCTTCTGGATGATTTTTGAAAAACAAAATACATACATTAGATAATAACATACACAAAGAACACGTCAGTAGCAGGTACCGTTTCAAGTACCTGCTCCACCTTCTCCAAGATGGCTGAATAATGCTATTTGGTGCATACGCAAAAACAATCAGAGTTTTCCTTCCTGATATTTAAAATCTCATAGCAGTAGCCCTCGTGACCACTGGGGAAAATCTCTGGTGAGTGTTCTCAAACCCGGCTGATGTCTATCTCCTGTGGGAACTCCCAGGTTGGATAGAGGCCACCACTGATCTGTGTGTGCTGACGATATCTACTCCATAAATTTCCGTCTCATACACTAACACTCTCTTTTCACGTCAGTGAAGTGACATTCCACGTTCCCAAAGCAAGTTTTCACAGATCTAAGGCTGTCCATTGCATGCCTGCTACCTGACCCCTACTCTACTCAGCAGAATGGTTCAATTGTGTAACCTAACCAGTCTGGTTAAACTAATCCAGCATGTCTTCTGGCCAATATTTACTCAGAACTGTGTTTGTGTGTATGATCCCATTGTTGGATCGTGAATTTCGGCACTGTAGGAGGCACAGAAGGGTGCAGTAACTCAGTAAGCAGCAATGTTGCCAGGTAAGATTTGGCACGGACTACTTTTGAAAAATGCCTGCAAATCTGCAAATAGAACGACAGATGCAGCGGTCTCGGTTCGGCGCGTTGAGCTTCCGAACACGACTTCACGGCTTGAAGCATGTGAGATTCATTTGTGATTGTGTTATTTGCAATCATTAGGCTAATAATGGGTGTTTATTCTAATATTTGCCTTCTTCTCATTTGTATATCATACTATTAGTCTAAACCTTCTTTCTTTTAAGTTACATTAAATCATATTGCAATTGGCAACAACAAAAAAATGTCATGGTATTGATGATTTCTAAGTGAATTGTGATTTAACATCATGTAGATGCTTAGAGCTGTCATATATACGTAAGATTCAGATGAAATAATGATCTCTCAGCAACCCTGAATTTGAGTTACCATACACTTCCTGTAAGCTCGAACGAGTTTGGCCATTCTTCTCTGAACTCAGTGGTTAAGATGCTAGACTGCTGATTGGAGGGTCATGAGTTCAAATCCCAGCACCACCAAGCTGCCCTCTCTGAGCTCCTGAACAAAACCATTAACCCTCAGCTGCTCAGACATATAAATGAGATAACTGTAAGTCGCTCTGGATAAAGGAGTCTGCCAAATGGCATCAAATCTAGCAGCTATTGTGTTTTTTTTTTGTATCCTAGGAGATCAGCAGTTTCTGAAATATTTAAACCAGCCCATCTGACACGATCAACCATGCCACGCTCAGTCACTGAGATGACATTTGTCCCCGTTCTGATGTTTGATGTGAACATTAACTGAAGCTATAGATTAGTTTTTATGCGTTGCGCTGCTGCCACATGATTGGCTGCTGAGCAGGTGGGACTGGTGTTCCTAATATAGTGGTCAGTGTGAGTATTTTATATCTGTTTCATTGTTACTTGCCCAACATCTCATCCTGTCCTCTGAGTAAACCTTCTGAGTAATCATCAACCTCTAGAGTGGTGTTTTGGTCGACACACAGGGTTGAACGTGGTGAAAACCCTTGTCGAACACCACATAGTTGTCTTCTTTACAATAATGATGTGTGTCAGCTCATTGTAAGTATTATGACAGTTTCAGACAGAGATTCTGCCATGTATCAATACAGAATTATTACAGAATTCGTTCCCTACTGCCTGGCCGAACTCACATCTCACTAAAAAAACACACGAGTTTATTTACTTGTGGTAGCTCTAGACACACCCTGGTAACAAAACAAAAGATCAGCACCACCAGCTTCATGTAGGGTGAAGGGTAAAATCTACATTACTCGCTCTTGGAACGTTTGCGTAGTAGTGAAATAAATTGATTCCGGTAGCGCAAAAGAACAAGATGGCTAAAACACAACTTGGAGAGAAAACTAGGAAATCGGCTAAATAGGTGACATGAAAACAGATTAATTTGCGTAGAATTCCATAAACACATACACACACACGACCTAGCAAAGACGTGATAACTACAGAACATAAAGACAGTATAAACACAGGTACAAACCATGATGAAAAAGTAAGGACAAGGTGGAACTGAGGAAAAACTGGAAGTACCAGGTGACATGCGGTTCAGCAAATACAGTGTCTAACTGCCATTGTGATCACTGACGTTTTCTTTATCTTTTTTATCTTTATTTACAGATGGTGTAATGCACAGTCATTGAGCGTGTTGAGCTGTAGTGCAGGAATACATTCATTCCATGGACATATTGCAATAAAAGAATAAATAAGTCAAATTAAACCATACACATATATATCGTTTTTTGCTTTTCTAAGTCACTGAGAAAAAGTGCCTCATGCCCACTTAAAGAGAGAGAGAGAGAGAGAGAGAGAGAGAGAGAGAGAGAGAGAGAGAGTGTTTTGCAGAAACTAAACATGCCAAATTTACTGCCCTGTCATTATTCTCAACAGAATTATGGGCAGATTTTTCTTGCACACAGTTAATTAACAAGAACACAAATAAAGTGCAAATATATATATATATACTTTAGTTACTATGGCACTGTTCATGAATTTGTGTGTAACTAAGCATCGCCCTCTCCACTGAGGGATGTTTAATGTTGGAGATGGTGAACCACTTTAAAAGCTATTAGAAGGAAGGAAACCCAGAAGAAGTTTGGAAAAGGGTTAGGGTTAGTGCGGAAAACAAACTGTGGGCCATCTCTACCGTTTTCGAATTCGTACAATATTTTCAATTCGAGTGCTTCACCAAAATCAGGACATGGAGGATGACAGCAGGAGGAAGTCTGCAGAACACCATTTTGGGATTAGGCAGAGTCAGCTCTCGTGTTATCTTAATCTGACGATGGGTTATGAACAATCTCCAAACCACCGCAAGGTTCTGAAACCATCTGAGACTCCTACAACAAGCTGCAAAGATTATTCAAAGGATAAAAGCTGCAGTATTTTATTCAGTCAGGTTAAAATGCTGTTGAGGTTGGTTATAATCTTATTTTAGGGGGGTTTTTTTTACCACAGATGGAGAGTTTTTGTGATTCAACATGGGTAGCAGATTATATCTAGGAGGAAAAACTTAAATGAAAACACATAAATAGTCCAAAATGCACAAAATGATTGTGTGTGTTTACAGTATGCATATTAAAGCTGAAATGTACAGTATATCACACTCAGAGTGGGTTTTTAGGGAGAACATTAAGATAAGATAAGATAAGATAAGATAAGATAAGATATACTGATCCTGAAGGAAATTATTGTGCCAGTTGCTGAAGACAATACAAAAAAAACAGTGAAGACAACAATAAATAAATTTGGTAGAAATATACATATACATTTATGGCATTTGGTAGACACCCTTATCCAGATCAACTTACATTTATCTCATTTACACAACTGAGCATTTGAGGGTTAAGGCCTTGCTCAAGGGCCCAGCAGTGGCAGCTTGGCAGTGGTGGGATTTGAACTCATGACCTTCTTATCAGTACTCCGACAACCTTCTGATCAGTACTCCGACAACCTTCTGATCAGTACTCCGACAACCTTCTGATCAGTACTCCAACAACCTTCTGATCAGTACTCCGACAACCTTCTGATCAGTACTCCAACAACCTTCTGAACAGTAGTCCGACAACCTTCTGATCAGTAGTCCGACAACCTTCTGATCAGTACTCCGACAACCTTCTGATCAGTACTCCAACAACCTTCTGATCAGTACTCCGACAACCTTCTGATCAGTA
>JANDJT010000081.1:23727921-23740415 GCA_024331685.1 Stegophilus panzeri | reverse complement strand
TCGCTCAATAGGGATAAATTCACACACTTAAAATCTCTATCCTGTGTTTATATGTTTCTGTAAAGCTGCTTTGAGACCATGTCCACTGTTAAAAGCGCCATACAAATAAAAATTTAGTTTAATTGAACATAAGTTTTTACCAAAACCAAAGTTTTCTGTTACAAGGATAATACAAATTTAAGATCAGTTCCGTTGACAATTTTGGTTCGGAAACTAACCTGTGAAGTAGGTTTAGAAGCGACTGAAATGTCCGCGTCCTTTTATTGACCAATTAACTCACGTAAGTGTAACGCAATTGTAGTGATTTACACCAACAAAAGAAATTTACAGAATAAAAAATAATAAAACTTCACATCTTGAACACATAATGACTTTGAGCTTGTAATGTAAATTTTGGGCATTATCATTGTTTTTCATTTTAATTATTAGTAGTATTTTTTTTTGTATCATATATTGAATTATAAGCATCTTAGGAAATGCGCAGTACACTTTTTATAACAATGGTGTACATTTAACCCTATTTCTCTGGATTTATTTATTTATTCAGTGCTAAAGTGCTACAGTTTTGGAAAAAATAGAAATGATATATATATATATCATTTCTATTGCCAAATTTGGAGCTAACTGTATTTAGATTGTTTTTCATCTTATCCTGGAACAATATATTAGATATACTGTACAGCATAATGTATATGGCTGAGCGTGGATTTGTTTTTTTTGTTTGTTTGTTTTTTTCAGTACATAAATCAGTTGTTATTCAGTCATAATTAGCCATTATTCAGAATTGAAATATCTATCAGTACCTGTAGCTGGTGAGCAGCTCTTATAAGCGATGTTTCAAAAACAAAAAAAAACCCTAGTACTACTGCACAAAGTCTACCTGTTTAATTAAGTGTATATATTCTAATAATTTAACACTAAATTCTTGAAAATGAAGAATTCAAGCACAAACGAAAAACATCTTATGACGTTTCTTTAGTCTAAATATTGAATGTAAGATGAATAAGCTAGAGAACATTCTAACCTTAAGCTGTAACAGCCATTTCAGCCATCGCCCTTTCTTTCTGGGTAGCAGCCATTTCCTTCTTTTAATTTTAATTATAGAAAGATGGCATGTCAGTAATCTTTATAAGAAATCACACATCTTGTTTCTGTACTGCTGCTGAAAAAAATGTTGGGTGTGATTACTCTTCACTGGGAGCCATAATTGACCAAAATTAATAATTTTCAGGGCTCGGTTGATTTTAAAGGTCACCGTGAACGTGCACAAGACTACCTGAGCTTGAGTTAACTAAGTGTAATTTGTGAGGGATCTTTTTAAACCGACAATTCCACAGACACAGGATTGGACAAATGGAACTTATTTGAGGTTTTGAACTTATCTGAACTTATTTAACAGGATTTGAAGTTGAATTTATGCTTTTTCTAACCCTCTTCCTGTAACAGATCCCAGGAGGAGAAGTTTTTCATGTTTGAATAAGAGTATAATTGAAAGGAAGTATAAGGAGGAGGGTTTGAATAATGCAATCTCAAATCCCAAGATGAATTAGACGAATCACGTGCTTGTGGTTTTGGCGGTTAAAAAATAACTGATGTTACTGAATTAACCCAACCCCAGATAGGCTTCAGCAGGTTCACAGCGACCTTCAAAAACCCTCATCAGTCATACCCTAAAAATTTTTTATAAATTATGCCCCATTGCGGCTTGAGGCGGAGAAAAAACACTTGGTAAGTAATTGCCATTTAGGCACACTTTTTTGACAAATTTGCAAATGTTTTGTTTGTTCGTTCTGCACATTCTAGGTGGCGCTGTGTCAATGCAGGTGCAGGTTTCTCCAAAAGTTCTCAACGTGTCCATCGGTCAGTCTGCAAGACTCGATTGCAATTTTTTCACCGATCAGCCCATGAACAACCTCATAGTCACGTGGACTCTCTACCAGTGGGGCTCTGAGAATTCAGTACAGGTGAGTTCTGCTCTCAGGTAAGAGTAGAAGTGTTCAAATGGCATATGTGCTAATATTACACCTGAGTTCTTACATGATATTTGGCTTTGTAAATTGAGGAATAAGAATAAGAAATTAGCAAAAGTTGCTAGTTGTATAGATTTCAGGAATGTTTTAATCTTGAAGTTAAATACTTTAGTAGACCTCAGTTTTCATTTTAAAGTTAAGCTTGAGAAATGTCCGTAATGCTTTCCGTTAAGGTTTACTACAGTAGCATTATGGACTTGAGTTAACATTTCAACATAAAAAAAAAAAAAAAAAACAACAACCAATAAACGCAATCCTAATAACTTTTTGGTGTTTGAAAAAAAATGTCAGCTAGACACATCAAAACATAAATAAAGTAAGGAATGACAACAGAACTGTGCTGTTATACAGAAATAATTCACCCTGGGGGCTGTGATGCAGATCTGATGACCAATTAAAAAACATTTTATGACATTTCTTTATTCTGAATATTGAATGAGAGATAAATAAGCTGCAGAACATTCACCATCCTTAGTTGTTCTGCTGCAGCCGTTTCATTATTTTAGTGTTAATTTTAAAAAGACTGTGTCAGTAATCTTCATGGGGAATCGCACATCCTGCTGAAAAAAAAAAATTATTATTCATGATTTTCATCGTTCAGTTTACAGTCAGAGCTTCTTTCCGAGCCGTGCTCTTATACGAAAACTTCTAAAAACCTGTTACTAAATGTTTGTTTTTTATTCGTATTTTTAGGTGTTGTATTATCAAGCAGGAAATTATGTGATTGGCCAACAGTTCAAAGACAGACTGAACGTCCTTTCTAAAATGGGAACCTACATGAACGCCTCCATTTCCATCAGCAACATGCAGACCACAGACGCCGGAACATACACCTGCGTAGTCCGCAACTTCCCTGACATCGAGGGCACGACCGATGCTAGCATTCGAGTTCATGTTTTTGGTACCAAAGCTTCCTCTGGACTTATTTTATCATTTGACCCACCTGCGTTAGATAGAACAGCTTCAAATATGTATATAGATTAAATTTCATATCTGAATTTATATTTTAAAAATGAAATCGAGAGGCTTTCACACTTGACGTATGCTATAGGATAAATATTGCATGTATTTTTAGACTAATCCTCTAATAGGCAGTTGAAGGTCGACAACATACAGTCATCCAGCATACAGTCATCTAGCAGCTCGTTTTTGAGATGTTCCTGTGTTTAGCCGTGTCTTTCCTGAAGAGCTAATATCATTTACAAGGGTTGCCAGGTTTCAACAGAAAATTCCAACCAAAAAGCATCCCAAAAGAGACATAAGAGTCCTGAAACTACCCCAAATAAATCAACATTGGAAATAGGAGACACATTTTTCTTCTTTTTCTCAGCCTTAGTGTGAGGAAAGAAGGTCACCGTGGTGCGCACACATTTCTATTGTACAGACATTATCCACTTCATAATCCCCTTTCGAAATATATCTTACAATAAAAATGGTTCTGTACATCATAGACACACTATATGAGCCTGCCTATGTCATTTCGCGCTACCTCTACCTCCTTGGGCCTTATATTTTTTTATTATTTATTACATGTAAAGTACATATTAGTGCAACAAACAAATATGTTGTGAGTAGTTTATTAAATGCAGATGCACACAGAGGATAAATGCGTTAAGCGTGTAAATAAGTGGCTCCTGGTTAGTTCTGGTATTCCTGTATTCCAATGTGTATTAGATTAGATGTAGGTTGTTTCCAATAAAACGTTCCTTGTAGAGGTGACACGAGATGAAATATTGTACATATTCGCTGGATAGTATCGTAACTTTAAACTGTGTCTGTGTGTGTGTGTGACATCCAAGTGTTAATACATTACAATTTACAATTGAAGAGAAACCGTCACACCCGTACTGCGCTGTGCATGGAGACGTGGCGACGGGTCACCTGGTCACCCTCACCTGCCATTCGGAGAAAGGGAGCCCAGTTCCCTCGTACACCTGGACTAGACTGGATCAGGGGATCAGCAAACAAGTGATGGGCATTACAAGTGCGTGTGTGTGTGTGTGTGTGTGTGTGTTTGTGTGTGTGTGTGTGTGTGTGTGTGTGTGATCCTAATGCTGTCTTTTCACTGCTTCAGCCAGACGGTAGAAGACCAGAACTCATTAATATTCAGTGAAAAATTACACACACAGGGGGTTGCTGGGTAAAATTTGGGTGACTACATACCGACTAGATAACCGTGCGAGTGGAAGTCATACAGTACAGTACATTTCAGTCGAAAATGCAGGCATGGAGTGAGTTATTACCCTTTTCACATTTAAAAGCTCACATTTGCTGCATAATCATTCATATTTTAGTAACGCGCTGAGTAATAAATTCTTTCAAATGTTGTTTTTTTCTCACTGCATTCGGCTGTGACATGCGAGCTAGCTCAATGTTATCCGCAGCATCTAGCTAGCTGGCTAACTACTTATACATGTATCGTGTATATTTGTCAAAAACATACGTGAACAAGTTAACATTTTAAGCGATGTTGGCCGTCGATATGAACGAATTTGTTGAAAACATTAAACTTGCTTGCGAAGTATGCACTATCCGGCGGTCATGAGCGGTGAAAAGGCAAACTTGTGTTCACACTAGCAAGCGACAAGTTGTTTATACTGTAGTTTGTCTCTTGTGGCAACTGCTACCGTTATCGACTGTGGGCGTGGCCTGTCCAGCTTTTTTAAGTTCTAATAAGAGTTTGAAGTATCCAAAATGTATACATTCTACAGTAAAATTTATCCATAGCATTGTTTAAAAAGTATTTTATGTTGTAGTTAAATCTAGGGAAATATGTGACCATGGTCTTCCTTCCTGAATATGTGACCAGCGCTAAACACGTTTAGGAGCTAATTTTACAAAAGCAAAGGTTTCTTCAGACAAAGAATAACCTTAGTGCTCTGTTGTTGCGTCCTATACTTCATGTATAAAATGTAACTCGCCTGAGGCTTTGTCGCTAGCTAGTGTGAACGCAGAGTTTTATATTCATCAATTACTGATTCAGATATACACTCAGCATCCAGTTTAGTAGAAACACCTACTGTATACACCTGCACATTCATTCAATTATCAAAGTCATTCAATCGGCCAATCAGGCAGCAGCGTTTAAACTGGTCTTTTTCCAATCTGCACTCTGAGATGCTTTTCCTCTCAGCTCATTGTAAAGAGTGCTTATTTGAGTTACCGTAGACTTCCTGTCAGTTCAAACCAGTCTGCTCTGATGTTTCACTAACAGAACAATACATTGTTTTTTGTTTTTCGCACCATTTTGTGTCAACCAGGAAGTTTCTGAAATACTCAAACCAGCCTGTTCATGCTTCTGTCAAACTCTCTGAAGTGAACGTTAACCGAACGCTGTAGCTGCATGATTTTGTGCCTTGTGCTCCTCCGACATGATTGGCTGATTGGATAATCACATGAATGTGCAGGTGTGCAGGTGTTCCTATTATTTTTTTCTGACCTTTTGCTTTTATTTGTTTTGTTTTGCGGTAGGCGTGAGAAGTGGCATCCTCAACTTCAGAAACATTTCTCAGTTCGAGTTTGGAAAGTATCAGTGCAACGCCTCCAACATCATGGGCTTCTCCATCTGCACTATTGATCTGAACTCAGGTAGCATCCGGTTGTGTATGTGTGTGTGTGTGTGTGTGTGTATGTGTGTGTGTGTGTATGCATACAGTTGTGCACTCCTATACATTGCTAATTCTAACCACAAACAACTTCATGAATATATATTCAATCTTCTATACATTTTGAAGTGTTCTATTGATTCATGATATATTTTAAGCATCTTTTCACACAGTTCCACCACCATTTTGTTTATGTTCACGTTCTGAAGACCAAATGACAGTGCTGTTAGTGTTAATGAGCTCGTTAAATCTGGTTGTCCAGAGATGAATGATGCAGCGATAGTAGGCGCAGTGATTGGAGCCCTGCTGTGTGTCGCCTTCATCGTGCTGCTGGTGTGGTTCATCGCTCATCATCTGAAGAAGAAGAAGATATACAAAGCAGCCCAGGCTAGCGAGTGAGTCTCCGACTGACAAAAACATTTTCCCAAATATGACGTGTTGGGTTGGGTTAAAAATACCTTTAAAAAAAAAAAAAATTATCAATCTCGTGATGATTTTTTAATTTTTTTAAAAAAAGGTCAGTAGGAAATTTGCTTCATATAAAGTGGGGTCCAAAAGTCTGAGAGCAGTTTTTGCATTTCTTTGCATACTTTAATACACAATTTGTTTTATTGACAAATTATATCATCAGAAATAAATGATTACAAGTTACAAATATTTAGATCAAATCCATCAGAGTGGCGTCAAACCAGAGAGAGTGCGTCAATAGAAGAGATAAGACTCGAGGAAAATCAATTTGTACAAATTTATACAAAGGAGTTAACATGATCAATATCACAATACTGAATATTCTCTGTAAATTTCCCCCATTTCTAAAACTTTCTGGTTTTAAATGGAGGAAAAACAATCCCAGATTTTTTTAATGTGGTGTCAGACTTTTAGCTTTTCCCAATTTTACTTCTCTCCTTCTTATTTTTATCATTCGAACACATTAAAATGAATCTGAAATGTACAGGAATGCAAAAGATTGAGTTTTTTGTGTGTTTTATTTTGTAACAGGACACAAGCTGCAGTCAACTACAAGGCCGTCCCTCCACAAGACACCGTCCCTCCACAAGACTCCAGCATGTCTGAGATATAAACACAAACAAAGCTTTTTATAACAATTTTTTTTTTAATTTGGTTTGTTTGCGTCTTTTTTTAGCTATCGCGATACTGAATGATGTTTCTGTAATTTGCTTTTACACGCACCGACGTTGCCAGAGCCTTTATAATCGTGGAGATTCAGCATCAAACGTGTGGTGAAAGTCAATGTCTTTTTCATTTTTTTTTTTTCTACATACAAGTCTTGTTTATCAGCTTGATTTTTGTGGAATAAAAAAACCAAGAAATCTAAATTAGCTTCGGAAAGTTATCTTCATCGCGTTCACATAAGCCTGGATTGTACTTGCTTTTAACTACGCGTATGTGGTCTGTACGAGAGACGTCTGCTGCGCATATCCTGCACATCCGCTTCACTTTAACGCTTCACTTCAGCACAGCTCACATGGTTAGTTAACATAATTGTTCAAAAACTCATGCGTTCCTCAGTTCTAGAACATATCCGAGCGAGTTGTCGCATGTAAACATGTCATTTGTTAAGTAATTACTCAAGCAGTTGTGCATCAGGAGACTTGTTTACTCTTACCTGAGTCATTTCTTCATTACTTTCACAAGCGAATTAGATAAACAGATAAAACATAAAAGATAAGACACTGTAAGACTCTATATTAATCCCAGGTGGGAAATTCCAGATGGGGAGGCAGTAATTGTAGACCTATAGAATAAAGTGCACCTTTGTGGAGAATATGTCACACTAAATAATGTTCAAATGAAGTAATCTGTGGATTTAACATTTGCTCACATGGTAACTAATGAAAAATAAATTCTCAATCAGTTTGTCGCTTCATTAATACCCATTTAAGTCCTTTTAATATTTTAGACTGTGTGTAGACTTATTTTGCTAACAAATGACGTTCTTTTGATTCTTTCTAGAACAAGATTCATTTGGGATATTCCTCAAAATGTCAGACGTGCTAGTAATACATATCACTTACTACTCATCACTTTTGACGTTTGGAAAATACCCTTAGTTTGCTGGAAAAAGGGGAAATACATAAACAGTATATAGGAACAGGAAGCAGATGTGCAGAAACGCATCACATATATGATTACCCACTTCCTCTGACAGTTCGTCTCGGTTTCCTCCCACACCAGTCTGCGCTCTCGTCTTCTCTTACTGTAATTATTCCAATACTCGGTTATTGAAATGCATGTCGATATTAGGACGGTACGTTTGGTGGACGTGTCCCGTCTGATCTTTAAAAATGAACCCTGCGACACGTGAGGCCTCAGCGAGATCGAGCAGCTCAGACGAAGCGGTTTTAGACATACCTTCGATCGACCGCGTTCGATAACGCAGGTGTGTCCGCAACATTTTCGGCCCGAGTACGTCTCAAAAACCACACAAAAGACATGAAACTAGCATGAAAAAAAAAAAGTGGCTGTTTTAAAAGGGGAAAATATTTTTCTTCTTTTTCTCAGCTTTTGTGTGGGGGGAAAATGGTCACCTCGGTACAATTATTACATTTATTCATTCATCAGACGCTTTTATCCAAAACGACCTACAAATGAGGAAATACTGTACGAGCAAAGCGATATATCAAGCGGAGAACAATACAAGTGGTGCCACTATGCAAGATTTATAATTGAGTTCTAGAGAAGCAATGCACGCAGAGTCAAGGTGTAAATGCAGAATGTATTTTTGTTTATTTATTTAAATATACAAAGGGGGGGGCAAGTTAGGGGTTAATTACGTGCTCATGGAAGAGGTGGGTCTTTAGCCTTTTTTGAAGACAGTGACAGATTCTGCGGTCCAGATTGAGGTTGGAAGTTCATTCCACCACTGACGAACAGTCAGTTTGAAGGTTCTGGAAAGGGACCTCTTGCCTCACTGAGTAGGCACTATCAGGCGTCAGTCGTTAACTGATCGCAGGTTGCATCAAGGCCTTGAATTTGATGCGATCAGCTACAGGAACACAGTGGAGGGAGGTGAAAAGGGGTGTGACATGAGTTCTTTTGGACACACACACATTTCTGATGTACAGATATTATCTACTCCATTACTCCCCCTTTCCTTCTTTACAATATACAGTATCTTACAATAGAAATGCTTCTGTACATCATACACACACTGTCTGCGCTTACACTTTGCCTTTGTTTGTGGAAATGTATTCGATTTAATTCCAGTTATTTGCTATAA
The DNA here is from genome assembly GCA_024331685.1 of Stegophilus panzeri. Taxonomy (NCBI): domain Eukaryota; kingdom Metazoa; phylum Chordata; class Actinopteri; order Siluriformes; family Trichomycteridae; genus Stegophilus; species Stegophilus panzeri. The sequence continues at coordinate 23,731,539 of JANDJT010000081.1, read as the reverse complement.
AAACACGATGTTCAACCTTATGAAGTTTGTTCCTATATTTTAGTTTTTAGTTTTTGATTAGACGTCGATGAACGAAGATGCTTGTGATCCATATCAATAAAATGCATGCCTGAGATATCAGGCGTGGTTAGGATTTGAGAATCTTCGGGTTACGATTTTTAAGAAATATAACACACAGACACACAACGTTTAAACGGCAAGATCTCTGATTTATTCAAAGAAAGGCAGAGTATATATCATGCTTGACATGATCGGCTAGGCGGAAGGGCATATTTGCATAAAACAGGAAGCATATCAATGTAAGACAGGAACAACTCCATATATGGTTTTCAGGAAGTTATAGGAATACGAGCATATATAGGTATGTAAATGCGAGCAAATGATATTCAGGGAGACAAAGGAATGTGCAAATGGTGAGGGGCTTTATCTGCCTGTACCTGGTTGGGAAGAGTTAAAGGTGATAACACAGGCACAAAGAAAGTGTTAACAAGGGAACCGAGAGGGGGGAGGAGTGTTCACAGTAAACTTATCAGGTGTCTTTGTTCTTTTCCCTTTATTTTGTTTTCAGTTAATGTATAAGTTTGGAAACACAGCAAAAAAAAAAAAAACACAAGACTAGACTACTGTTGTTGGCCTTTGAACAAACTTTAACTGCACCTGTGGACTCATATAAACACTGTAAGCATTACTCAAACACTGGGAATTTTTCTGTGTCTGACTTTCAACTTTCAGTACCGACCACAACGTTGCACTCTTTGCATTCTCTTAGTGATTCAGAAGTGATGTTGCGATAAGAAAGTGATCAAATCTAACTTATTATCAGTATACAGTTTCACTTATCAGCATCACTGCGACAAGTAAGCAGTACTAAAGAAAAAGATGCGAGCTCGGTCAAGATATAGGCAGAAAAATATAGGAAGTTAGAGTTAAATGTACATTACTTAAGAAGCAACTTCCTAAATAAAAAGTCTTGTGCTAAGTTAATGCAATAGCATGTTTAATTTGATCACGTGTTATCAGAAAAAGAAAGGGAGCGTATTATAAACAGTTATTCATTTATTCATGTGCAGAAGCACAGCTCAGTAAAGTTTGCATGCACTTTTCAATTAATTACAGCTAGTTCCCGGCTTTTAGCTCAGGCTTACATTATAATATACTAATCTGCCAGGGTGAAGGCCGGGTGTGAAGAAAGTACTGAGAAATTACACTTAAGTGAAAGTTTGGATGATGTTTCAGTTAAAAGTGAAGGTATTCAGCCAAAAATTTACTCAAGTGAAAGTGAAGAAGTTGCTACTTTTAAATGTACTAAAGCATTAAAACTAAAAAGTAAATGTTTAATGTTGTGTTTTCACGTGAAAAGGAACTAACTTCTTATTTATTACTTTTGAATGTGGGATTGAAACTAGACTGTAAACTATACATTATATGTTTTAAAGCTCCATTCATTTTAAAATTACGTTCAACTACTAATTACCTTTTTAGAGTGACCGACAATTTTTTAAAAATGTTGCTATTTGAAAGTTGATTTTCCATCAATTCGCTCGCCTTTCTAGATGTTGCGCGATGGTGGTGCAGCAGTTATTATTGCACCTAGTGGTCAAACATGGGAACTGCAACTGAATCTAATAAATAGAGTTGTAGCGAACGCACTACTGATAAATGTAATAAATCTCCACAAATAAATGGTAAGTGTAAGTGCAGACAGTGTGTCTATGATGTAAAGAACCATTTATATTGTAAGATATATTACAAGGATCGGGAGAGGGAAATAAACTTTATGACCACGGTGGCTGCACTGAGACAGGCTGAGAAAAAGAAATAAATGTCTTTCCTTTTTCCAATTGTTTGGTCTAGATTCAGGTCGTTTGTGTGGTTTTTTGAGATGTAGTTGAGCTGGAAATTTTGTTGAAACCTGGGAACCCTGGTTAATGTTGACGGGAAACACAACTCACCTGCCGTATGAACACAGCTGAACAACGATAGGTCTAACATCGAGCAAAACGAGCTGCTAGACTGTACACTGGATGACTTTATGTTGTCAAGTCTCAACTGCTTATTATGGATTTACTAGATAGTAGCCTATAGCATAAATCAAGTGTGATAGCATCTCAACTTCATTTTGTTTGAGGCTATGTCATTATTAATGACATTATTATTAATCTATTCTAATATGAAAATGTCAGGCTAAAGTCTTTCTTAAGTTCTCTATTTAGGTCACTTTTCATATCACCACATCATTAAATCTTGACAATGCATATTAAGGTGGTGGTTATGCACAGGAAATAGCACAGATAAATAATAAGACCACATACGTGTAATATTGTTTTTATGGGTTATCATAATGAATATTCGTTGATTACAAATTGATACTGCATCAAGATTTTAGATTAACACTTTAAGTGGCTCTTTATACAGTGGCCTGCATGTGCAAAACACTTTAACAAAACCAAAAACATGACAACAAATCTGGAAACACGACTGCAAATGTGGACATGCGACAGCAAATCAGGAAACACGACTGTAAACTTAGAAACAAGAAATTAAATAATTATATTCATAAAATTTCATGTGTCTGTACACATTTCACAACGCACTGTGTACCTTTCATTGGGAGCACAGCTGTCTCATTTTCCTGACCGCTGGAGTCACCAATCAGAACTCTCCACACATGCCTCATAGCCAAATAATCTACTCAGAATCACACACACACACACACACACACAGATATGTACACACACCAACCAGCATGTTGGACAGTGTATTTCAAAACACAAAGACCACAAAAACAGCCACTGAATAAGTCATTATTTACATTTCAAATCTAATGACTTTACAAAATGAGATGAGCCACAAAACCTCATCTACATCATCACAGCTGATGTTCTCCCTGACCAAACAGCAGGAAAACAGTGGGGTCCTGGGAAACCCGAGTGGATAATTACAGTAAAATTGAGTTTTCACAGGTGAGATTGATTCATTAGCACACTGAGTTCTGATTGGTGACTCCAGCATTTAGGAAAATGAGACAGCTGTGTTCCCAATGAGAACTACATAGTGTGTTGAGAAATGTGTATAGAATTTTGCAAAAAATTAATGCAGCAGAACGTCTGGGTTTCACACATAACCATGTTCCCTGAGAAGGGAACGAGGAGTTGAGTGAGCTTCACGCTGTGGTCACGTGCGAGGGCGCTTCCCACAGTGTGAAGCTCAGAAACGTTGAGTTCCCTTTGAAAGGGAACTGTAAACGATGTTGAACCACTGAGAATGTGTTTATCGTTGTGAAAGAGTGTTGTGTGATAAGGGGATTTTAACATGAGGAATCAATTATTTGGTGTATTCATTCCGTTACAGTGTGTATCCTAATAAATATATGCAAAAGTTGCAAAGTTGTCAGCATATCTAAAATAACATCATATGCTACTGTAGCCAATCAGCAACAAGCTTTATACGAGTTCACTAAGAACCCACCCTTTTGAGTTAATGTTGTTGTTGTTGTTGTTTTCTGATTCGCTGTCAGCTTTTACACTTACATTGTGTGATTTTACACACTCCTTTCCTTCCTCTTCTAACCACATGTAATATTTGTCTGTCAAAGGATATTATAAATAGATTTATTAT
>JANDJT010000081.1:23688470-23714012 GCA_024331685.1 Stegophilus panzeri | reverse complement strand
TATATATAATTGAACACTACAGTATTGCTGGCAGTTTGTGAGCATACATCATGACACACATTGTGTATTGTAGAAATGCCTTCCAGAATCATGATATAATATATGATATGATATTTGTGTTATATTGCCCACAACCCTACTTTAATTTAATCTACAAAAAGAAATCTCTATCTCTCTATTTCAGTTTTGCTCCAATTCAGTTTGTCCAAATTCTGACTTCTTCAATCAGCCACGTTCTAGATAAGCCTTTATTCTTCTAATCAGCTTAAGTGTCATTTTGTGAATGGTATAAATTCATCAGTGTTGATTAATTCTCTTTTCCACACTACTCACACAACATATGGCATGACTCAGCTCTTGCCATCAGTGGAATCTCAGTTTATAACAGGAGGCACAGTGAGTGAGACAAATGTTCTGAGTAATGGATTAATGTTATTAGAGAGACGATTATTGTATTATGTCTTTATGTTTCTTCTACAAAAGGTTACCAAAAAAGTGTCTTTCCTTCATATATGTCTCTCTTTGTCTCTTAAAAGCTATGGGTTAACTATACTTTCACGTGAGACGAATTTAATACAATTTTATTTGTCAAGGTAGCATTGGCAAAATCCGATTAAAATGGCATAGGTCATCACGTTTTTGCTGTTGTGAGCTTATAAAGCTTGAACTGGGGGATGGGTAAATGAAACAAGGCTCCCATCGTGACTCATCAAGGCTAATGATGAACTGTGAAAAGATTAAGAGGCACAACAAAAGATTGAAAGACAACATTTTGTTCATCTTAAACAAAAGGCCATCGAGTGCTAAGCCAAAAAACAGGATTAGATAGATGGGTAGGTGTATACTGTGTCGCAGAGCTCCATTTTATGAATCCATTCAATTCATAATTCTTAAACTTCACACACAATGCTGAGGAAGGATTCCTCCAGTGAATCCTTGCTGGTGTTGGCGTTACTTCACTCTTAGTCATGTATCCAGGGCTAAGAAGGCTAAATACTCTATAAATAGATAGTCTGTTTTGCTATGTCTCATCACTGCAGTTGATGCAGGGAAGTCTGGGAAACAGCTTGGAGCTGGTTGCGTAACATATACCGTGTCCCCCGATTATGGAAACCTTTCGCTTGTAGATTAAGCATAGTAGGACAAAACGGTTCTCTGAATGCAAATTAATTAAGAGTCATTTTTTTCACTGCAGACTTTAATGAAAATTAAAAGCACTTGCACCAACAACAGTACTGTACCTGTAGCAGAGCTGATAAAAAATAAATAAATAAATAAATAAAAACCCCTCATTGGTCACATAGAGTAATCATCTCTAAAACCTACTTAGTACAATCCATCTGTCACGCCTATGAAGTCTCTAAAGTGTAAACCCACAGCATTGTTCACACCCCAAAGCTCATCCTGGAGCTTTCAGCACTCACAGCTCTGAAACGTTCATTCTACTAGATGTCGTGCATAATTTGCACGCCAAACAAGTGCAACTTTTTTTTTTTAACTTTCATACAAATAAATGATACAAACATTAACGCTGTCCCTCCCCGACTCTTGGAGAATATGTAACTTTGGCTTGTGTTAGAAATTTCTGCACTTTTCAGACCCATCATGATCATCTACTTCCTCAGACTCTTCTCTCTTGAGAGAGAGAGAGAGAAAAAAAAAGTTTAACTGTAGAATTCCTACGCGCTCTCTGGTTGTCCCTCTGTGGAAACCCATAAACGATCTATGTACAGACGGGTAAAACATTAAAGGAAAAACCAACATAAAGGGTGTTGGTAAGGTTTTGGGGCATTATGAGCCACCAGATTAGCTTCAATGCACACTGGTGTAGATGCTATAAGTCTCTGGAACTGTACTGGAGAAATTGAGTCCTCTGACATGTTGGTCCACAATCTTCCATAAGGTAGACATGGTGACTGCAAAGGCCATAGCTAACATAACATTAAGCCACATGGCATGAAGTATGCTAGCATTACAAATTCAATATCATTAGTTAACGGTAGCTAATAATGAACCAAAGAAATCTCAGTGACTCCAAATACAGTGGTCAGTGGGGCCAGGAAACAGTTCTCTTCACTGTGTTCACTAAAATCACTTACCCTTGCACGACGTTGTACTCGTCGTCAATCCTCGCTGTTGACGAAATGATCTTTCACATTTCCCTGAGAGTGGACGTGCTATTCTTTGTTCATACTATCATATTATCACGGTGAGATTTGCCAAGGAGTTCAGCCTCACATCACTGATAACCATGTTAACTAATAACAATTAGTCTTTTCCTGTAAATCTAAATGCAGATGTCACTTTAGACACTGAGCCAGATGAGCAGTTTTTGTGACTGAATCTCCTGTGATTTCATAAACCAATAATGAACCGTCTATCAAAGTAATGCCACACTGATCCAAGCCAAGCTCAACAGCGCCAGCTTAGCGTTTTTATAAACCTCCCGGAACAGGGTAGGACATTATTCGCCTAAACGTGTCATGCAGTACAATGTGTCTGGCAACGTTTACACTTGTTTTTTTTTTACTGTTTCTACATTCTGAATCATATCAATATACATGAATAACTATGAATATGAATATTTCTTGTTTCGGTTGTTATTGTTTGCCTGTTTATATTCCTCTCACTTGCACTTAATGTCCCTTCAAAAGCATTTTCTGTTCACTCACTATTTCACTCACAATTCTTGTAGTAGGTCAAAAGTCAGTCCAGAGCGATTAAGCTGTCACACGATAAGGGGAGACAAGTCGGGGCTGGTGGGGCAAGTTGTTTTTCTCAGTGTTGTACACCATGTGACTTGACGATAAAGAACTCGGTGTGTGCACATGCGAGCAAGTACTTCAACCAGAAGTTGTTTTGCACCACGTCAAACTGTTGTGGTCTTCTGTGGTGTAGGAGAATCTACAGCTCAGAGAAACTTCACGGCGATTGTAATTGGGAGCACGTATCAGCATTTTTTTTAACTGCTGCTGTCTGAAATCCATTTACTGTTGCACCAGTGGCCTTTTGTGGTGAAATACTTCTTTGAATATTTAAATATGTGCTTGCATCAGAGACGATGAGAAATGTCTCAAGACGTCGATCTGATAAGATAAGATAAAGGTGGGTACACTGATAACATCTGCTGAAATTGGACAGAGATGTCTACGTACTGTTAATGTACTATGTACCAGTTTATTACATGGTGTGATAATACAGAGCAATGCTGAACAAACATGAATAATCGTTTAACCCTTTCTGATGTAGTATATACTGTAAGCCTACACTTTTAGAGGGGGAAAAAAACGGGTTCTACTGTAGCAAATTGTCCAGATTCTCCATCAATTGGTGAGAAAAATACAAGCTTCTGCTTCTGACTATTCACCACAACATATCACTTACACTATTGATCTGTAAAGACAGTCCCTGAAGGAACATCTGACATTACATATTCTGTTAGTATAGTTGTTTTTAGCCCTAATATGGTCCTGGCCATTTCCCATCCACCAGTCATGAGCATGATCCATGAGCTCACAGACGCCCATGATTGGTTCGTATCACTGTAATTGGCAGGAGAGAGAGAGAGAGCGAGAGAGCATATGTCCCTCCCACCCAGAGAACACAGCCCATTTTGTTCTCTTGGAGGCCACTCCAGGCTACAGATGGCTGTGGCTTTGTTGGGATTCAAACTCTCAATCGCCAGACAATGGTGCAAATGCTATTCCATTCTGCCCCTCAAACCCCTGCACCACTCAGGAGCTCAGTATAAAAATAAATCTTAAAAAGTTCCATTTAGCAACCTCAGGAGTGTTTTTTTGGTTTGTCCCTTTTAATAAAAGTGTTTACTTTTCAGCGATTCCAAGAAGAACCTCTTTAGACCTTCAAATGTTAATTGCCTCACTGTGCATGGATTCCAGACAATACTAGAGTAAATCTCAGGGTCCAGTAGTATACGCTAAATCTGACTAGCGTTAGTAACTGATGAGAGATTCTTCTTGACTTGATGTCTTTTGTATTATGTCACACATTAAATAGATTAAACGTGACCTGCTGCTGTTACGACACCTTACTTTGCGTGTTCTTCTCAATCTGTGGTTGTATAATTGCACATTCAGCTGAGCTCCTTATACATGAGCTCCTTATACATGTTGACTAGAGCTGGCTGTTCACACGGTTTGCTAAGAGCATGTGACTTCGTCTGCATAGCAGACATTGTGCATCAGCCTTTTTTGCAATGATTCTTCAAGGAGGTGTTGTCATGCCTCTATCAGCTGGAAAGTTGTGCAAGACTGAGCTGGGTTTTTCTGCCTCGAAGCAGTTTCAGGTTCTTCTGGTTAGACTCTGAAATCTAAACCACTGTCTATGTTGAACTGAAGTGTTAGAACAGTATGGGATCGTTGCTGTGGAAACACTTAGGATTGATCCAGATGATCTGAAACCAACATGGTGTGTTTCATTACCTAAACAATATATTGTGCTGACGTTTGTTCTCGACTTTCTAAACAGTTTGTCCTTTAGAAGAAGAAGTGGCTCGATTTTTAATTATTGTCCATGTACAGGGTATTCTGGTGGATTTTGGGTTACTTTTGATTTCTGCTGCAGCTTGTGGTTTTGTCGTTTCACGGGGCCAGCTGGTGTAAGTGGACTTCAACTAAAGCTTGTAACTCAATTTCCAACTACTGACTATGAAACTACCAAACTTCAACTAGGAATTCCTACTTAGAAAGTCAGGAAGTCATCTTCAACCCCATGTTCACTACATGACGTGGTTTCAACATGGCCGCTCACAACATCAACAGAGAATAAAATATCACTTCTCTACTTTTAAATAAGTTTATAGTAGTAGTATAAACTCTCGTAGTTGCTTACAATGTGCAGTGTCATGGTGTGAAAGTCGCACTTTGCAACTTGAACGCTTGAAAATGACATAATTCCAAGTTCAGGCGTCCGAGTTGAGGCAAATGCACGCAGCGTTACTTGTTTGTTTTGAAGATATGTTGTGTGGTCTTCTCGTTTTTCAACTTATTCTTTTATCTATGACAATTTAGTAATAATGTGATGTCATTTTAGGACTTGGGTGAGGAACTGTTTTGGGAAATCGCATGTTTTTTATACTGCTTGTCCGCTGGATGTGTTTTATTGACCATTAGTCTTGGGGTTGCCTGATTTTATTTATTTATTTATTTGTTTGTTTGTTTGTTTGTTTGTTTATTTTGAATGGTCGTTGGGTGCAGACCTGGCAACCCTGGTTAAAATAGTTTTTGAGCATCTTATTTTTTGGTTTACAATTACTACTGATCAGTAGTTGGTCATCCTGGTTACTAGATTTAGTACAGTATCCTGCTTGTGTCTGTATTTAAATAAGGACATCTGATCCTCCCTCCCCTTGTGTGTCTCTGTATTTCTGCATGAGTCATCCTGCACCAATTAGATTTGACCTGGAGCCAAAGTCTTAATGTTTAGACCCTACACCCCGTCCAAACCCCAACAACCTAAACACACACACACACACACACACACTCCTTCATTCCTGCTCCCGTCCAATCACACACACATGAACCATGCTAATTACAATGGTGGAAAATAATAAAATAATATTGTGTTTTAAAAAATAGTGGCAGATTATTATTACATTACATTGATTTAGTTTTTATTTTGTAATGCGTGCACTACATGGAAAAACGTAGCCGGTAATAACACATTTTTGCTCGAGTAAGTTTAAAAAGTAATCCTGTCATTTTAAAAATACTCTCACTAGTGTACATAATTTACTGCTTGAGACCTTTTATACACACACACACATACACACACACACACACACACACACACACACACACACACACACACACACAAAACGTGAGGCTGAAGCTCATCTCATTTAAAACTGAATTGCTAATAGAGATATTCATCTGTTTTTCAGTGGTGACTCCTCCTCATTTATATCCTTGATCTTTGTCGTTTTCCCGTCCCACGCTCTCTGTGATCAAACTGCCTTAATGTAATTCATCTAACTTCAGACACACCGTGTTCATCCCAATTCATCTCCATGCAGCAGTCACAAAGCCGGCAATATGTCGAAGTTCAACTAAATGACATGCGGAGCTACAGGGTCTTCAGACTCTTTGTGTTTTTCCATGAATTAATTCTGTAAACGATTCACGTTGTTAAACAAAGAGCTGAAATATCTACCGAGTTCTCAAGCAGAGCAATCTGCACAATTGTTCATCACCACTGAGGAACCTTTTCAAATATACATCTTCTCCTCTGAGGGCTTTAAAATCTGTAAATTACCAACAGAGCATTCTATACACAAGCAACACGACCATCACATCTCGTTATCATCGGGTTTAAGGTGAGGAGGAAGAAAAAAGGGAGATTTTTAGCATAGTTTTATCCAGAAGAATATCAGCTTTAGCCTTTGAGCAAAAATATCAACTATAAAGTGGAATTCTGTAATTGAGTATTATGCTACTTTAACATAATACTCACAGCTCACATGTTTATATCTTATGATATACTGAATTTTATACCTGGGTTTTTTTTAATGATGATGATGATAAAATGTGGGAAAAGGGAACCTTGATGTTTCAATTGTTGCTGAATTGACAGGACGCTTCATATCCTGTGTGTGTGTGTGTGTGTGTGTGTGTGTGGCCCAGAGAAAAGAGGCATGGTCAGCAGTATTTTCGCTGACTTTAGCATTTTTTCCACATAAAAATCTTTGTTTCAGCAGACTAACTGCTTTGTCGCTCGAGTTTGTAGCACTCTTAAGTACTAGCACATATTCCAACCCAAATACCTGCCCTTTCAATTATAGCACATTTTCTTTTCTAAATCCAGGAACACCTGTTGAAGCTACTGTTCGTGCTAATCACACATACGCTAGAAAAGTTATGGGAATATTCCTCATTAACGTTACAAGGAACTGCATGATCTCTTTCTCAAAGTCTCAGCACAGGACCAAAGTCCTGATCCTGCGATTAAGAGTCATAAGAACCGTGTGACCTTTTAGCCTGTGCTGAGTCATCCAATAGTGCACATCAGATTAGCGTTAATGCTCCACACGTGAGCCTTGAATTCACTGCTTTACAGCTTTTGATCCTTTTCCTTATTACATGATTAAAGGGCAGTGCCCAGAAATTTCTCATCAGCAAGTTTTATAGCTGTGTAACTTTTTAGGCCCTGTACATAATGTATTAGTGACATGTTTGAGGAGAGCGGGGAATGTTGTCACACTTCTTACTGTTTTTCTTGTTTTTTTTTTTTGTTTTTTTTTAGTTTTTGGGCATGATATGTTTAAAATGCAATAAATATTATACCAAATGAAAAAACTGAATTCTCGGACATTTTGTTTTAACTTGATATTTGAAACCGATACAACTTAGTCAAAGAATCAGTGGGGTGAAAAATGTTAATGAAAAAATTAACTTTAATACTAAATTTAAAAAAAAATACTAACACACAGAAGTTTAGACACACAAAATTCCAAAGTAAAGAAGCTACTAACATTCAATACGAGAACCATCCAGATCCACACCGCTTTGAACAGCGGCTGTGATTCTCGCCTTCATATCGTCAGTGTTAAGTCACCTGAGTGTTCTACACGTGATCTTCGACGAATCCCCAGAGAAAGAAATCTTAAGGTGTGACGTCAGGAGATTTATGTGGCCAAAAAATGGCGCCTACACGGCCAAAGCATGTGAATGTAAATCCAAATGAAGATGAGAAAACTTGTAAAAACCTGACTTTTAATATTGGATAGAAGTTCCATTCATTTTCCATACCGCTTCTCCTAGACAGGCTCGTGGAAAGCCTGGAGCCTATCCCAGGGGACTCTAGGGAAGGCAGGGGACAACCCTGGACAGGGTGCGAACCCATCGCAGGGCAGAATCACACACATATTCACACACACATTCACACAGTACGGACAGTTTAGAGATGCCAATCAACCTACGATGCATGTTTTTGGACTGAGGGAGGAAACTGGAGTACCCGGAGGAAACCTCCGAAGCAGGGGGAGAACAAGCAAACCTCACGCACACAGGGTGGTGGTGCGACTCGAACCCCCAACCCTGGATGTGCGAGGCAAACGTGACATAATTATACAGTATAATAATCAATTTACAGTAACATTCTGGTACTATTATCAGAAAGCTTGTAGCTTTTACTACAACATCATAAGCTCTGCATGTCAGTTTACATACCTTAGCAAGTTGTCCGATGTGACATGTTACGCCAAAGCCTTTGTGTAATTTGGAGATGAATCAGTGCCTTTTCTTTTCCAGACTGGGTGCGAGTACATGGTTTTTGTTTCATGTCGGCTGTTCATTATCGCGACAGTGTACCCTAAGCTTACGTCACAGAGTATCACCTGGTATCGGATATTGGTATCAGGGCATCTTTATTTTAATACGAGTAAAAGAGTTCAGTAAGAAGATTATGCTCACCTTAAAGTGACAGAGATATAAACAAGAAATTGACCTCAGAACTCAAAATCACACAAAACAGCTATTTAGTTTGAGTTAGCGCATCTGGTGTTGGACATATGACCAGTGTGAGAACTTTAGTCACGTGACAACACACCCCACTCTCCCGTTATGCTGAGTTATTGAGCACTAAGAGCATCAGAGTCAGGAAGCGCTATGTAGTACAGTGCTATCCTTCATTAGCAGCCATTTTCTAGCACTTTCTCAGATTAACAGTCAGTACCAAATGTGGCAAGTGATCAGGTTGGCTTTTAGGATCACTAAAATCAAAACTGAACTACTGGCTTTTAGATTTAGTATCTCACTAGAAAATTCCACAGATTTACTTGACATTATAAAAGCAAACTTATAAACATGATAAATGGCTTTTATCAAATAATCCTTTCAGAACCATTCGCTGTTGAGAGATTACACACTGACATTATTCCAAGCTTTCGATGAACAACAACAACAAAAAACAACAACCCTGAAATGGTTCACTAGTGTTGTGTGAGTTTACTGATGCCTTCCCTTTACGCGACTTTGTAGACCTCCTGAGCCGTACCCAGAACCATGACAACCCTGTCATGTCTGTTGGGATCTAATGAGTTGTTAAAAATGTGAAAGTTTAATCTTTAACCTAGAGCAAATGGCACAAGTAGATATGTGCTATAAAGCACAGCTGAACGCTTTTAACGTGACATTCTGACATTACCCTGTGGTGGTGCTAGTGGATAAACGCTGTGTGTGAAGTATTGTGTACGTGACATATCCGTGCACACACACTACACTCTTCCAGAGATTTCAGATCGTAGGAAGCTGTAAAACGTGTTGCGAGACATGTCCCAAATGATATGAAGAGAATGTTTTAATAAAATAAATCCAGAATAACTTGTATTTGTGAACTCATGATAAAAATCTCAAGGTGGGTTTGTTAAGGAGAAATCACTACGTACAGACCATTTCAGTGTATTATTTATGCTTTAATAACTTACTGATTTTTTTTCAAAATACTATCTTAATATTCACGTAGATACTGGCTAGGACCCCCTTTGCTCTCCGAACAAGTGTCAAGTTCATGGAACCAGATTGAGACGACTTTGTGATGTTATAAGATGGTAAACTGTGGCTATAAAGAGATGTACAAGGTCAGCTATGATGCTCTGATAGGTTGTAGGGTTCTAACGATGCTCGATTTGGTATTAAGATGCCCAGTGTGTGTCAAGAAAACATTCCCCACACCATTACTCTACCACCACCAGCCTGGACTGTTGACCCAGTGTGTGTGTGTGTGTGCGTGTGTGTGTGTGTGTGTGTGCGTGTGTGCCATGCAGACATTTGAAGCAAAGGAGCAGGAGACAGTATACACGAACGGCAGCACTGGCCATATGAACATCAAAGAAGTGACTAAGATGCGTGAGGTGGCCTTCGAGAAGCATCAGTCAGAACCACTGGTACTGTCCTGTCTTCAGTTCGAAGATTCTATCCATTTAAAAATCGTTCAGGGTGTTTGTCATCAAGCTCACATTTTTTTTTCTCCGTTTCTATTCAGGGTGTGACTCTCAAACTAAACGAGAAACAGAAGTGCATGGTGGCAAGAATATTACACGGAGGGATGATCCACAGGCAAGGTTTGTGATGCATGACTTGGACTTTAGATTTAAAGGTATTGGACAGATGTGTTTTATCCACTAAGGAAAAAAGGCAGAGGATAATCTATAGTACATCTACGTAGGTTCCTTACATGAAGGAGATGAAATTGCTGAGATTAACGGTAAAAGTGTTGCGAATCAGAGTGTGGACCAACTGCAAAAGATTCTGGTTAGTATTTCTCCTAAAGCTGCCAGTGATATAAGGATGATCCATGCATGTACAGCTGTTCTTAGGAACGGTAAGCTCTTAATATATATTATTATTATTATCATTGTTCTCATCGCAGAAAGATACAGAGGGCATCGTCACTTTGAAAATCATCCCGAATCAGCAAAGTCGCTTCATGGTTTGTGAGGTGAGCAGAACTCTACACTGCTTGTATTTTGAGTCATTTGTTTGTCTTTATGTTCGTATGGTTTTAACTTTACTCCTTTGGGTGAGTAATAAGCTCTATTAAAGTAAAAGGATGTTGTTGTTGTTGTTATTATTATTATTATTATTATTATTATTATTATTATTTAATTTTATTTATTTATTACACTGTAAAAAAAAAATAGCAAGTGAAAATATCTTGAATATTGTCAAATTTATCTTGTATTTCCTAATATAAGAAACTATTTATAGATATTTGACTCATTTCAAGCTTGAAATAGTCTTGTTCTATTGGCAGATAATTATTTCTAATTGTAAGTATTTATTTCTAGAAAGAAACAGAATTATCTGCCGATAGAATAAGAAAGCTTGAAATCCAATAATAAGAAATATTTTGCAGTGGATGATGATGATGATGATGATGATGATGATTTTACATTTATGTTTAAATTCTATTTTTAACTTCATAACATTTGAAAGAAACTGCTTTCAAACACATGGTTTGTTCTTTATTAGGGGACTCCTGTAATCCTCTGAATCAGGTGACTGTATTTAGTCATTTAGATACCAATAGTGGCTAACCATAGAAAATCCCACTTCCTCATTAAACACTATACTGTTGTTTTGTCTGTTTTTATTGGTAACTGCTAACAAAGCTTTTCAATTCTGGTTTTATTTAAAAAAAAAAAAAAAAACAAACAAACAAAAAAACTCTTCTCATGATTAGCACATGCTTTGACATAAAGTGCATTCTGTGGACACGGTTAAGGAAATTTCAGAATTTATTTCTCATTCGAGGTCAGTCGTTTGGAAAACGCCCCAGTCCTGCCCTCGCTGTCCTAGCTCTAGTGACTTTACAGTGACACCCTAAACCCGTCTGTCCTCCTCCGGCACTTTGTTCACTTTATTCTCCAAAGGATGCGTAGAGGGCACTCATGAGCAAGTATTAGAAATGATTTGTTTTTCATTTTGATTCGTTCTGAACAGAAACATTTACGCTCCTGCTCTAGCGCTCCACACGCCTTCCAGTTTACTTGGAAGAAGGAAATAAAAGAATGCTTCTTTACATATGAAAGCCTTCGCTGGAAGACTATGGTATAAATGGAAAAAAAGCAACACTGCATTTAACCAGAAACTTCTACTTTGCATTGTGATTTTCTGCTTGCAAAATCGTACGAAAAATAATTTCTTCATAGATTATCCTGCCGTTGCTCCATCTCTGAAAACTCAGCTATAGCAGCTCTCTATCCTCATATTGTCCTGTAGCCAGGCATACAGGAAGTGACAAATTCTGCACAGGATGTAAGGCCTGAAACACTGGAATGAAAAACAGCACATTCTTTTGAAATAACGTTTTCACTCTAGAACATTTTAGAGCAGTGGTCACCAACGCTGTTCCTGGAGATCTACTATCCTGAAGACTTTAGACAACCATAATGGTTCCCATCTGATCATCTAATCACTGCCTTGAGAAGTTCTTGGTTGGAGACGAAACCTGTATGAAGTTAGATCTCAAGGAAGAGGGTTGCTGACCACTGCTTTAGAGTGATTTGGTTTGCGCGTTTTCTAATACATTTGTTAAATTTTTGCTTTTCATACCCTGTAACATTTCTAATCCCTGCTCATGTGCACCCAATGTGAAGGCAAGAATGAGAAATGGGACACATCAGACAGTACCGCAAAACCACAAGTGCACCAATTACAAAATCAAGAGTGTGATATCCCAAATAACGTCACAGCTGCCATGTGGTTGGTAAAAACACTGGAACAAACCTTGAACATTACAGAGAACTATTTATATCATTCTCATATACTCTCCAAGAATCTTCATTCACTGCTCAAACCACATTAACGATAAAGAACTAAATGTAGCTACAAGACTTTTTTTTTTACAAGAATCTGCCATACAACTCCTGTACAAGATCCTCCATGTTCTTCTAGAGTTCCTCCACTCCACTCCATCCTTATCAAACCATGTCTTCCTGGAGCTCGCTTTGTGCACAGGTGCATTGTCATGCTGGAACAGTGTTTGGGATTCTTAGTTCTTAGGGAAATTGTAACGCTACAGCGTACATAGACGTTCTGTATGATTGTGTGCTTCAATATTTCGCGGCAGCAGTTTGTATACGAAGCATGTATGGGTGTGAAGATCAGGTGTCCACAAACCTTTGACCGTATAGTGTATACGAATGTAGTGTAGAAGAGTTCGAACAGTCCTAACAAGGCTACTTATGAGCTTTTATGTTACCACGTCACTCATGTTTACTAGTCATTAAAGGTGCTCAGATGTTTAGGAACTGACCACAAGATTGATGTTGAGTCACTGAGCACAACCATGGTGAGTGTTTTTAATAATCTATTATTTGTCTTACTCTAGATGTACATGAGGGCTCAGTTCGACTACGACCCTGCCAAGGACGAGCTCATCCCATGCAAAGAGGCCGGCCTTAAATTCAAAACTGGTGACATAATCAAGATCATCAACAAGAAGGATCCAAACTGGTGGCAGGGCAGGGTGGACAATTCAGGCAAAGACTTCGCAGGGCTCATACCGTCCCCAGAACTTCAGGAATGGTACGGGTGTTATAACGTCACTGTAATTTAAATTAGATTTCAATTCAATTAGAATAATATATAAACTTGAATGTAAATTGATAATTGACGTTATTCATGATTCCTGAAGTAATTATTTTGCTTTATTTTTTATGCTTTTATCTTTTCCCAGGCGTGTGGCTAGCAAAAGTAAGCGCAGCGATGAACCCAGTCAGTCGTGTAGTCCTTTTGCCAAAAAGAAGAAATGCAAAGACAAGTATCTGGCGAAACACAGTTCTAGTAAGTATCACATCCCCTTTTATATGGATTTCTAACACATTTATAAATCTTATGTGGATTTTTTTTTTTTTTTTTAAACAACGTTTTTTTTTTTCTCCAGTCTTTGATCAGCTTGATGTCATTTCTTATGAAGAGGTTGTGCAGCTCCCTGCATTCAATCGAAAAACGCTGGTACTCATAGGTCAGTACGGGTACGAAGAGAGCACACATTCCAGAGAACGTAACACTGATGTGTTGTGCGAAACTGCGACAAGCATTAACTCAATTGTGTACGTTGCATTGATGCTAAGTCATACTTCTGTCTTTTTCTCCTCTGTGTAGGTGCTCCTGGTGTGGGAAGGAGTCACATTAAAAGTTCGCTGCTGACCAAATACCCAGAAAAGTTCGACTACCCTGCACCTCGTAAGTAGTTTATGCAGGACGACGTTTTGATGAGCTGTAACAGTAAAAGTGACCCTTTTGCTTGACGTTACGATCTGATTTGCTCTCCGTACTTCCGTTCCACTCGGACAAAATGAGGTCTTTTTTGGAGACAGTCTGCAAACACGTGACGACGGTCTCCAAAAAACTCATTTTTTTCCGATCGCAACCGTCAAGATTCTGAAAATTCGTTGGTAGAAAAGTGCAAATTAACAGATAGTACACAGGATTAGGAACAACCACCACGCTATAGACAATTTAAACATGACATGACTTTACAAGACCGGAATTCAGGCACGAGTTTGATTGACATTTCGTTTCGATCACATCTCACACAATGTGATTTTTAACAGGTTATTTGTAGGAAGAAAAAAAAAAAAAAAACCTTTTATAAGAGTAAATCTGATCTCTGCATAATATTTTGTGTTTAATCTGTAATTGTAAACTTAAACATACGCGATGTAGAACGAATTGGCTTTTCTCTATATACTGTGTCTATGTACGCTCTCTAATGTCCCAGAGGTACATACTTACAGTCTGATGGTAAGTATAATTATCAGCATGGATACACACTGTGTTTAGATTTGAGGCACTGTATAAAGTACTAATAAAACATTTCTTAATTCAACCAGACACAACGAGATCTCCAAGGAAAGATGAAGAAAACGGACAGGAATATTATTTCATCTCCAACGAAGAGATGACCAAATGCATCGTGGGGAACGAGCTCTTGGAGTACGGAAGTTTTCAGGGCAGCATGTTCGGCACTAAGATCGAGACCATCCAGAAGATCCATGAGCAAGACAAGATTGCACTGCTGGATGTAGAACCTCAGGTAGACCCAAACAAACCACTTCTTTGAATGAATGAACGCTGTCCGTTTCAGGGTTTAGTAAAGTGCTTCAAGAGGAGCAAACCTATGGAACCATTTAAGGTGCTAGAACCTTGTTCTCGCCAAGGCTGTTTTCAGAGATTTTGCACAAGAGCTCGATTATTTTTGTTGTTTTGTTTTGAATTGATTTAGTTTCACATTTGCTGATTTTCAAGCTCTAGAAATTCCTGGAACAGTCAAGAGTTTGCTTGCGTATGTGTTGATGACTGGTTCCTATCGATTTTTATTGCCCCCCAGCACTGTAGGTCAACAGATTTTAGTAGTTTTATTTTAATATGAATACATTTGATCAGTAGTGATAGCTAATAAAAATGCTCCACTTGAAGTCATACTTTACAGCAAGTTCAATAAACCATTTTATCTGATGTTATACAGCTACATGGATCAAATCACTTTCTAGACCCATTTCTGTTTCTCTTTGAGATGAAAAATATTCCTTAAAACATGTTTATTTAAGCCTGTAATCTTTTTTTCCCGTCACACACTTAAACATAGCAAACGATCACGGTTTTCTTTCAGACGCTGAAACTCCTCAGAACAGCCGAGTTCGCTCCCCTTGTCGTGTTCATAGCACCAACCAACACGGGCAACCAGGTCAGTTGCATCTTCATTTCCAAAGTTTTCTATTCATCCGGTACCAAAATTTCACTTTAAATCTTTTTTATACAAAATAATCCATTCAGTACCTTTTTAAACCGATGCATGAACACCCCAATGATCTAAAAATCGAATAGATATCATTGTTAATCTATCACAATAACCCACTTTCTATCTCCACGCCACAGGCGGAAGCACTGCAAACCATCCAGAAGGAATCGGACTCCATTTTCAGCACCTACCGCCATTTCTTCGACGTGATCCTGGTCAACAACGACGTGGACGAGTGTGTGAAAGGTGTGGAAGAAGCCTTGGAGAGCGCCTCCTCCAGCCCACAGTGGGTTCCCGTGTCCTGGGTCTACTGATGCCCACGTTGATCCCATCACCTTCACGTCAAATAAAGAACCCGCACTATTGTAAATCAGGTGCAATACTAAGTCACAAGACTAAGCTCAAGTTGTCCGTCAGTTCAAGCTGCTAACCCCGGCTAAGGCGTATTTATAAATGTTTGTTTTATTAAAGCAATAAGTTCGAGATTTTTCTTTTCCTTTCAGATATGAATCAGATACGAGTTATAAAAAAAAAAAAGAAAAAAAAGTAAGCACTACACAGTGCTACTAAACATCAGGTAGGTGGTGCAGGACAAACAATGCAAAAACGGACCACTACTGTGATAAACACCACGCTGTTCAATCTTGAACGTGGTTTCAGTGTGCTGTTGTATTACTGTAATACCATGGAATCCCAACAGGTTTACAGGTGCTGTATTAAATCGGGGGGGGGAGAAGAAGAAAAAACTAAATAGAACAGGGAAACGACATCAAGTGGTTTTTGGTGACTTTTCAGTGTCTGTCGTTCTGGATGTAGATCATGATGGTGTTGCATTTTCGAAATTAACTGAATAAAATATCCAACACTGAAAACCTGGAGTTTCTGACACTACATTGAACATCTTTGAGTCATAGATGACAAGCACACACATGTAGAAAAAAAAAAAATTCTTATTTGATCTAACTCTTCTGCTTTAGGATTACAAGTTGATCCTCTGTTATATACATAATACAAAATAAACGCACATTCTTTAACATACAAATAAAGGCAGAAGACAAGACTTTCACATAAAAAAAAAAAAATGAGAAAAGGTGAGGAGGGAAAAAAATTAAAAATAAAATAAAAATCCATCCACAGCTTTAAAAAAAAAAAAAAAAAAAAAAAAAAAAAAAATCTTAGCTTTGAAAGCTGCAAGCCACGTATCAATATTCACACTGACATTTTAATCGACAAATGATGATGGGATGTTGAATCATTTTCAGAATAAAACTGAATTCCAGAACATGATTTGCCTGCAGAGATTTCAGGTCTGCTCTGCCCCACACACACACACACACACACACACACACACACACACACTAACTCTCACTCTCTCACTCTCACTCTCACTCTCTCTCTCTCTCTCACAATGTGCATGCTTCTAAAGAGACTAACTGGAGATCTTTAAAATCATCAGTCACTTGTTTGACGGCAGCGAAAGACCGGCCGAGGAAGGGTAGCAGGAGCAGGGCCGAGTTTATGGCTGATCCCCGGTGGTCACGTCACCTTGTCCTGACTTGCTGAGCTTTAACAGTCTGTTAGATCGGATCAGATTTTCAGTCCGAATCAGCCTCTTTCACCTTCTTTTTCTTCTTCTTCTTTTTGGCGCTTTCTGTGACCTGTGGATGGGTTCAAACGACGGATATTAAAATGCGACGTCGTGTAAGTCAGTCAAGCTCTTCAACACGACAGCCAATAGCGTTTGAGATTTGCCACACCCCAACCAATCTAAACAAACCTGACAGGAGTTTACCGAGCTAACAGCTAAAGGTGAAGAGATTCCTTTTACTGATGGAGAATTCCAATTGGAGTATAAAAGACTGAGGGAGAGACGTCTCATACCAAAAGGCTTCAAAACTTTTATACAATATACACAAATAAGTTTTGATCGTTGTCCTGGACATGATTAAGTATAAAATTAAAACGAAGATAATTGCATCAGTGTCCAGAACACTAAGGGACAGGTACAAAAACCTCACAACACCCATTTCAAAACATCCGGACATCAGTAGTGCTCACCTCTCCTTCCCCTTCTGCCGCTGCTTCCTCGGTGGCTTCTGCTGCTTCCGATACTTCCTCAGCCAGCTTCATTTTCTTTTCTTTCTTCTTTTTCTTCTTCTCCTTCTTGACCTCGTCTGTCTTTGGGGTCGAGGGCGCGACCTCGCCCTCGCTTCCGCTGTCATCACGTTTCCTCTGCACGCAAAAGATTAGCAGAAAATTCAATTCCAAACATAACCTTAAAAGAAGAAAAACACGACAAACAACAAGCTAGTAGGAAGCTGACAGTTCACCTTTGCTCCTGCCTGAACAGCATCACCATCTTCAGCAGCTGCTTCTACCTTTACTTTGGGTTTACTGCTGAGAGAAAGGAAAAAAAAAAAAAAAAAAAAAAAAAAAAAAAAAAAAAAAAAAAAAAAAAAAAAAAAAAAAGCATAACGTGGTCAAAATGGCATAAAACGGACAGAAACTGTATGGTACAGTGAATCAGACTGGCACACACACGGATTAAACCAGTCTGAAGATCAGTTTTAGCCATGTCCACAAAACCCAAGGGCCTGTCATACATACTGCAGACAGAGTTCATGTGAGTTCTGCATGTTCATGTAGCAGACAGACTCCCTCTAGAGTCACCGCAGGCTAAAAAGGGATAACAGTCTGCACAAACTGATGTAGAGAACCTCCAAAACGAGCGGAACCCGTACGGCTTGTGCACCACAAACCGAGGACAACCGCTGGACACACGATCTCAGGGTGCCAATAATTCTGGAGCTGACTATACAAGCACCGCATTCAGCACCAAGGTTAAACACCGCTCCAAGGAGAATAATGTCTACCTGTAGTCCACGTAACCCTCCTTCCAGTCGGCCGGAGTGCTCCCGTTCGGCTTGCCACGTTTATCTAGAAGGCCTTTCTGGATCATCATTTTCTTCTGACTAGCCTGAAAAGACAAGTCAGAAATTTGCAACATCCTTTAAACAGAAGTTAGAACATACAGAACAAGAGGTTTTAACGCATGTTTACGAGTAAATAAAACACGTTTCGTTGGCCTTACCTTTGGACCCAAGCCCCATTTGCGTGGATACGTGTCTCTTTCCATGATGACCCTCTTGATCTTAGCCACGACGCCGTGGTCGCACGTAGAGATGACCGCCGTCGTCATCAGTGCTACAGCTAGGAAAACAAACATGCTTTTTCTTTTAAAACCATTCATTTCCATTTAAGGAGGATCAGAATTAAAACCAGAACCATCGGTCTCGGGTGATAGATACCAGGTCATCTTTGCACAGAGTGCTAATGCTGTCTATATATCATCATGTGGTTTGGATTAAAGACTTCATCCACAAAGGGCAGGGTAAAAACGCAGGTTTCAAAAAAAAAAAAAAAAAATGCTATTGGTGTAAACAAGAATATCACCACCAGCTCAAATGAGTATGCCAGTCCAGTAGGTGGTGATAGTACATCAAAGTGTTATGTAAAATGCCTCATGGAGAACATTAAGAGCTACAAATGGAGCAGTAGAGATGGTGAAACACCAACACGGCCAAAGGTTTGTTATTTACTCTTCACTTAGTCATGGTCAGGCTTGATTTCATAGTCCTACTTAAAAAATAAACATCAAAAAAAAAAAAAAAAAAAAAAAAGTAATAAATCCATTTGCAGTGCAGTTTGTAGTTCAGGAGTGGTGGAGTTCTTACGACCCAAAAGGCCAGGATGTAGAAAGGGAAAAAAAGTTTCGAAAAATGCCCATGTGGATGAGGCCTAAGGTTAGAAGTCGAGTAACTACATTTATATGATATTACCTGTACAAATGGCTTCTCCTTTAGTCGTGATGACGACGATGTCCTGGTTCAGTTCTATACCATCTTCATACCGCAGCACACCCGGTAACATGATTTTAGCACCGTAGCAAATAGCATTGACCTGATGGCAGAATATACACGCGTCATATATATAAACCAGAACCCATAACACACTCGCTTGCACTGCAAACAGATCGGAAAAGCAAGAACACACACCGCGCTGTCCTTCATGACGATCCTCTTGTGGCTGACGAGCAGCTTCTCCAGAGGGAAGATGACTCTTCTCAGGTAGGTCTCATCCTTGTTGTGGTCAAACTGCCACTGAGCGTCTAATACGTCGTGCATGGTCACCATGCAGTCCTGCCAGATATTAATTCATTAATTCATGAACACACATCACATCTCACACCTGAATAAGAATAGAGACTGTTGGGGAAGATGTAGTAAAGCAGCACCACAAGCACAACTCATCATTTGCTCATCTTCAGCCAGCTGATGTACCAAAGATTAATTAACAGGACCGGGGGAAGAAGCCCAGAACTGAACTCAACACTTTGGTCAGGTGTACAGTGAACCTGAATCAATATCACACAACCTTAACAGACGTACCATCTCGCCCAACACTCCAGACCGAACCCTCCTGAGCTCCTGCATCTGACCTCCAACTCCCAGCAGCAGCCCCAGATGAACACACAGCGTTCTGATGTACGTTCCTGCCTCACAGCTTACCCAGAAAATACCTGCAGTGTGCAAAAAAAAAAAAAACTCTTTTCAGAAGCCGTTCAGAGTTTCCGATTCACGTCGGGAAAAGTCTAATGTTGGAAAAGCCATCAGACTTGGGTGATAGATAGGAGGTCATCTCTGCACCAAAAATAAAAATGCTAATGCAATCTATATGACATCATATGGCTTTATTTTATCCAAAACACTTAAAGCCGTGAATTTAAAAAGGTAGCTAAAGCTTACCGAGTCTTTTCTCCGGGTCGTATTCGATGAGCTTGCTCTCGTAGATGGTCCTGACTCGTAGCTGTCGCTTCACTGCGGCGATGAGAGGAGGCCTCTGGAACAGCGCTCCGGTGAGACACTCCAGAGCCTACCCGGGAGAACCACACACACCAATTTAAACTACGTGATTTTCCACGATTAAGCAGAAATAAATAGATGGATTTGCAATACGAGATCAGCCCCATTAAGTCTTCCTTGGTGAATCCTGGCTCTCCAAACCCGCACGTCCTCCAGCATCAGCTACGACAGCAGAACGCTGAAGCAGTGACGAGAAGGCCAGCGGAGAGAGGAGCACCTGGAGACACTCAGAGAATGGATAAACGGGTTCATCATTTCACGTCGACGCCCTTATAAACATGTACGAACACTTACCCTCGCGAGCTGATGTTCGTTCTCTACCGCATTGTGCAGCCGTACTATGCCCACGTACTCTTTGCCTGAAACACACGGCATAAGAGTACTGAGGAAAGGCCACTGGTTTTACTGAGTGAGGTCATGCTCACAGAATCAAGCAAGCTTCTAAAAAAATAAATAAATAAGTCTGGTATACTCCAACACTGCTTTCACACCCATTAGTCCAATTCCAGAGTTAGAATCGGAGCGAAATTTTATACTCGTGGTTCGTTTTCATACTGCACATGCAATAAAGAAAAATAATGTTAAAAAATAAATAAAATAAAATGAAAAAAAGTACAGAAATGTAGTCTGGGGGGTGTGTAGGACAAAAACGCAAGCATTTCGCAGGGTTTAGTCGTTTGAATCAAACCCCGGTGCATTTTCCTAGCACAGATTGATTGCAGTGAGAAACTGACTGCAGGAAGTGAACCAAACATGCCTGGGGTTTTGGGTTGCGGCATTTCTCTGTATATAAAAGTTACTAAACAGAGCCAAAGCGCACAGCTGTAGCACTGAAACGGCGAGTGAGGTGTTCTGGAGATTTGCCTCAACAAACAAAAAGCAAAACAAAACCCTGGATCTGACAAAGTGGATGTTTTCAGCTAGTTATTTATAGAAATACGTAAAAATTGCCCTGGGAAAAATAATATATATATATATATATATATATTTTTTTTACAATTTCTAAAGTTTTGTAGCGTTTTCCATCGCAGTATAAAATTTCCCTCTGATTCGGACCGGACTAATTGTTTCGAAAGCGCCATGAGCTGTTTCGACTTGTTCCACACCAGACACCTTCACTATTACTGAAGGTTCAGTTCTCTGCAATCCAAAGCGAGTGCACAGGAAAATCCGACTCACCTGCGCTCTGCTGAGATTTGACTAATCGCGTTGCTCTGTCGATGCACACGATCAGACAGCCCGTGACTTTTGGGTCCAGCGTCCCGCTGTGGCCCGTCTTCTCCACACGCAGGATCCGTTTGATCCACGCGACCACTTCATGAGAGGACGGATTTGCTGGCTTGTCCAAGTTAATAAAACCAGATCTGGACAGAAAATTAAGAAAAGCTGCAGCCAAAATTATACCAAAATTTAAAAAAATAATAAAATACAGTTATCAAATCGGCATCCACGTCGAAACGTTATTAGCAGCCATCAGTCTTGGGTGATAGATTAGGAGGTCATCTTTGCACAGAGTGCTAATGCCATCTAAATCACATCATGTGGCTTTGCCAAAACCCTGAGGAACACCACGGACAGATGAGTTTACCTGACGTAATCATTAATGTTCCTCTTCAGGGGATTCGAGCCATGGGGCAGGGGTGTGTAGTGCGCTGTCCTGATGTTCAGCTTATCGAAATTCTAAACGGAAATACAACCAGACAAGAAACAAAAATAATAAAAAATTCTGCCTTCAGAATAAATCACACAGTTAAAGTGACTTCAACTAGCATTTTAAAAAGGAGGCTTTTAGACGCATGTGATCAGATGTGTCCGATCATCTTTGACGAGGCCAGTCTGGTCTCTCTGCACCTGATGACCTGAACCTCCAGCCTACTGAAACAGCAGAACACTGGACGAACAAGGGCACCAGAACCCCACGGTCCAGAACGGACCGAAGGAGCTGCAGAGGGTCTGGACTCGCCACGCTCAGAGAATGGATGAACACTTTCATCATACGACATGCCGAGTCAACCTGCGCAGAGACAAAACACATTCAAAGTGAGGTTTACCTTGAGCAGCAAAGGCCACTGGGACGTGTCAAGTTTGGCAACCTTGGATTCAGGCTTGATGAGGAAATCTCCTGTTTCTTGGATTTCCTGTAAAAAAATAAATAAAATAAAAACAGCCACCACTTATTAATGCGAAAAAACAAACAAACACTGAGGTCCATTCTGAAGTGACGTAAAAACCGGGACTGTTTTTATGCCGAAACGTCTGCAGGACAGTGCAGTCCAGGGATTGTGTGACTATATATTTTGACCCATACAGAAGGAACCCCACTGCTAAAGGTGGAAACTTCCGGAGGTCGTAAAGAAGTCTGATCACTTCAGATTGGACCACAGCCGGACCTTCCAACCGTATAACCGATTCAAATCAAGAATTTTAATTACCCCGACTTCGTCATCTGAAATCTTTGCTTTCTTCTTCTTCTTAGCAGAAGAGACTGAGGAGAAAAGTAGGACATGTTTAACATCACAATGCCACAGCAAGTTTACCATCCTACAATTCAGAAAGCAGGATAGTTTTAAAAGCTTTCCCAAAATAAATTCATGGGTTTAAAATGATCCAGGATTTAAAATCAGCTTCATCAGAATGAACCAGTAACAGTTAAGAGTCCAGGCCAAAATGGGCGCAAACACGTGGCTCACACAAGCACCACGTGGTGCACAGAAAACCTTTTTTGTGTGTGTGTTCTTAAGTAAATAAATTCTTTCAACACCATTTTATAAAATTAAAGAGAGACACTTAATAATATGCAAATGTAGGTTTTTTTTTTTACTGACAATCTGTGAACAAAGTTACAATAAGTAAATCGAACTTAGCAAACTTTAAAAGAAAATCAAATAGCAAATACACACTTCATGTGAAGTTATACTTCCCAAACTTTGAAACGAGCTTTCTGACATATTAAAAGGCTTACATTTTTAAAAACTCTTTAAGTCAAGCCATAAATCTACCCACCGATGCAAAAACCTGAGTATGTATAATACGGTTCATGAACTAGCGGCTTTTTTTTCCAAACACTTAAACCTGGTATATTTTCATTTCTTAAATTAATTTCTGCAACAACAAAAAAAAATCCTGCTGAAATACATGTATATTGGTTTATATAAATCCTTTTGAAGGATAATGGGCTTCTCACGCGCCATGCCGCTGCTTGCCTTATATTCAACACATCATGCTATGATTAATATTTATAAATACACGAAACATGACCCGCATATTACACTGATAGAAATCCTATGCTGCTTTTCTTTTAAAAGGCAATAAAATAGTCATAGCACCATAAAAGAGAGTTTTAAAAAGACCACGTACATTCACAGTCCGCCATCTTCCGTCTTTTGCGCCACCAAGGAACACGTGGGAGTGTCTGCGCATGTCTAAAATGCCGCCTCGCGGTCACTCTCGCGATGTTTTGTAGTCTCGCGATGAAAGGGTTGTAGAGCCTGGGGCGCCATGTTTGTTAGCTTGAAAGCTGACGAAAGTATTTCAATATGGATTCTGTGTGTTTTTAATTATAT
Source organism: Stegophilus panzeri (assembly GCA_024331685.1). Classification (NCBI taxonomy): domain Eukaryota; kingdom Metazoa; phylum Chordata; class Actinopteri; order Siluriformes; family Trichomycteridae; genus Stegophilus; species Stegophilus panzeri. The sequence goes on along the minus strand of JANDJT010000081.1, from coordinate 23,690,263 downwards.
ACACGTCACATTAAATAAAAAATACTTTCTCCCCCCCCATGGTGTATTTAATGTATTTATTTGTAAACGTTTTCTTCTTCTTTTTTTTTTTCGAATTTAAAGGTTTGCCTTTTAAAAACAAAATTCTACATTACAGGGTTACAGTTGTGATAAAAATCAGACCCCTATGATACAAATCTTATAGGCCACACTAGCATTCAGCGATCATTATTTTATTATTAATCATTATTAGAAGTTATCTGCTTAATAAGAAATCAGCTATTTAAGTCTACGCTGTTCGCCGAGCAGCATACTGCTGAAATCTGGTAGATAGGTATTAACCCTGTGAAGCCTGACATCAAAATCTTTTTTTTTTTTTTTAATGGAAGTGTTTATTGGACCTTTGACAAAATAAAAAAATATCATTTACCGATATGATTTCTCTTTTGTATCATATTTGATTCATCAGGCATTTATGGCAATTTATTGATCACAACAATGTTTATTTTAGAAACACAAACATATATTGTTCACTGCATTTGGAACAGTGGAGCATTTCATTAAAAAAAAAAAAAAAAAAAAGAACCACAGGAACCTTTTTACAACCTTTTTGTTTCGCCTTGTGATAGGCAAAAAAAAAAAGTTTCTGTCCTTGTTCAGGCAAAGATGGACTTTACATTTTCCATAGTAGACATGTGAGAAGTGCAGTGCTTGCATCTCTGTCGGGTTTCCCATGTTGGGAAATGACCAATGCCATCCTCTTTCACATCTGGAAGCACAGTGGAGTTAGGCCTTTTACCGGGGGGCGGGGGTTACGTCCGATTCTGGAGGGGATAGTGGTCTGCCACACTTGATTATTCCCTTTCCTGCGCTTGTGAGAGAAGTGCCAACAGAAGCCTGAAACCTTCGCAAGGTCATGCGTTTCATCCAGAGCTCCAGTTTCTTCTATAGAGGTTCCATGCATTGATGACCACAACTGTGACAGAATGTCACCAAATGTACATATACCATCTTCGGGATTTGAAGCTGAACTTGTAAAGTGCACACAGCATATCAAGGAAGTCAACACCTCCCATGAACTTGTTGTATGTTTCAACAATGGCTTGTCTGGGAACCATTATGTGTGTTTTGGATTTTCGATTCCAGCGTTTCACATTTCCCATTGGTTCGATGCCAATGAAAGAAGAAAGTAGGTTTACAGCTTTGTTGTCAAACCATCTTACAATTATGTTGTCGTCTTGGTTTATTCTGAAATCCACTGACTCTCTTCCCTTTGTCTTCAAATCTTTTTCCTCCAGCTTGTTGCAGTCTTTTACCCTGTTCATTCGGACTGTGTCTATGTAGTGGATTCCTCTTTGTTGTAGATGTTCCACCAGTGGAACTGATGTAAAATAGTTGTCTGCAAAGACCTTATGATTTTTTTTTCCTGCTGGATGTCATTTTCAGGACAGCATCTCCACTAACACCAACATCAGATCTCTCTTTGTCTGGATTTTCTGCACCTTGACAAACATCAAAATCATAAAGAAAGCCATTTTATCCAACTCATCCCCACATCTTGAACCCCCATTTGTGAGGTTTTGCTGGCATATATTCACATAGATCAGATTTTCCCTTGAACGGCAGCATCATTTCTTCAACTGCATGACATTCTTCAGGAGGTATGCAAAGAAATTGTTTTCGTAGCTTTTGTAACCATGGCCAGAGTTTACATTTACATTTATTCATTTAGCAGTTGCTTTCATCCAAAGCGACTTACAAATGAGAAAATACAAGCAAAGCGATATATCAAGCAGAGAACAATACAAGTAGTG
>JANDJT010000081.1:23648905-23672373 GCA_024331685.1 Stegophilus panzeri | reverse complement strand
ACTCAACCCAGCGCATTTAATCTACGAACATAATCCAGGTGTTCAAATATGAAACTAAACGTTGTACAATAATATTCTGGGTATTTATTAGAGCCATAGAGCTTTTATTTATTTATTTATTTATTGTATTCTTTATATGTCAAATTATTCATGTATAGATTAAACTTATTTAATTCAAATAACTATAAGAACTATACAATACAAATAATCACAGGTATTACGTATTATAATTCAGAACTACTTGCATTGTACAACAGTTTCTTTTACAGTATACACAGTTGTATGCATTTTTCTTTTTTCTTTTTTGCAACTGGATGAACATTTTACAGTCTTGCACTGTCACTAACAGAATTACGATTTTAACTGAATCGAATTGAATCGACCGTTATGTGAAATTTAATTCCATGTGTGTGTAATCAGGAGTTCATGGAGTACAGAGAAAAGCGAGGGAAGATGCTGCTGTCCCGTAGAAATCAGCTGCTGCTCGAGTTCAGCTTCTGGAACGAGCCCGTGCCCAGAACCGGGCCCAACATATATGAGCTCAGATCCTACCAACTCCGGGTACTAATGTTTGTATAGAGATTCTAGACGTTCTACGTTGCAGCATACTTTAGTTATTTGATCTGCGACGTAAACCGTATCAGTGCTATTGTGTTTAAAATTTCTGAGATTTCACAGCGTGTATATTTTCTCTTCTAGCCTGGAACGATGATCGAGTGGGGAAATTACTGGTAAGGAAACTGAATTGTAAAATGACGTAGGATTTGTGTTTCATTCATGGTTTTTTTTTTCCTTCTCAGTAACGTATGTTAGGGAGGTTTAACCTTCTAAACTGGTTTTTATTATTATTGCCTCCACAGCTGCTGAAATTTGAGACGGCAGGGTAACGTGCCTCAAATCACAAATTCAGTCCGTAAAATAGAATATATATAATATAAATGAACGCCAATTTGTTCACCTTTTGATTGCTGTAATTCTCAATACTCGTAAGTTATTGCCTGCTTAAATTTGATTTTTAATAAATAAAAAATAAAAAAATCTACCAACTTATTAGAAACAATCGATTCTGCATGTCTGGATGTACAACTGATTTAATGCATCGAAATGAATATTACAAGTAAATCTGCTGATTTGATGACGGCAGACGTTTTAGCGCTCTGCTTGTTTAAGGTAAGTGTTATTCAGCACATACTGTACGTCAGGGAATTTACTATAGCGAGTAGGACATTGTCACAGGACACGCTGGCTTGTGACGTGATCGTTTTAGACCCTGTTCAAAAATATCAGCCCAAAAAGAAGAAAACCTCAAATGAAGTGCTTATATTTAGCTTCCTGATTCAACTGTAGAGTGCTCAGATCAGTCAATAAAAGCGTTCGTTTTTTGAGCTCATACTGTCGTCTGACTACACAGAATTTTGCTCAGCTAATCATGCTTTGTGTGCTTTCAGCAGTCTATATGAAAACAGAAAAAAAAACTGTTTTAAAAACATAAAATAAAATGTGAGATGCGTAGCGAGAGCGTAGACTATAAGAGCATCACTCGGAGCTATAAACTCAAATATACTGCCAAGTATCAGTAATAATAGTGTGCCTGTAGTTATCCTATACATTATGAGTTTCTGGAACACGCCTAACAGACATGAGTTTCAAAATCATGTCTGGGGATCTATTTGCTTATTTTCTGACCATTTGTATGCTCAACAACTTTAATATAGCAAATACTATATTTACGTCTATATAACAAGGTGAACAAAAATATCATAGCACGATTCTCGAAGACAATTCTGTGATTACGCGATATATAATCGCGATATATATCAGTCCGTCCAGGATTTCGCGATTTTTCGATCGTAGAAATGAACGTAAAATCATGCAAACTCGGCAATATTCGTAGAAATCCCCAAAATCACCCGAGCGCACACGGGGAGAACACGGAGCCAACGGCGCTCAACGGATCACTGGATAATTATATAAATAACTAGTTTACAGCATTTTGTTTGTCACATCCAGTGTTTATCTCCTTTTGTTTGTTGGTCCAATTCTCTAAACACTGCGCTCTGAGTGATTTAGCGCTGCCACGTCGTGATCCGATCACCTGAACAGGGCGTTGTGTCCATCGTTGCAGGTCTGATAATAAAACCGGTTGTGATGTGTTTGCAGGGCTCGGGCTATCGAGCTCCGACAGCAGAACAACGAGGCGGTGGGAGGCTTCTTCTCTCAGATTGGAAATTTGTACATGGTGCATCACCTGTGGGGTGAGTGAACCTGAAATTGCTAACTTGTGTGAATGTCTGGTTAAGTTTATGGCAAGAAGAAAGAGGCAGGTTTAGCCGCTCTTCTCATCATTTCAAACATGCAGGATCATCCTGGCTTGTTAGAATTCCTGATTCCAGGTTATAACTATGTTCTAAAAAGGTTTAAACTTTTAACTTTTTTTTTTTTTTTTTTTTTTTAGCGTACAAAGACCTGCAGTCAAGAGAGGAAACTAGAAACGCAGCTTGGCAGCATGAAGGTTGGGACGAAGCTGTCTATTACACAGGTGAGTCTGTTAACACGATACTGAAGGGGGAAAAAAAAAAAAACCCCAAAGTTGAATTGCAAATCTCTAACTCCCCCCCCTCTCTATGTCGTCATTAGTTCCTCTGATTCAGCACATGGAGTCGAGAATAATGATTCCACTGAAGATTTCGCCACTGAAGTAGCTGCCTCATCGTGACCCAGACAGAAAGCTGCAAATCAGATTGTTTGTTTGTTTTTTTATTACGAGATTCCAACTGAATTTCAATCAGATTTTGCACTGCTGTGGATCTCTGCTCAGTTTTGAAAACAGTTTTTTGTAGCATTCTAACCTTTTCATTTCCCCCCTTGGTTTTGCTCCATTTCCCAAATTTTCTTACGCTCACTGATTAGATTTGTGTGGCCATTTTGATCAGAATTTCTCAACACAACAGAAATGAATTACTCCGAATACACACGGCACTCTAAAATAAATTATTTATTTTTTTTAACATAAGGTCTCCTAGAAGAATGGGGTGGTTTTTTTTTTTTTTCTTCCCTCCTGGTTTGTGCTTGTTACCGTAGTTACAGTAGTTACAGTGCTTCTGTTGTTCATGTCATGAAGCCTTGGCAATGTTTGTTTTCTTTAAAATCCATTCAGGATGTTTTGTCTGTCACTTCATTTTGAGATGTTGGCACCTTTTTTCTGATTTCTGAGTGACTTCCAGCATGCTGTTTTTAAAAAAAAAAAAAAAAATTGTGTGTAATCCTGTTTTTTTGTCTGTGTGCACGCGCATGTTCATTGAGTACGAGACATTGATCAAAACATCCTGATCTGGAACTTTAGTCAATAATGTTCTTGTCTTCTGCATATTTACCGTAGTTCAGTTTTATAACCGTAAGTAATAGATCTGTAATAGAATCCGAAACCACGTGGGTGATTAACGCAGGTAGTGCGAGTCTTGTGCGCAGAAATAATTGTCTAATACAAATTGAATAAATGGTGAGGTTAAAACTGAGTAATACACAATGCTTATTTTACTGTAAGTAACCCAAGACTGGATAGTTTGCTGAATACTGATGGTGGATGTGTGAAATGCAATTGAATTTTATATATATAGTGTGAAAACGGTTCAAATGCGACTTCTTCAAAATGACAACCCTTTAAGCTGGGGTTCTAACAGTCCAATAAATTTGACCGTCATTTCTTTCATTTGCAGCAGTGTTGTCTGTCTAGTTCATTTCCAGTCACTGACTAGGTTACGGCCATGACGTGACTAATTGTCGTACCTGTCCTCTTTTAACCCAGAGATCACCTTGTTAATGAACGAGTAACGGATTATCGGACAACGTGGAAGCTTAATCTTTCCACTTTGGGAAACTGGCAAAACTGACAGGATGTAGTTCTACTCAGCCAAACTGAGATTCTGTGTGGATTATGGATGGATTCGTATGTGATATGCAATGTGTTTTTGTTTAATATCCACTGCTTTGAGGAGATTAGATGTACACACTGAAATAAATTTATGATTGAACTACAGATTATCGTCTCCGTTGTTCTGAGTTACAGTCAGATTGATCACGTCTGGTTCTGCTGAAGGAAAACATAACGTGCGGTTGAAAGTAGGAGGCTCACTGTAATTTCTATTCCTCTTGATGCATGAAAATGATATATTACTGAACAAATGCTCTTTTAAAAAAGTTATTTTTATGCTGTTTTGGATGTGTCTCAGCCTGGAAAATCTCTTCACATGGTCATATTTTGACATTTTCTACTTTATATAGCTCTGAAAACGTATGTTGGTGATTTAGGGCCACTGTTCTGATAAAAACATCGGATAATCTGGGGGAAAAAAAGTCTCAATATTTTGAGAATAAAGTGCTAAAGTTTCGACAAAACAGACATTTTAATAAATCCTCAATGTCTTTCATTTTAACACACGAACATGGCTATGTACCATCTTGTCATAGTATTAAGACTTTATTCTCAAAATGTTGACTTTTTTTTCTTGTTATAACAAGAAATACATCAGTGATTACAACTTTTTTCTCGATATATTATAACTCAGAATTTTGTATTTTAATTTTTTATTAATAGTGGCCCTAAAACATTGTAGAAGTTCTTGTTTCATAGTATTATGACTTTATTCTCATAATATTGTGACTTTTTTTTTTTCTCCCAATATCATGACTTATTTCTTGAACTATCACAATTTTATTCTCTAAATATTGAGGCTTTTTTCTTCTATCAGATATTATGAAATTTTTCCTCAAATAATTTTTGAGTTTTATGTTTGAAATATTGCAACTTTATTCTCAAAATCATGTATTTTTTTTTATTTAAAAAGTGACTTTAAAATGATGATGTAGAAAAATAACTGCAGGTTTCACTAAACTGTTTCTCTTTTGCACACATACACACACACTATCAGGCCAGAAGTCACTTGACCATCTCACGCATATGTGGTTCTTCCATAAACTGTTAACACAAAGTCTCAAGCACACGGTTGTATAGAACGTCTTCGTACGCTGTAGCATTAAAAATTCCCTTCACGGGAACTAAGAATCTCAAACACTGTTCCAGTATGACAAGTGCACAAAGCAAGCTCCATGAAGACACGGTGTGTGAAGGTTGGAAGAAGGTAGAAGAACTCGAGTGTCCTGTACAGAACCCTGACCTCAACCCCACTGACTCATCACCTTTGGGATGAACTGGAACTGGAGTCTCCTCACATCAACATCAGCACCTGACCTCAACCCCACTAACGCTCTTGTAGCTGAACGAACACGAATCCCCACGGCCACGCCCCAAAATCTAGTGCAAAGCCTTCCCAGAAGAGTGGAGCGCATTATAACAGAAAACACAGAGGGAATAAATCTGGAATGGGATGTTAAACAAGAACATATGGGTGTTTATGATCAGGTGTCCGTAGACTGTTGGCCATATTATGTAATTCCTTAAGTATGTATAGTAAAAAGTGCATAGCATTATGGCTTTTGTCTCATACTATATTGGGAAGTATATAAAAATGTGATAATGTTATCAGGGTTTCAGATGCCTTGTTAACTTATTACACATTACACATTCTTATGTTGTGTTCGTTGTTTTTTTTTTCATTCACTGCTGTTAACTATTCAATAATCTGAAGACAATGCAAAATCATTCCTCCATCTTTTCTTCGCTAGCGTGTATAAAATGACAGACGTAGCTATTAGCCAATCAGCGTTGCTTATTTGCGTGACGCGAAACTTCATCCAATCACGACGCTCTGCGGGCCGTGCCAAAGGAGCGCGTGCTTTAGAGCTTTCTGGAAGCCCGTATAGCTCTTAGCTTTCTCTCCTATTAGCCTCTGTAACCGGCCTGACTGACGTTGTGGAGCCGTTCTCCGGTCCTCTTCGACTAGGTCGTGGCACAACACAATGTCTGCTGTAAAGGCACTTAATCCGAAAGCCGAGGTCGCGAGAGCTCAAGCGGCCCTGGCCGTGAACATCAGCGCCGCTCGGGGACTCCAGGATGTCCTGAAAAGCAATCTCGGACCAAAAGGAACCATGAAAATGTGAGTCTGCGTTTGAGGCCTGTTGGCGCGGTTTAGCTCGGGCCGCACCCAAATCGGCTCATACTCCATGTAAAGGTCCACTAAATATGGCGTTGTAGAATGGCTCGTGCAGCCTTTGCAGTTCACTTCATATTGACTACGGCGCTATTTGGGATTGTTTGCTCGTTGGTTATGCCAGTAGAGTACGGAGTCATGGCGAATATTTTTCACTCTCTCTTTGTGTGCAGTTTTAATGCGAAGAATTTACCTTATTAACGCCGTGGTTAAAGTAGTTAGTTAGCTAGTTAGCTATCTTAGCGTAGCGTAGCTTAGCATAGCTAGTTTGCACTAAATCTCTGCTCCACATGGTGTGTGTAGCATCCTGAGCTAGCTGTCGGCATCAGACTCCATTCCTTAGACAATAATCTGCTAATTGTTAGATATTAAGCTGGAAATAAGTTTATAGCTATTGCATTTCCGTTGAAGCAAACTCCATACTGATCTAAACGCATTTGTTCTTTGCTTTTTTTAAAAACTCAAATAAATAATTAATTGATTGATTGATTGTACTTTTTTATTTTATTTTATTATTTATTTATTTTTTTTTGTACATAAAACTGTAGTTATAACAAGTTATGACCTCTTATTTGCCCATGATCCTCTCTATATTCAGAGATCTAGATCTTTTTTCCTCCAAAGTATTCCTCTCACAGCCTTAGAGAACTCTTTATATGGTCAAACGAGCACATTTTCTACCATATATAGCTGATTCTGAAAGCCACAGTAGTTCCTGAACTGAAATATGCTTTAAATTCGCAGGAATATGAACCAAACGTTGAGCAAAAGTTCTTAAACTCAAGAAAATAGAGAAAGGAAGAAAACTGATTTTAATTAAAGACTTTCAGTTCCACTGGAAAACTAACACACACTGACTGGTGCACAAACTTCATTTACATTGAATTTTAATATGAAATAATATACCACTTAATACAAAACAGAGCAGAAAGAAGACCACACAAACAATATTTTTACAATATGGGCTTTTTTTTTTTTTAAATAAAAAAAAAAAAGAAAGATATTCTATCCATCCATTCAGCAGTCTGTATGTTTAATTATAATATCCTTTAATTGATCTAATTAGCATTTTTTTGTTGTTGTTTTCTGTAATCTCTCAGCTGGAATGATTTCTATCGAAGCAAACGCATCACGTACTTTTATTAGTTTATAACCTAATCTAATTATTGAAAGAAAAAAAACAAACAATTTCTACCAAATCACATAGAATTAAAACAGCAGAATAACGAGTTCTTGCTTTGATTATCAGCATCGACGACGTCGGTTTCCGTCTCAACACCCGAGTAAGATGGTTCAGAGAGATGCTGGAAAGATTACAACTAATGTCGGTGTGTGTATAACGAAATAAAGTTAGTTGTTAGTATCTCACCGTTATATTTTGTAAAATGACTAGTTATTTTAAGATGTCTTCCTACTTCCTTGTCTTACCGTCATCTGCTTGAAAATGACATCACTTCACTGCCATTTCCTAGGCCTTTGTGCTTCAACAGATCGTACGTTTAATTAATACGGAGTGATACTTCGCTTAATCCCACCCCGAACTCCAGGCCACAGAGAGGACGATCTTGATATAACAGCCGTGTTTTAACCAGAGGTTTTACTTTCGATCCTTACAGGCTCGTGTCTGGCGCCGGAGACATCAAGCTCACTAAAGACGGCAACGTCCTGTTGCATGAGATGGTAAAAGAAAATGTTTTCTGTTCAAATGTGACCCGTATGAAGAAACTACACTTCGTTGGTGGTAAAAAGACTGAATTTCCATGCTTGTTGTTTTCCGCACAGCAAATCCAGCATCCGACGGCTTCTCTGATCGCTAAGGTGGCGACGGCGCAGGACGACATCACCGGAGACGGCACCACGTCCAACGTCCTCATCATCGGAGAGTTACTGAAACAGGCTGATCTTTACGTTTCTGAGGTTTGCAAAAAATATATATATATATATATATATATATGATTCATATAATGTATGATTTTTGATTCTGTCTAAATGTCCCATATTAAAAAGTAAATGGATTGCCCATGAGGCTAAAAGGATAAAACCTTACACTTGATATTTTAGAAAATATCACTTCTGGACATTAAAAGTGTACACAGATTTGGACTGTTTCTCGACATAAAAGATAAAAAAAATAATAAAAAAAATTCCAAAACAAAAATATTATTTAAAAAACTAAGAGGAAACCTAGTTTGTAAAAATCTAAGACTTGCAGTGGAGTCTGGCACAAATTATTATTTATTTATATAGTACAAATTGAGTGACAAATAGTTTAGAGTTACAGAAGTTTAAGGATCTCAACTGATTTGAAGGTGATTTACATCTTATATTTTGCTAAAGTATATAGATTTAAAAAGAGCCTTAAATAGACTGTCCATAAGTGTGGACATGAAAAGGTTCAAGCTTAAGATTATAAACGGGGGGTGGACATCAGATAGGTGCTGATATCGGGCCATATCTACTACTACTTAGCAACTATAAAAAAACAAAAAAAAACAAACTCTTATTCGAATATTTTTGCAAGTATTATTATCCTGCTACATAAGAACATTTATGGAGATTTATAGTATGTGTATTATATTAATAATGCTGTAAAATTTTATTAAATCTAATGCCTCTTGTCGTATTGGTGCACTCAGGGCCTCCACCCCAGGATCATCGCTGAGGGCTTTGAAGCTGCGAAGGAAAAGGCTCTGGCTGTTCTCGAGGACGTGAAGGTCACTAAGGAGATGGACCGTGAAACTCTGGTTAACGTGGCCAGGACCTCGCTGAGGACCAAAGTCCACACGGAGCTGGCTGACCTGCTCACAGAGGTACGTCACATCCATGGGGGTGATATAACGTTTCGGATGTTTCTTCAGCATAACACACACACGCCTAATATCTGAAGCAGAACGGATATGAGCTGAAGCGATGGCAACCCTGTGATTTTTCACAATTTTAGTGAATAAAAAAATGATTGAAATGATCCTTGGAATTATGTGACTCGTTGGGATTTTGGAAAGTGTTTTAGGCGTCACAGGTTAATGATCTGTGTTTATAAGATGCATATTATCTACAGAGTACAGATTATGCAATAAATAAGTGTATTGGGGAAGTTTTGTACTTGCAACAGAAGATCCGACAAATAAAAGTGAATCCGTTCAGGACTGTAATTAAATTGCAGTGAAATATGCAGTAAACCTCTAGAATTTGCAGCTTTTTTTAAAACATTAAAAAATTGATTTGAATTGTGATATTAATGGAAAAATGTCTACATTTTGAGTAGAACAAGTTCTAGTTTCACATTTAAAAAAATTTTTTTTTAGGGCTAGTTAGACATTCATAATTATGTAGCATAGAATTCGAACGTGTAGTGTAATAATAATGCTCACGTTTGTTATTATTTTAGCTTTACAGAGGTTTATATAATCAAAATGAAATATTTTATAGATATAGGTTGTTTAATAAATATGCACTGAAACGTCCAGGCTTATGGTGGAATCTTGTATATTTATATAAAGTTATAGGCATTTTTAAAGGGCTGGTTAGACGTGGAGTTTCTTTATTATTTAAATTGGAAATTGATCGTGTGCTAGGACATTTTGTATATATCCTTAAATCTTAACAATATTTATTTATTCTTTAAAGGCATTCATTTGCTACTTTATTAACTATCAGCTGCACTGCTCTTTAAATTTTTTAATTTGGTATCAGCTTTAAAAAAAACAAACGAAAACGTGTTTTGTGCAGTCAGTACGCGTCCTGGTGATGAACTGATGAGGCCGATGGTGAGATGAACGCACGGTGAACACCCATGGGTGCTTATGTAGTGCTCCTTGGTCTTGAACTGTGCTACAGTAAAGTGTGGTCTATACCTCTGCAGTAGAAGACGCTCCGTTCTTCCTACATGTATTCATGGGACCAGCACAAAACCTTTTTTTTTTTTCCCTCTCCTTCTCGTTTCAACAAAATTATTGTAGTCCCCATGTTAGAAACACTACTTAAACTAACTGAAAGTGCAAATATTTGTTCCGTCTTTACACTCTATTATGTATCCCAATTTGCTTTATTTTTTTCAAAGAAAGTTTTCACAAAAATGTTAATGGGGAAATAGGAAAAACAACCAAACTAATAATCATAGTGAATGATTATAACTAAAAATTTCAGGTCAGAAAAGGGTAACTTTGATGGTGTTATATGGTTGGGGTTGGACAATGACAAATATCATATCGTATATGATTCTCAAAGGCGTTATTACGATACATGATAAGCTTGTGACCAATATCCCAGCAATACATAGTGTTGCATTAAAAAAAAAAAACTAACTTAAATAAATAAAATATATTTTTTATGTAATAAAAATGTAGTCTGCAAAAAATATAAAATTTTATTTATAGATCACTCAGAAAATATTTAACAGTGAAATGGAGGAAAAAATATGTAAATTGTTTAGTTATTTGTTTTTGTTTTTTTAATGTTTGATTAAATTCAAAATAAAAAAATGTAGCTGCTTTATTTCATTACAAAATATTTGTTTATTAGATATAAATAACATTTGAAATAATATTTCAGTTAGGAAAAATAAATCAATAATTAACTTTGATTGTTTTTATCTCCATTCTAATCTGTGAAAAGCATCTTTTTTTTTATTAATTAAAAAAAAAACAATTTGAAAGGTTTGCCAAATCGAGTCGGTTTCTAATTATTACAGGATTTTTAAAGAAAGTATTAATGATGCTTTACTTAGTATCGGCAAATATTTTAAACGTATTTTATTTATAGAAAATAACATTATAAAGTGTAAATTGTTTAACACTGACAAGGAGAAATGATGACGCGAATTGCGATGTAATAGTTACGGTGGTATTATGCGATGTGTGTTCCTGATGCGTTTCCTGTAATAACACCCGCGTTTCCTCAGGCGGTGGTGGACGCTGTGCTGGCCATCAGGAAACCTAACGAACCCATTGACCTTTTCATGGTGGAGATCATGGAGATGAAACACAAGACGGACAGCGATACGCAGTAAGAAATACGCTCGATCGAGTAGAAGTTGTGGTGTTGGGATTTTGTCTGATTCCTTTCCTGAGGGTTTAACGGTTCTGATATTGTCCTTGACTATAAAAATGCGGCTTTTTTTTTTTTTCCAGCTTGATCAGAGGTTTGGTGTTGGACCACGGCGCCCGACATCCTGACATGAAGAAGAGAGTAGAGGACGCTTACATCCTGACCTGCAACGTGTCTCTGGAATACGAGAAAACGTAGATACGACTAGTTCTCGTTACTGTAGACTAAGCTTGTGCCATTGCTGGATTTAATTTCACAAAACATTGAACATTTAAAATGCATACTTAACTGTAAATCTTAGTCCAAAAAAAGGAAGTGATGTGTTTTCCACAGCGAGGTGAACTCTGGCTTCTTCTACAAGAGTGCTGAGGAGCGAGATAAGCTGGTGAAGGCCGAGAGGAAGTTCATAGAGGAGCGTGTATGCAAGATCATCGAGCTAAAGAACAAAGTGTGCGCTGACAACAAGAAGGGCTTCGTGGTCATCAACCAGAAGGTAACTTTTTAATCTTATCGAAGAGCTTCAGTTCAACTACGTTTATTGAACGCTGACTAAGTGCTGACCTTCTTACGCACAGAACACACCCATGGGTGCTCATGTAGCTCGTCTTGGTCTTGAACTGTGCTACAGTAAAGTGTGGTCTATACCTCTGCTGTAGAAGACGCTCCGTTCTTCCTACACGCATTCATGGGACCAGCACACTACGCTTTCTGTAGAAACGTGCACTGACTGATCTCTGTCTTTCGCACAGGGGATCGATCCGTTCTCTCTGGACGCGCTGGCTAAAGAAGGCATCGTGGCCCTGCGCCGGGCGAAGAGGAGGAACATGGAGAGGTACGGAACAGCCCTCATTTTGGAATCGAAAGATGAAGAAATACCTCATGCATGGACGAATTCTGTTTTACTCTTCCTGTAGTAAACACAGTCAGACACCATGCCAGATTACTACGCTCTCCTTTTCTCACAGTGCTGCATTACTGTGCATCACTCATTTAGGGGGAAGCGAACAATCCATTATAGTGCAACATAAAGGCTTCGTCATCTGTGTGGGGTTTTTTTTTTTTGTTTGTTTTTTTTTTTTTTTTGATGTAAAGTTAAAAACTGACCCGGAAGTAAAGGATGTTTTGTAAAAAATGCACACTTAATCGTTCAAATTGTAAGATTACAACTTTTTTTCCTCTCCTTTTTCAGTGTTAAATATTCCTTATTTATTTTTATAAAAGGTCGATCAATTTAATTCCATGATGCCATGATATTTTTAGATATGTTTATCCTACTGTGAAAGTCTAGACTTTGACTTGTGTTCTTGAGGATAACGTGACTCCTTTATGTAAGGATTAATAAATAAGAACTGATTTAATAAAAAAAAAGACTAACGGAAAGCGGTTTCTAGAAATCCGGTCACGTTCACCGACTACGTTTACGTACACATCGGTAATCTGATATTAATCAGCAATTTTAATTAGTTTCGAGTCATGTAAACGCCATGATCCGATTCAGATTAAGACAACGTTCTCATTCCCGCCCCCGGAATATGCCAGTTTTAATAGGAAATTTGATTCACTTTATTCAGAAAATCCACTGAAAGGAGATTTATGCGCGCATGCTCAGTCTGCAAGGAATTGTGGGTAGCAAGGCTGGCACCTCGAATCTCACGGGAAAGGAAAAGCGCGTGTGTAGATCGGCGTGCTTATAACACTCATGTTTACAGGAATAGTCAGACGCCTGTACGTATGTAAACATGGTATTCGGAATATGGCTGCAACCCGGATATAAACCTTAAACGGAATTTGACGTGCACGTAAACGTACTTCGTCACTGACTTGCACATCTCTTTCAGAATGATCAGATGAACAATTGAACCTTGTACTGATTTATCTACAGCAGTATCAGTTCGGTACATTTTCCTAATGCGTCTTTTTCTCTTTTCTCTCAGGCTCACTCTGGCCTGTGGCGGTGTTGCCGTGAACTCTTTAGACGATCTCACCCCGGAGTCTTTGGGCCATGCCGGTCTGGTGTACGAACACACGCTGGTCAGTTTAACCTCCGTGTAATGTTCAGCTTATGGTTTAGATCTAGGTTGTGTGAGACGAGTTTAGAGACGGTGAAAGGAAGATGGATGATTTTGTTTTGTGTTTCACGCTAACCGTGTGTGTGTGTGTGTGTGTGTGTGTGTGTGTGTGTGTAACAGGGCGAGGAGAAGTACACGTACATCGAGAATTGTCTGAACCCGCGCTCAGTGACGCTGCTGGTCAAAGGACCAAACAAACACACGCTGACGCAGATCAAAGATGCCGTGAGAGATGGCCTGCGTGCCGTCAAGAACACCATCGAGGACGGTATGAGTCGAGGCTGACATACTGTCGACGTTTGTTTATTTAAACGTGTGAAAAAGGAGCTTTACTGTGTACTTGTAATTGTATAAAGAGTAAAGGCGGGAAAAAAAACTGATTTAAATTATACAATCCCCAAAACATGAGTACATAACTTCTGTTATAAGAACGGTATATTACCAAGTTCAACCACAAGTGGGCGTCCTCACATCACAGTCCTGTACAAACATAGTATAGACACTCATTCTTTATTACCCCCCCCCATTTTAGAATAATAAGTCATCAAAACTCTGGAATATAACAAATGGAACTATGGGAATTATGTTGTGATTTTAAAAAAATCTTAAACAACTCAAAGTTCACACCTCCAACTTCAACTTCTCCCCCCCGAACAGGCAGCGTTGTACCAGGAGCAGGTGCCTTCGAGGTGGCCGTGGCCGATGCCCTGGTGAAACACAAGCCCAAAGTGAAGGGACGAGCTCAGCTGGGTGTGCAGGCGTTCGCTGATGCTCTGCTCATCATCCCAAAGGTACTGGAATGCTCAAGAACGAGCGAATTGAGCCTCGTGTTCGATTTCTATATTGCATTTATAAGATCTATTGTATGTAGGTCTAGATAACTGAAGAGAACTTTTTTTTTTTTTCCCCCCACTTAGATTTTTCACTTTTAATGCACTACATATGTCTTGCCCTCACGAAGCATCAGAACGGTGTGGATGTTAAGGAAAAGCTGTGTGTGTGTCTTTGCAGGTCCTGGCTAAGAATTCAGGCTTTGATCCACAGGAGACACTTGTGAAGCTGCAGACTGAGTTTAAAGAGTCCGGTCAGGTCGTCGGCGTGGACCTGAGCACAGGTTTGTCTCGGAATTACCCACATGTTTACCTCGATGTCTCGCAACGTATTAAATTTATGAAGACTTCACATTTAATGAGACTGCACATTTGAGCAATATTTGATCTGTTTCCGGCTTTCTCAGGTGAACCCATAGTAGCTGGAGAGGCCGGCATTTGGGATAACTATTGTGTTAAAAAACAGCTGCTTCACTCTTGGTGAGTAAAACGTTCACCTCTTATTGTTTCTGGTGTATTCTTTCACCTGCTCAAATGGATTTAGTAGGAACAGTTTATCGAGTATCGGTAATACGTCCGAAGTCCGTATCTGTATTCAGATTAAATAAACAAATAAATAATGTGCCTCCAGTTGAGTTTTTTTTTCTTCCTACGACTAGCAGTCTGGGATCTTATTAACAAGACGTCTTTTTTTTTCTTTCTCTCTCTTCAGCACGGTAATTGCAAGCAACATCCTCCTGGTAGACGAGATCATGAGAGCCGGAATGTCTTCCCTCAAAGGTTAAACATAATGGAGCATGATAAACCCGCGAGATGAAGAAGGGCTGTAGGTGGCCTGTAGTTTGTCGCCGAGATGCCTGGAGTTCTGCGCTGGTTTGCATCCTGTCCGGATTCTAACAGCTTCAGAAACCCGCCATCATCACGTGTCCGCTCATTTCGTGTCCGGTAGCGTTCCGCTCTCGGGATCATCTCTCACACTTCCTCCAGTCCAATCGGGTTATTTATGAGATTTTCTTTTTCGTTAAGCACTGAACTGCAGACGTACACTTTTTCATTTGTACCCATTAAATGTTTTGGTTCATGAAAATACCGCGAGTGTGACTTGACTGAATAAAACCACGCAGAATCGTCCACGCTTCCAACATTTTTACTTCAGTAAAATTAGCACAGTATTCCTTTACAGATTTTTCATACAGATTCTAATCATACTTGGTCTATAAAAGTCAGGATTTCCTCCACTAATATCTGACAGTTTAAAATCCGCTCGTACAATCCAGAAAGTATTTGATAGTATTCTAAAAAAAATAATAATAATAAATGAAAAGTAGATGAAATTATGGAAGTCATTTTGATCCTGCTATATAAACAATCACAACTCAATTGAAAATATTGACAACCAGATCCACCTACGCGTCTACCGTGCCCTCCACTAATAACTGTTTGATATCCATCCGTGAGAGCAGAGTATTTGTGTTTGTTTTTTTTTTTTTTGTTTTTTTTTTAAACCAAGAGATCAAAAGATTAAACAATAAAGACAAATTTTCACAGCAGCCTTCTTTGCCAATATTAGTTTTCCAATATTTCAATCAAAGTTTTCAGCTTAGCAGAAACACGTTACCTGTTCCAGTTTTAATTCTGATTTAAATGAAAAAAAATAGCTGAAAGTCATTGTGGTCAGATGCACTGCTCCTGCGTAAGGGAACTGTTTACCAAAAATAAATCCATCAAAATTTCTCCAATTATACCAAAAATAACGCAGCTCACAATTCTCACCAAAACAAATACAAGCCAAGCTGCGCGTACATGTGGTTCTAATGATGTCGTTTAATGACGTATTCTCATTTTGTAATTATCACTGTGATGATGTACTGGCGTCCAATCCAGTCTATTCCCACCTCACATGTTCCCAGGATCGACTCCGGATCCACCAGGATCCTGACCTTATTATCATCTGCATCACGTCCAGCTTTCTGCTACAGAATAATACGACACCACTAAGGAAAGAAGTAATACCGTCGGTCTAAACTGTCGGCAGCTATTAAGCAATTTGAGACGTACTGCATATCGCAGGGAAGAGCTGGAGTGATTTAGTCTAACGGTACTCGAAGGCTCCAAGTATAAAGCAAACGATCAACACTGAACATGTTAATGCTGATTTGTGGGGAAATAAATACATTTTCCTGATTTCTGAACGAGGTCGCTGTTAACCTTTCATTAATTTAAGGCAAAAAGGAACGAATGGAAATGTCTTAAACACGTTAAGTAAACGTTTTTAACACGTCATGAATTTCTTTTCATAGTTTCTCATTTCAAATTATTCAAGTAGCATCTAGTCCTGATAATCCCAACCCTTTTCTTAATATACATTCTACTCGTTCATAAATCTCATTTGTTCTCCACCTGAAGAAGAAAGACAATCCAATCGGTTCTGCGTCCAGTACGGCAGAGATGGATATCCGCTAAAGACTTTGGTTTTGCAAAACGTACACGATGCGCTCCCTCAGAAGTGATGGCTATGAAAGAACTCATCCAGCGTTCTTCAATCTCGGAGACACTATATGCAGTCTGGACGTTTTACGCCTTATATAATATATATATATATGAATAAGATCATTTAGTCCATGCTCTTTACAAACTTGCTGGTGTTAGCCTCACTTTCTCATAAAATAAGGCAATGTTCTATCATATCATATATACACGTCTTCTATACGGTGCAACCTGAAGTTCAGTAGGAGGTCGAGTCTGAAATAAAATCAAACAAGCCACACACACACTTTATTTATTCTGGACAGAGTCTCGTACGTTTGCGGATCAGTCCACAGTGGAGTAGCTGAAGGCTTCATCGTGTCCGCTTTGATGGAACAGATCACCGATCCAGATTTGAAGTTTAGTTCCTTCAGACTACTTGAACCCTCCAGAGGTCTCCAGAGGCTTGTTGGTCCTGAGGTGAGGCCCACAGCTTCATGTTTCTAGAACAGTCTTGCCTGCTTCTTTAACTCGTTTTGTTTCCACAATGCCAAGCGCTCGAAATCGGCCATGGTCATCCCGAACACCTGGTAGAACTCGTCAGGGGACAAGTGTCTCTTGGAGGACATGTGGAAGTAGATCATACGTGAACATTATATGGGTATGTTATCTTGATTAGGACAGAGCTTATTTATTAAACACAAAAAAAAATATTTAAAACGAGCTGCGTTTTTCAGCCTTATTAAATTCGAGAGAGGGAAAGGATGGTGAGGGAGCGACTGCTTATAGCTGATATAACATAAGCGATAGAGAGAAAGAGAGAGCGCGTGAGAGAGAGAGAGAGAGGGGCTGATGAGAGAGCGACTGTTTATAGCTGCTATAACGTAAGCGAGAACAGGAGCTTGTTTTGCAGATGCTCCACAAATGGATAAAAACAATTCATTACTGTTATTTATTTAATAAAACAATTGTTTGTGTTATTGCTGTGGTGTAAGTGGAATAAAACACTTTGCGATGGAGTAGCGCATCACGCCACCCTGTCATGTTTTATTCCTTGCTTTTACAGCTGCACCGCTATAAAACTGATTTACCTCTAATCTCGTCCTGTCCACGTCACCAGGAAGCGGGTTACGACCACGAACAGTGACGATGAGATCCCGATACGGATAAATCTGTAAACGGCAGAAAGATGACCGACTTTAACAACGAACAATTAACGATGAACGATGTCGTGGCTCACAACATCATTCTAGGTGTGGACAATGTGATTTATTTATTTCAACTCGTTTTATTTCTCATAGAAAACAGTTTCAGTCTTTATTAAGTCTTAAGAAAACTGCTGACTAAAATCAGCAGAAAATCAACAACAGCGATCTAAATCTAATTAAATCTATCTGGACTTCTGGAAAAGTCCGTTGTTTACAGCGCATTATATTTTATTTTATATATTGATCCAGTTTCGGGGATTGGTCTCGCTAAATATGGATTTTTTATGTTGTCTTTTATTTTCGCATACACAAAGTTTCACACACAGTAATTCCTTCTTCCGGAAAACAGCCGAATCATCGGCGCAGCATGATCGAAGCTAGCTGGTTGACAGAACTAGCATAATCGTCTCGATTTAAGAACAGATGTTGACGTTGCCTTCTTAAAAAAAACCTAATATTTTCCCCGGTGGCGGGATTCTTGAACTTGATGGTTTTTGGTCTTAATCTTGACTCGGCCTTGACTCGATTTCGGCTCGTCCTGGTTTTGGCTTTCTTGACTACAGCTCTTGTATTTGTAGCACACGCTATAGCGTGTTTTGAGATAAATATACAGCATCAGAATTGACTAGAATAGTCAAACGTTAGTGGCTTATAAACAGGAATATTCAGACCACAGTTAGGGGGGTTTTGATAGCTCAACGATTTTAATAAATGCTAAAGTATGTATGTTTCCCAAACCGTGTCAGATAGACACGTAAATTACACATTTAAACACCGCTACAACAAAGCGAACACTTACGAAATACTTAACACTCCCTCACCGCGTATTTACTTGTTATAAACTAATGCAAACATCTAGACAAAACATTTTATGAATTAGCTAGCTAGTTTGGTCTCATAATTGAATTGAAATAGGAAATATCTATTTACCACACCTGTAGACTTGTAATTTATGCCACTGTATCTTACTGCTAGCTAGCCATTAGGTTGTTAGCAAGCTATGTTTAGCATGGCTCTTTTATTTATAGTTACGCTACTTTGTTCACCTTTCGTGAAAGTTATCGTCACTAGTTTTTTAAAAAGGGTTCTTTGTTTCATACTTAGAACTTTGCTAACGGCAGAAAACTTGCTAACTAATTCACACTCTGATTGAGACACATTTCCATTATTATCTTATTCATTTTAAATGTTTCACAAACAGCTAAAAGAAAAAAATGTCACAGGTTTCAATCATGAAATAAAAATGGTTCTTGTTCTTGTCCTGGGTTCTTCAGTATCGGGTTGTGTGGTCGCTAACCTTGTATTCTGAAACAGAAAAAAAAAGAGAAAAGCGGGAATCAGCGGCCAAACGATTGGGCACAAGTGACCATCACAGCCATACTGTATGTTTTTGTTGAACATCTCCAGATTCTAGATATTTTCCCCCTGTTTCTCCTGTTATAATGCGCTCCACTCTTCTGGGAAGGCTTTGCACTAGATTTTGGGGCGTGGCCGTGGGGATTCGTGTTCATTCAGCTACAAGAGCGTTAGTGAGGTTGAGGTCAGGTGCTGATGTTGATGTGAGGAGACTCCAGTTCCAGTTCATCCCAAAGGTGTTCAGTGGGGTTGAGGTCAGGGTTCTGTGCAGGACACTCGAGTTCTTCTACCTTCTTCCAACCTTCACACACCACGTCTTCATGGAGCTCACACTTTTCGTGCACAGGAACATCGTCATGCTGGAACAGTGTTTGGGATTCTTAGTTCCCGTGAAGGGAAATTGTAATGCTACAGCGTACAGAGACGTTCTATACAACCGTGTGCTTCCAGCTCTGTGGTACCAGTTTGGAGAAGAACCACGTATGACTGTGATGGTCATGCGGTGTATTACAAAAGATCCTAAATTTAGAATCCTATCTTATCTGTTTGGTAACCATGGCGATTTCAGTTAGGACCTCATTTAAGACGGACTGTTACAGAATAACATTCCCTAAGATAGGAAAAGGGTATTACAGAAGCATCCTAACGAGACAGAAAAATCCTAAAAAAAAGTGTCTTAACTGTAGGACGACCCCACGGGTGTACTAACTTAAAACGTATTTGAAAGCCAACAATAACAGTTACATCACAACAGCCATGTCTGGGAATGGAGTTACGTTTACTAACGATACAAGACGAAGAACCCGCGATGTTTGATGGTGGAAAGACTTTTGGAAGACCCAGATGACGCGCTGGAATTACGACCAACATTACAGAAACTAACGAACCGTCACGGAGCGTTACCGGTCATAGTGCAAGTGATTTTACTATTCAACATACTCCGTTATAATCGAACGTTTACTTCTCAGCAGCAGCTTGTGTGTTGTTGGTTGCTTGGTAACAGACCTGAGAGATGATTATCGAACTCGATGGAGTGGTTTAAGATTTCTTAACTAGAGATCTAGAGAGAAGATTTCGTAAGATAAGATCAGATAAGAATCCTAAATCAAGTCAAGAATTGTTTCTGTAATGCGAATTTGTGAAAAATTCCAAATTATAGGACGTTTCTGTAATACGCCCCCCCAGGTGTCCATATAGTTTTGGCCACATGGTGTATAGATGTAGCTGAGAACACGCGTACCTCTAAATCCCCAGTTTACTGCATTGGTGCTGTCGTAGTGGAAGTAATCCGCACTGTGGGGCTGCAAAGAGTGTGAACAGATCACTAACATGAACTATTAAAATATATTTTATATAGACTGTTTTAGGGTAATTAATATTCGTGCTCAGACTGGTCACTGCAACAGTTATAATAATAATAATAATAATAATAGTAATAAGATGAAGAAGAAGCAGAACTTTTTTAATGGACTTTTGAAAGAAAGCATTAAAATTATTACATCATAAAATACAAGAGCCAATCACCTTCCATTATGCAAATGAATGGGGGTGTTTCCAGTTTGTTTTCAATTAGCAACGTGATTTTCCTGACGAGTGTAAAAGGTGCACGTCCGCCTTGTTTACGTGTGTGCAGTCTCTTTAAGGTTTTGGGTGGGCGGCATGTTGTAAAGTCGCTTCACTGCTCCCGCGTCCCTGATTCCATTCTGAGCTTACCGTCTGTGTGTTCTCCTGCCTGTGTGGGTTCCTCTGCGGTTCTTCGGTTCCTTTCCACCGGATTGTTGGATTGGCTATGCTAAATTGCCCCTAGGTGTGAATGAGTGTGAGTATGTGTGTGTGGATCCAGCGTGACCCTGAGCAGGATAAAGTGCTTACTGAAGATGAATGAATGAAGGTTTTGGGCGACCTCTAATCAGTTACAGGATCCCTGCCATCCACTTACCCTGTTTATACCGTTCCTGCCATAGCCTGGCAACGAAGCTGATTTCGAGATGAACGGATCTGCGACAAAACACACACACACACACACACACACACACACACACCTCAGCAGCTGAACTCACAGTAAAATGAGCTGACGTTAAACATTGTAATGATGCTGGGCCGACACCAGAGGGCGCTCTGTGCACGCTCATATCGATACAGCAGAAACAAACTGTCAGAAAGCTGTAGTATTTATATTCTTTTGGTATGACTATACGCATTAGGAGTAATAGACGCAATAAAAGCAGTACAACAAAAGCATTTCTGAAACATATATCTATAATACATGAAACATTTCCACAGTCTGGCATGATGAAATACTTTTCAAAGCCCAGGCATCCTTTACCGAGGCCCAACAGTAAAGCTCTGCAGAGATGTAAAGAATGAGCTGAGATCACTCAGAGCTCTGTAGACGAGAAGACATGAGCTCTGTAAATGACTCACCGCTGTCTGCGCTGTACTGTGATCTGGGAGCTGGAGAGAGAGAGAGAGAAAGGGAGAGAGAAAGGGAGAGAGAGAGAGAGAGAGAGAGAAGGTTGAAATATAGAGTTACATCCATATGTTTATAATCGCTCTCCATTCTCTCTCAGATCTCAGAGACAGGGTGATGGGTGTTAATGTTGGGTGCTTTCATTCTGCCTCTCATGAATAATAAACGACGGAGACAAAATCAGCACGAAAATAAGAAAGCCCACACACCGCTGCAGGCGGGGCTTATTGTCCTTGTTTGACATTGTAAAATGCTCGCAGAAGGTCAAAATCCGTGCTGGTTTGTCTCTATGTTAAAGGAATATTCCAGCATTTGGGTCCAAATTTCTACATAATCCATCAGAAGTGTACAGGAACAGAACAGAAATAAACGAACTCCTAATTGTACTCGAGAACATGACTCACATGGTGAAATGGTACATTAGATATAATTAAGTCATAGTACTTCAGTTAAAAAAAATAAAAATAAATATATATATATATTCCACTTCGCTTCAGCGACGTGATGGATAGAGATTATTTTGAACGTGATGCGTGGAAACAGCAGATGAAGGAGTGATAAACGTTCACCTGCACTCCAGATTATATTTCTCTTCTCTGGCATCAGCAGTTTAATCACAGCAAAGGACTAGGGTCAGCTGAATGTGTGTGTGTGTGTGTGTGTGTGTGAGTGTGTGTGTGAGTGTTTGATTGTGTGTGTGTGTTAGTAATCTTTGCTCATTACTGCTGTCCATCACATTAAGGCTGGAGCGTTCATAAATAAAGGGTCAAGGGCTACACTGGTGTATTAAACATAAATTCAATAAATCAGTACCGAGATCTTGATTTATTGCGGTTCAGGACGGTTCAGGTTCAGTACCAAACAAACAATATGCAAATGATTAGAGCAATGCAACATTATCGCTATCGCTTCACGTGTAAATTCAGTTGCTTTCCAGTGTCAATGCAAACGTTCATCATCAAACATTCATCATGAAAGTGTGTTATTGTGTCGGAGCGGTCTGTGTTTGTATTTCCGTTCCTGCTACGGCGTGGACTGGACATGTGGCGATATTATATTTCATATCACGATCCTATTGTACACAATATATTCCGTGTACAGTACACTGTGCGTTAAAAATACAACCTCGTCTCCACCTGCTACGTCTCGAACATGTATGATTATCACGAAGGACAATTCCGGCACTTTCCCTCTGCTGAGAAGGATTACCGGCTATTGAAGAATAACAATTTCAGACATTTGACCTTGCTGTGACCTTGACCCTGTTTGGATCGATTCCAAAATCGAATCGGTTCATCTGGGGGTTACAGTGATGATTCCATAGAAATCCTACAAACATTCAACCGCTGGCTCTTGAGATACAGCGCTAACGAGACTCTCGGACGGACGGACAAACCTAAAAACGAATGCCTCCGTCACCTAGCGACGGAAACATAACTACAACTTTTTAACAACATCATGGACAGGACAGAAAGTCTTACAGAAACTGTTCTTATGTCGTTTTATCAGATTTCTAGCACTGGAGCAAGTAAGAAGGAATTCAAACTCGAAGTTAGGAATAGGAGCTTCTATGGCGTTGGGTTAGGTTAGGTTCTCAGGAGGAGAATTACTCTTAGAGAATTAGGATTAAAGCGCATATTTTGTTAACATTTCTCCTAAATCAGACGGTTAGGAACTCGTTTTAGCGTTAGGATTCTTTGTGAATACGACCACAGGATTTCTAAATGGCCACAGTAACAACATCGGACATGTCGAGCATCTCAGTGTAGGCAATAATCAACAATAAATGTCTGGGGAGCAGAGTGGGCTTGTGATAAGATTGTGATATGAAGGCAGGGATCCCCCCCCCCCCCCCCCCCCCCCCCCCCCCCCCCCCCCCCCCCCCCCCCCCCCCCCCCCCCCCCCCCCCCCCCCCC
>JANDJT010000081.1:23628932-23640301 GCA_024331685.1 Stegophilus panzeri | reverse complement strand
ATCTGCCAGTAACATCGCCTTCATTTCTTTCATTTCTTTCATTTTTATAAACTAAGATGTATTTCGCAGTGATTAATTTACATTTAGCAGACCATGAGCCGCACAGCACGAGTATGTTGTTCATATTTTGAGAGTCTGTGTGTATTTACACAACAGTGTAAATGTAATTCTAAAGCCACACGACCGGTCAAAAGTTTGTGGACACTCGACTGAAACGTTTCTCATGATCTTAAAAGCCTTCTGATCTGAACGTGTGTGATTTAAATGTTTGACATCGGTGTCGTGGACAAAAATATAACCGTGCCGACGTGTTCGTTTCTTTCATTAGAAAACTAACATTTCATTCGCAAAAAAAATATATATATTTTTAAACGGACGACTCGGAGCGAAATATTCCGAAAAGCAGGAGATAAGTGTGCGGCGTCGGTGGGAACTCCTTTAATACTGTTTAAAAATCATCTTGGAGAAATTCCTCAAGAAATCGGGTGAGAAAACGCCAAGAATACGTTTCTGGAAATTCTAGACAAAACGCGTCTACTTTGAAGATGCTAAAATACAAATTTTTGATTTTATTTTTTTATCACAACATATTTCCCATAGTTCCAGTCGTGTTACTCCAGAGTGTTGATGACTTTATTTTTATTCTAAAATGTGGAAAATTAATAGAAAGAATGAGTGTGTCTAAACTTTTAACCGGTAGTGTACATAAAAAAAAGGTAACTATACTATTATGACGCTGCAGCACATGCAAAAGTGACTAGGGTGCCATTACTTTCATTTGCTGAATTGACCAGTCGAGCCGTTAGAGCAACACTGGCTCTCTTTTGGTCAGGTGGATGTGTTTTTGGCGACCCAGCCTGGATCAGGACGCTGGGTGCTGTTCGACACTGAGGTAACCACCAGCAGCGGCCGCGTCACCTACACCATTCCTAAAACCAAGAGACTCTCGGTTGGCGTTTACCCCATCAAAATGGTGGTCAAGTGAGTGATCATCGTGGAAATCTTCCATTTAAAATGTTAGGGATGACACTGACATGGACACCAGATGTTTTTTTTGTTTTTTTTAAAGAGGTGACCAGACGAGTGCAGAGGCGTTCCTCACTGTGCTGCCACGAGGAATGGAGTGTGTGGTGTTCAGCATCGACGGCTCCTTCGCTGCCAGTGTCTCACTCATGGGTAGTGACCCTAAAGTCCGTCCTGGAGCTGTAGATGTGGTTCGGTGAGTGTGTGTGTGTGGTTTCGTGGTTTTTCTAGCAGTGCCAACTGCTACACTGCTCGCCAATGTAATGGTCCATTTATTTATTTATTTATTTATTTATTTAAATAGCCTTTTCGAATGTTCATTCATGCAGTTTATCTAATCAGCCAGTTGTGTAGTGCATACGGCGCCCTCCACTAATATTGGCACCTTTGGTAAGTATGAGCAAAGAAGGCTTTAAACGTGTATATACAATGTAAAGCGGCCTTGGGTCTGAGAAAGGCGCTATATAA
The DNA here is from genome assembly GCA_024331685.1 of Stegophilus panzeri. Classification (NCBI taxonomy): domain Eukaryota; kingdom Metazoa; phylum Chordata; class Actinopteri; order Siluriformes; family Trichomycteridae; genus Stegophilus; species Stegophilus panzeri. The sequence continues at coordinate 23,638,810 of JANDJT010000081.1, read as the reverse complement.
AATAAACATATTATTATTTATTATTATTATTACGGCTGTGAAAAGTTGTCTTTATTGTTTAACCTTTAGATCTCTGCTCTCATGGGTATCAAACAACTGCAAACAAAACACAGGTTTATGAAAAAAAAAAAAAAAAAATTTGTTAAATATAATTGTGCAACAATTATTGGCACCCTTTTAGTCAATACGTTGTGCTACCTCGCTTTGCCAAGATACCAGCTCTGAGTCTTCTCCTATAATGCCTGAGGAGGTTGGAGAATACATAGCATGGGATCTGAGACCGTTCCTCCGTACAGAACTTTTCCAGATCCTTCAAGCAACAAGCCTAGAGCCTTTTGACTTTTCATAATTTCAGAAACGTGCTGTCAAATCCTTACCTGTAACATGATGTTCATGGGTAACAAATGCCCAGGTGTTGTCCAGTCCAAAGTTTTGCTGTCATGGAGGACAACCTGTAGCTATTATCAGTGAAGTAACGCTTGACGCTAGTAGAGTTAATATTAGAAGTGTGGAATTTTTATGTTTGGATGCACATTGTGTTTATTACACATTTCTATGAACGTTTTGTGTTTTTATATGGAATAGCTAGGCTATAGTATTGTACTGTAAGGCGTTCAGTTACAGTCCAGTGTGAGCATTTGATTGGTCCTCAGCCAGCATGTTGTCGGTGTTGTGCTTGCAGGCACTGGCAGGACCTCGGGTACCTGATCATCTACATCACCGGTCGGCCCGACATGCAGAAGCAGAGGGTGGTGTCGTGGCTCTCGCAGCACAACTTCCCCCAGGGCATGGTGTTTTTCTCCGAGGGGCTCGTCCACGACCCCCTGCGCCAGAAAACCATCTTCCTCAGGAGCCTCATCAAGGAGGTAGCACACAGGATTTAGTTCAAAAGTTGTTTTAGGAGAATATTCACATTGAGCAGCCCATATCATTGTCTCACAGAACAGATTTAAGCACCTTCTGTTTAATCGATTTTGAAACGTGCTAGCTCACTCATTTGTCAAATCAAAGTGAAGCGTTTACGTCGTTCGTGCTATCAATCGGTGCACGGAAATGGAAAACACACTCAGAGAACAGCGCTACGTGCGTTCTTCCGCATTCATGACGTCACAGACACCCACGATTGGCTAGTGTAGTGTAACTGACAGGGGAGAGAGACAGCAAACCATGGAAATATAGACACCGCGGACATATTTTAGCATTGTGTGAACTTTTCCATGTTAAACGTTGCCTCGTTCTACAGACGCAAAGGACGAGTGTGTGAATTCTGGCAGTATATTATCTCAGACGGACTATAGGGACTTCCACGGAATCTCCTTTTAAACCGCGCTCGTTTTATCTCCGTGTTGTAGTGTCACATTAAGATCGGCGCGGCGTACGGCTCTATGAAGGACATGTCCGTGTACAGCGCTCTGAGCTTGGAGGCCTCGCAGATCTACATCGTGGGAAGACCATCCAAGAAACACCAGCACCAGTGCCAGGTAGAGTTAATAAAACCAAACTCTGTTCAATCTGAGTCTCTCGTTTCACTCTCCCGGTCGTCTCTTTCAAGCTGGTTTTTTTCCCCTCTTTCTTATCCTCAGTTCCTGAGTGAGGGTTACGCTGCTCACCTCTCAGCCCTGGAGTTCGAGCACGGCTCACGTCCCAAGAAGAACCGCATGATCCTGCGCCAGGGCTCGTTCGGAATCTCGTCCAAACCCGACTTCCTGTCTCCGTCGCCCGATTTCTTGACATGTAAGCGTACGCCGCTGCTGCGCCGAGCCATGTCCATGCAGCAGGCGTCCCCACCCTCTTCATCGTCCTCCACGCCCAAACCAGAGCGCGCTCAGAGCCAGCCCGAGAGCCACAGGGACGGCCCCGAGATCCGCATCGAACTTGATGATCAGGATCTGGAAGCAGGAGGATTTACAGCTGTGCTCTGAGGAAAATATGATCACTTTGGTGGGATGGGGGGGGGAAAGGCGACATGGGATATTGTGCTTGTGGTAAGATGAGTATTTATTTTTCATTTTAATTGAGGTTATGGGAAATGTTGCGTCCTTTTATCAAACCTTTCACATTCAGAGTTTTGTTCACAGTGAAACACCAAATGTCATTAGCTTCTCTGCCTACCAGCCTGCCACACTCCCAAAATAACACCACTGGAAGCTTATCTGTTCGACAGAGACATCCAGGGGAGCTCCTGTCAGTCTTTAAACCTTTCCTTCACCGATGTTTTGGAGCAGTCTGCAGACGAACAGTAATGTGTTGCTCAGTGTCGAGCAGCAGGCTACCATTTATTACTGCGGACAAGCTGAGAGGCTCATTTACTTAGCGAGCTCCGGTTGGGTTTGTGCTGACGCACTCGAGCTGCTCTGCGTCACTCTGTCGCTCCACTAGCGTACGCATCCTGAATAAGCCAATCAGCACGATAAAGCCAGAAGGTCATAAGAAAGCGCCTCTCGCTTTCTTTGTGAGCTCTGTTCCGACTGAGGGGAATGATTGGCGGTATTGTCTCTGTTCAATCTGCCCAGAGTCACTTGGTCTCCCGAGGCATTGTTGACCACACGGTGGGATAATGGCGCCTTTATATCGGGCGGATTGAGTTATTTTCTCACAGCAGCTCTCACGACACTCTCTGCTTATTTTCCATGCTACATCACAGGGAAAAGTTTACAAAAAAATTTATATATATATACCTTCGTATCAGTGAAAAAAAATAATAGAAGGTTTGTTTAAAATACTTTATACGGGTAGGTGGTACTCCGGTGGGTAGTGAAGTCCACAAACATAAAAAAAATGACTATAGCAACCATATACAGTACATCCTGTATGTTCCCTATAGACTTGTACTGATCCCGCCCCCCCAAAAAAAGGTTTTTTTTTTTTTTGGCATTAATTTTTTATATGAAAATGTTTCCTTTTTTTTTTTTTTTGCATTGTTTATTGCAATTTTTTTCTACATATTGTCTATTTCGTACAATGCCTGCGTCCCAGAGCTTAATGAGTGTCAGGATTTGTTTAGAGAGAAAAAAATAAAATAAATCGATTCAGTTGTTAAGGTTTTCATTTGACTCGCCTTTGTAGAACCAAAGGTGTTTTTAGTAGACAAATAAAAAATAAAAATAAAAAAAGAGGATGAGTATAGAGGCCAAGTGCCTTTACTGTACATGGCTGTGTATGGAATCACATTACCAGCCATCTGAGTCTCTGAAGCGTGTCTGTGGTAGTGTCCCAATCTGGAACAGTCCATCGTTGTTGTTGTTGTTGTTGTTGTTGTTGTTGGGTTTTTTTCCTTGAATCTTGCTGAGAATCGCAGTATCTCGCTACTACAACCGATCGTTCTACAGACATCGCCCGACGCAGCTTTCCAGAAATCCAGACGCAGACGTACATTTAAGTCGGAACTCTTAAATGAGGGGAATCGTGGACGTCTCCACGTTCGTCTTTTGTTAGCGCCAAGCTAGCCAGGTCACTGTGCTGAGTGACGTATATGTACGTCCTCAAAAACGGCCAAGCGTACAGTCAGCGTTACAGATGCTTCTAGATTTGTGTGGTGATCACCGATACGCTCCGATTCATTTCAATGCGTGGAATTTAAATGCTACTTTGTTTACTGTTCCTGCTGCGAGCAGACATGTCGATAAGAATTGTGACGCTGAGGAGACCGTCCCGGATTCCCGAGTAGGAATTCCAAGCCGAGGGGGCGTCTTCTTTGGGTTTTTTCGCTAGTCGGAGGTCGGAAACGACGAGCGATGACGTTTAGTCGAACGCGGCGTTAGATCCCTAACGAACGAGTCGGAGACGAGACGACAGCGGCAGGGAAAACCCCGGCGACAGGACACGATCGATGGAGAAACCTTCAGACTCGAAAGGGAATCCGTTCACTTTCCGGAAAGCGGGATTAGTGGGATAAATCCTCACTCAGTCACAGCTGTACAGTACAAAGTCAACGCGTGTGAGAATGATGGATTCTTTTAGGGTTCAAGCAGAAGTTTTTAGGTACAAGTCTACAGTGTCGTAGTGAAGTTAAGGAACTGAAGAAAGGGCGAGTCTTCAGCGTGTCACCGTGATCAGTCCTGAGTTCTGCACGGACTAGTCTTTCGCCGTCGCCGTGCACGTTGTAGGAACAGACGGTAACGCTAGTAATCATTCTCTCGTTTTCTTCTCCGCAGCATGTGCATGTTCTCATTCACCGTCTCATGACTTTGTTCTGAAACGTACAAAAACTACGACAGAGCCGAATCGAAATTCCTGCCATTTCGAGTAACACGGAGTAACGATTCAGCCGAGGGAGATATCTCAGCCGGTCGAGGTGATGCATGCGATCGCTGAAGCGAACGCATCGTGATCGACGCGGCGAGGCCGAGAACCCCCGAGGGCAATAACAAAGAGCAGGATGTTTTATTTGCGACCGCGGATCAGATCGCGAGCTGTGCCTGAGGCTCGTTATATATGTGGCGTTCATGTTTTCTGCTGGCTGCCGTCGTGATCTTTTGTGAAGGTAACCGCGTGCACAAGCGTCGGCCCCGGCTCTATTTATAGCAGCGCGGCAGTGATGGCCCTGCATTTGTTCCGATCATTCGCCGGCCTTGCCGTCCGTCCTCAGTGCTATTTCAGCCGAGTTTACAAAACCGTCCTTTGTTCCAGAAGATCTTAACGTTCTGAATCGCCTCTGCGTGTCTGTCTCACACTCAGTTCTCTTACAAAAACAACAGCATTGCACAGTGTGTGTTTACATATTAGAGGTATATATTAGATGTATGCGCTGCCGTACACACAGCTGCAGCATGTAATACGTACGAGAGTTACGCGTGTATCTGTTACGTGCAGTCGGTACCGACTTGTAGTAAACTGTAGTTGTGCTAGCAGTGAGAGAACGCTGTGTGTGTGTGTGTGTGTGTGTGTGTGTGTGTGTGTGTCCTGTAACATATTGTATATAATTGTATAGAATTTAAACGAGCGTGTTGTTGGAATATGGTGTCTTTTTGTAAAAGAAAAAGAAAAAAAAAAAAGCAAGATATTGAACATTAATGATGTAACAATGTAATCTTTAATAAAGATTATGTGAATTAAAACGTCTGGTCGTTTGTTTGTCTGCAAGTTGTTGTTTCTTTTAAAGCAGACACATGGTGGGTGGGTTTTGCGAATCTTACTGGCCTTCCAGAGACGCCGCGAGCGAGCAGAACCGAATACCGCACGGTACGTAAGTTTTTACCCCTCGCTTCTTTCAAAAATGTCATCTTTATTGTTTATAATAAAAGCGCATAACCGTTACTTTTAGGAAACAGTGATATTCGTAGCGCGTTACAGTGCCTTGCATAAGTATTCACCCCCATTAAACTGTTACACAGGTTGTAGTGTTACAACCCGGAACTGAAACGGATTTAACCGAGGTCGTAAGTTTACATACGTCTTGCAGAATCTGCAAAATGCATTTCTAAACATTTTTTTTTTTATTATTTAGTCCTGCCCTGAATAAGCTATTTCACATAACAGATGTTTACATACAGTCCACAAGACAGTAATAACTACTAATTCTTTATTATTTTTTTCCTTTCAATTATTAAAACTCTGCAGATGTGAAGACGTACGTAAACTTATGACTTCAGCTGTAAATATCTCATCATATTGACGTGAGGCCTTTCAGGACCAGGTGTAGTTATATTGAAATCACGTGACACTTTAATTGTACACGTGTGGACTCCGTTCCGTTTATTATGTGCTTTCCGGTTGCATGAGAATTAATTTCGGGGTGTCACACCAACGGGGTTGGGGAACTATTTTGACTGATTAATCCTATTTTGTGACACAATCCTAACCGAGTGCATTTCAGATCCTAACGCTAAAAAATATGGATACATTTAAGAGGGGTGAATACTTACACACTGTATCTATTAATAGATTCTAGGTTCTCACAATGAACGTTGGGTTACGTTAAAATCATTAGCGTCTGTATAGTTAATTTGATAGTTTTATGACCAACTTTTATGACTAAACTATTTTAGCGTTGTGTTGCGTTGCGTGTTCATCGTTGCATGTAGACATTAGGGATAACACGAATATATATATTTATATATCGCCATCTTTTCCACATTGCTCGTACTTTCACTCGGTCACATTGTGGTATTGTCTGGTGCGGATAAGTAAAAAAAAAAAAAAAAAAACCTGATATCTTTATTTAAAATGTTTTTATTTAAGTATACAAAAGAGAAACATTTCTGAAAGAATGTTTAGAGTTCTGAGAAAAAGCGCATAAAACCCATAGTTTATAGTCAACATCATGTTTCTGGGGTTTTTTTTTTGTTGCTTTTTTTTTTTAACAAAAGTAATTTTGCGTTTTCAGACTTTGCATCGTTTTCTCCCTCTGGACCACGTCGTTAAATGTCAGTATGAGAAAACAAAACGAGAAAAGATGAGTTAGTTAGTCAGAGCCTCCTAACACCTCGGTACAAGGTGGAGTCTAAAATATAGTGAATAATATAGAACTAGAAACTAGTTAGGAGTTAGTAAACATGACATTGGTCTCGCTACGTTCATTATAGTGTTAGTTTTAAATAGAAATGAAAGTAAGAACGGTAACACTGTTGTCTGGACCTTCAGATACGTAACATTTCGATGGCTTTCCCACGATACCGACAGCCGTGACCTTTAAATTGTAAGCAGCATGACAACAATTGGATAGATACGTTAAAAGAAAAAACAACGACGATGAGAAATCACGACTAATGGTGACGAACGTAGACATAGTATAAAAAAGTTTTTGTTTTTAAAAAAAAAAAAAAAAAAAAAAAAAAAAAAGGAGAAAGGTAGCGTCGTGTTTATGTGGTTTTGCGGAGGTTTGAGAGCGCGCTGTCGGTCCAGCTGCCCACTCTGTGGCGGATTCGTCGGCTCTGCTGGCGGATGAAGGATCGGTTTAATTTCCCCGTCGTGCTGCTACCCGGATTGGAGCTGGGGCCGTAGCTCTGAGCCATCACTGTTCTGTAATGCTCCATGGCCTCGGTCCTGCACAGACATGTTGAACATGCGTGTTTCAGGATCTTGGAGTAGTGCGTGAAAGGCAATATTTAATAAAACAAGGTGGTTTTTTTTTATTTTTTTTTAAGCTCATGCAACTTAGTGCCAAAAAAGCAGTATTAGCATATATACATGTAAAAAAAAAAAATTATTTAAAATAAATAAATAAACAAAAAGTGTGCAGCAGACGATAATTAAGCCTCAATTATTAGTTTGGGGCAAGTTTTCCAGACATCAGATGAAGCTACACTGTATGGCTAAAGGTTTGTGGACACCTGACCGTCACACCTATATGTGGTTCTTCCTCAAAACTGGAAGCGCACAGTTGTATAGAATGACTTCGTATGCTGAAGTATTACAATTTCCCTTCACTGGAACTAACAGGCCAAAACACTGTTCCAGCACGACAATGCCCCTGTGCACGAAGCGAGATCCATGAAGACATGATTGATGTGAAAGACCTCGAGCAGAACTCCCAGACATCACTGCCTGACCTCACTAATGCCGTTGTAGCCGAATGATCACAAATCCCCAGTGTCACGCTCCACAATCTAGAGGGACGCCTTTCCAGAAGAGTAGAGCTTATTATAACAGCAGCGGGGAATAAATCTGGAATGGGTTGTTCAACACGCACATATGGATGGGATGATCAGGTGTCCACGTATTTTTGGCCAGATAGTGTATGTACAGCCTTCATGCATGTCAAAGACATTGATTTTTTATTTTTTTTTAATTTAAGATCAGTCTGTAAAATGATTTTACCTTAGGCTTTACTCCGTTATAATAGAGTACTTGAATTTGCTGCTGCCGAAATGAAAGACAGATTAGCCTGCAGTTTCATGAACGAGTTCAAGGCCTTTCACTGAAAACGCACGAACAGAAAACAATGAAACAAATTCGAATGACTGACGGCAGCCTGAGGGGGCAGAGGAACCAGATTGCAGTAGGTCAATCTATTCTCTTGCACCGCAAGTAAAAGGTCACGGCCTAGCTGCCACACACAGACTCCTGCTTTCCCATCAAGGTTTTCTGAGATGCCTCGGGGTTGTGTACTTGGATGTGTCGATCTGCAGTTGGAAAAGTTTGAAAATGTCAAGTGTGTACAAGCAACCATTAAAAATGGGGAAAATACACAAACGTTTTGAATAGTTTGAATAGTTTTTTGACTTTACGTGGTTTTTTTTTTCTCTATTAACTATGTAACTATTTAGAAATCTTGTGCTGGGCCCAGAGTCCCAAGATTGAACCCTGACAGTGCTGCAGCTACTCGTGTTCAGGAGTCAGGAGTAGAGGTCATCCGATAGCGCAACCAAAAAGTAGTAACCCTCGAAATAACAAATAAAAATACAGACATCCTAAAACACTGTCAAAAACACTTCGAATAGCACAACAAAATTTCCATCAGCGATGGTTTCTATTTCACCTCTAGAGGCCGCTCTCGTACTGTATAATGACAGCAGACCCGTCTCAGCCGCTGAGAAGGACGCAACCGGAAAAACTATCGGTGTGGGATTTTGCTGATAACTGATTAATCTGCAAAACAGATCGATCGGTCGACGTCTAGTCAAGAGAGCAAAACTGTCCGTCCTCTCTGAGTGGGAGGGATGGTGTTACTCTCTCCCCTGTCAATCACAGAGACACTAGCCAATCGTGGGCATCTGTGAGCTCATGTATGCGGAAGAGCACAGATCGTGCTTTCCTCCGAGTGTGTTACACTGCCCTGTGACGTAGCATGAGCAGCAGTTCATAAACTTCACAGAGCTAGCTAATGGAAGGCAATTGGCAAATGAGCAAATTGTTAAACAACGGGTTTAAAAAATTGTTTTTAACCCTTTGAATAAACAATTTAAAAATCTGTTAAAACGCTCTAAACGAGTATGGGATATGCACCACAAAGGTTTCTATTATAACAGATCGTATTTCCTGGAGCAGTGTGGATATTTGGTCTCAAAAAATAAATAAATAAATAAATAAATATATATATATATATATATATATTTTTTTTTAAAAGCCACAAGCCATGCATTCATGTGAAGTCGGTGTGGAAATGTGAGGAACCGCAGATGCTCCGTGTAGCCGCGGCTTGCACGGCGATGACTGTAACGGTTTCGCATGACTTCCCTGAACGAAAAAGCACTTGGATTTCGAAAATCTTGGCGGGACCAGAGTTATGTGAGGAATTCAGGGGGGTGGGGTACACAGCACTCCCAGATAATAGGACAATATTAGACACTGTGCAGACTGATACACTACAGTGCTTTCCAAATATCTCTCTCTCTCTCTCTCTCTCTCTCTCACACACACACACACACACACACACACACACACACACACACACATTAATGCTGTACCATCGGTGTATTAACAGGCCACTATAATATGCAAACTTATCCCAATCAGCAAAATATGAAAGCAGTTTATTAAATCCTTCAGTGTAGAACAGCTTATCAGTTCAGTGTGTGTGTGTGTGTGTGTGTGTGAGAGAGAGACCCTCTAACGCACCCCAAAGCAGCCACAAATCATTCCCTCATGCTAGACCTCTGGCGGGAAGAGTGTTTTGTAGGAGAAGTGAGACCAGACTGCCGTTAGGGGAAAAAGACCCACCCAAATACTGAACAGGAAATGGACTGGACACCAAAACAGGATGCATGAATGCGTAGACTTAGTGATTTTTTTTCCTCTCCAAATCAACAGACAGAGACTCTGTGTGAGCACTATGTTAAGAGTACTACAGTTTCTGTATTCGAAAAACACATGCTCCGAACACCGGACTACTCAAAAGGAGTCCCCCAATGATTTTCACAAGAAATTCGGCAGAAGTGCGACCCGTCACAATCCTAGACGTGTCTCGGACCACCGCAAATCAGCATAACGTTTAGATT
>JANDJT010000081.1:23610477-23626021 GCA_024331685.1 Stegophilus panzeri | reverse complement strand
ATAAACCAGCCTATAAATAATTTACTACTACTACTACTACTACTACTAATAATAATAATAATAATAATAATAATAATTTAGGTCTACTTGGACCTAATGTGTTCGGTCATTGGGTTAAAATAAATAAAAAGAAATCAAGGGCTCCAATAAATAGCCAAAACACACTACGTGACCAAAACTTTGTGGACACCCGACCTTCACGCCCACATGTGGTTCTTCCCCAAACTGTTGCTACAAAGTTTGAAGCACACAATTGTAGTAAACTTTTAGCCATATAGTGCATAAATGGTACACATTTGAATAAAGAGTATGACATTTAAATTCTTGGATTATAATCAGAAAATAAATCTGTATTGGAGGGGTCTGAGAAATCTGGCTTACAGTGTCTCCAGAAAGTCTGAGAACTCCTGAGTAGGGGATTTGACAGACGTGATGAATAATAGTTTGATTGTAAATCCAGAAATTTTGTGGTGTTAAGATGCAGACATTTAAACCACTACCTTTAATTATGAATCGTTTGCATGTTTTTGTTTGGTATAATTACTCAAACAGACTGCTTTAGAGATTTATTCAGTAACCTGTGGGAGTTGGTTTTATATAAAAAAATCACAGTATATAAAAACTAATACGAAATGATTTTATTCATGGTGAACTGGGATTGAACTGTGTAATAAAATGTCATACGGTAACCAGTTTATTTATTCTTCCTATAGTATTGGTTTGGTAAGAGTATCAGTGATTAGTTTCAGGCATGACCTCCGTGTCTCCATTCTGAAGGTCTCTAGTTTATGTCCTGACGTACTGGAACCAAACGGTTTTGTGTTCGTGGAAGGTGTTGTTATGAGCATTCCTAATCGCCCCGCCTTTCGCCCTCTCTCTCTCTCTCGGTTCTTCTTCTCTTATGATCTGGTAGACTATTTTAGACGTCTTTACTTCTTATATCACTTGAACCTACATAATAGATGTTTTGATTCGATCTGTGACCTCCTCTGCCAGTTCCTTGACATTTTGGAGTGACTCTAATTCAGGGGAAGAACAGAAATAGGCATAAATCATGAACATGAGACATGAAAATGTGCTGAAACATTTCTCGACTGTGAAGTTAGATGAATTTACAAGCATGACCGTAAACAACAAGGAGAAACCAAACATGCCAAGGCCTGGGCTCACAGACAACTCATAATGTCTGTTTTAATGGAGCTTTTAATTCCTGGACTTTCCATCAAAAGACTAGGAACATTGATTGGAATAAACTCTTTAAATTTAAGTGATTAGTCAAACAGGTTAATAATTAAAACAGCTCACTAATAAATATAATAATTCTGACAGTGAAGGGCTGTGATTTCCACCAACAGAAATAATATAAACCTGGGGAAAACCAGAGCTCACTTTAGGAACCACTGATTTAGAAGTGAAGGTTAAAAAAAAAAAAAAAAACCCTACAGAAATCAGTTTAAAATGTTATAAACATCACATTACAGCTGAAGAGTCATAACATTATAAATCTGAGCTATTATGTGCTGGAGTTTCTGCGCATGCGCACTTCTGCACGCTCAGAAACTCCTTCTTTCTATTCATTTATTTATTTATTTTTGTTTGTTTTATGCAGAAAGCATTTTCTTATCGTGATACAGCCAAATATCAAACATGCTGCATGAAGTTAAGCATTTTCTCGGAGTAATACATTTTATAAAATGCTTGCGGTATTGTTTTAAAAGCTAGCAAGGCTAGCTAACGTTAACGGTAACATCTATACGGCTAACAGCTGCTGTGCTAAACCACTTATTTATCACCAAACGTTCAGACTTCAGTGCGCATTACTGAAGAGAAACCCAGAACACATCAGCTCAAATCCCGGTTCTTACCGTGTCCGTTTTTCAATCCTACACGCTGTAGTAAAGCTCCACTTCTCTTTCTGAGATTTTGAATTTGGCGGACCTTCTTTCCGAATCTGCGTAAAGCCCGCCCCGTGTAGTGCGAGACCACGCCCCCAACCCTCCCTCGTTTTGATAGGTCGATTTCAAGAGTCTTGTTGATTTCTTTCTTTCTTTCTTTCTTTCTGTGGCAACATTGCTATAATAAACTGATAACTTTACTTCTTTATTTTATTATAATGATCTTTTTTCTTTATGAACATTTTTGCAACAACTTTCTTTTCCTTTCCTTTGTTTACTTTTCAACACTTCAGCGCTATAATAAACTGATAACTTTCTTTCTTTCTTTCTTTCTTGCTATATATACCATGCTGCCATTTTGTTCCTCTTTCTTTCTTTCTTTCTTTCTTTCTTTTGTTTGTTCTTTCTTTCTTTAGGTTTTGTTTGTTATTGCACTTTTTGCTTCTTCTCTTTTCTTTTCTTTGTTTATTTTGAAACACGTGCAATAATAAACTGATAACTTTCTCTCTTTTTCTTTTGTTATGTGTCCATAATAAACTGACAGCTTCTTTATTTTGTACTTTTATATACAAATTATATAATTATAATGAAATTTCTTTCTTTATTTCTTTCTGTAGGTTCTGTTCGTTATATTGTACCTTTTGCTTCTTCTCATTACTTTTCTTCGTTTATTTTGAAACACTCGTGATAATAAACAGATAACTTTCTTTCTTTCTTTCTTTCTTTGTTTCGTTCATTGTTCTTTCTTTTTATAGGTTTTGTTTGTTATATTGTTCTTTTTGCTTCTTCTCTTTTCTTTTTTCTTTTCTTTGTTTATTTTGAAACACTTGCAATAATAAACTGATATCTTTCTTTCTTTCTTTCTTTCTTTCTTTCTTTCGTTATGTTGCAACATTCCTATAGTAAACTGATAACTTTATTTTATTATAATGAACTTTTTTCTTAACGAACGTTTTTGCAACAGCTTTCTTTTTCTTTCCTTTGTTTATTTTTCAACACTTCAACGCTATAATAAACTGATAACTCTCTTTCTTTCTTTCCTTCCTTCTTTCTTTCTTGCTATATATATATATGCTATGTTATGTGGCAACATTTGCTATAATAAACCAACAACTTTATTTTGTACTTTTATATACAAATTATATAATTATATAGAACTTTTCTTTCTTTCTTTCTTTCTTTCTGTTTTGTTTGTTATTGCACATTTTGCTTCTTCTCTTTTCTTTTTTCTTTTCTTAGTTTATTTTGAAACACTTGCAATAATAAATGGATAACTAAAATAAACTGGGTTTATTTTATCTCATGGATAGAATTAGGTTCTAATCGGGTGTTCATTGTTTAGTTAGCAAAAATGTTACCAATGAAAAAGAATAGAATAAGAAAAGAATAAAACTACTAAAATAGCCAACTGCAGAGTGTCATGCTCCAGTACATGAAGACCGAATATTTACAGAAGACCGTGTTGTTGTGGAATTGTTGAGGAAGACTTTCAGAGACGTTTTAAGCCTCTTAAGCAGTCACTAAATAAATGATATGTACTGTATGCTGGAGAAACATTTGCTCTTCTGAAAATACGCGCACAACCCTCACCACGCTGTGTTTTACGTTTGAACTGATGTACATTCGAATCTGTTTTCTCTGCATGTTTACGAGAGCAAGGAAAATCATTGACCTTGTCCTTGAAAATTTATAATAGTTAGCAATATACTTTAATGGGTTTATATTGCCATGCCACTGACAAAGAAAGTCAATGCTCTAGAGTTTCTTGTGCAATATCGTTAGCATTTAAACGAGCACAACGCCTCACTGGCAGGGGGAAGGCTTTGGGTAAGATGTTTTGACTTTACATGATTACTTCTCTTGCATTTTTCTATAACAGATAAAACAGACGTCGACAGCGATGGGTATTTTAAGGAAAGGTTTTAATTAAGCAAAACACGTTATATAAGAAGTGTTTGGTTCATATACAGTATGTTCTCTTTGTGGGTCTCAGTAGAGTGGATTTGGCTGGAATGGGTTGCACACGATGGCCCACTTGATGGAGCATCAGTCTTTTTTAAAGCACTGAAAGAGGAAAAAAAACCTCATGAATAACAGCGAATAACAGAAGAAAAGATAGCTTCCTGAGTGCATCTGAATGAATCATCTCCTACTTCAACTTCTCACAGAGCCCATGACATCCATTTTACTTCACATTATTATACCTTCATAATCTTCTCCCATCGAGCAATGACAGCCAGCAGGATTGTAAAGAGTATGACCACCCCACCAGTTATTGCAGGCCCAAGAGGGAACTTCATCACTCGGTCTGTGTTTTAGGAACAAAAATGTTGACATTATAATGTGGATGTAAACCGTGATGAGTAAAAAAAACTCAAAAAACTCGATCGGTTGTAACATTTTTGGAAAATGAAGGTCGGTCAAGGCTTAGGTTAGGTTTATACATGAGCAGTTTTTAAAGGTGCAGTTTATAACGCTTTAAAGAGTTTTGAGACCTGTAAGAATATCATCACAAGGATGCCTTAGTAAGAAAAAGTAAGAGTCTACTTCACAGATCGCTAACCAATAGATTTCGCTACACTATGAATTAAAGTTTTCTGTTACGGCCCAGAAATTAGCTCTCCTGTATACAAAACATATCAAATGTCAAATATTAGAGACTGTCCTAACTTTGAACAACATTCCATGAGTAACACTGAATCAATTCAGGTCTTCAAGAAAGCTAAGACAACAAAGAACTCGCCTTGATATAATCTTAAAGAAACGTACAACCAGATTGGATTGTATCAACTATCCAATCAAGAATAAACGCTGTAGTGAAGGATTGTGTAGCGCCGCCATATTTTTTCTACAATAGTTTGTACTATAGCTAACATGTTACATGAAGCAATTCTTATTGGGGGCAGTGGTGGCTTGGCAGTTACGGCTCTGGGTTACTGATCAGAAGGTCAGGGGTTCGAGCCCCAGTACTGCTGAGCTGCCAGTGTTGGGTCCTTGAGCAAGACCCTTAACCCTCTCTGCTCCAGGGGGCGCTGTATCATGGCTGACCCTGCGCTCTGACCCCAACTTCCTGACATGCTAGGGTATGCGAAGAAAAGAATTTCACTGTGCTGTGTGACAAATAAAGACTCATTATAAATTTGTGATCATAAAACCATATTGAATATACAGACATGATACACTTGGTAAGGAGATAGTCAGCAGGCTTCAGGTAATACAGTTTTGAATTCCGTAATGCTGGTTTTAAATAGATACAAACCTATGACGGTGACACTGAAGCTCTTTCTCGTGACTCCATAGATGGTCGAGTTGGTCTCGCAGTTGTACACACCCCGGTGCACGTTTCGGTTAACGTTTGGAATGGAAAGCGTAGCCGTAAAACCGTTGTTGCTTGTCTTGTAGCTGCTAGAAGAAAGATCCAGAAGCTTATCGTCCTTCATCCAGACAACAGTTACTGGAGGAGACGCGCGAACATCACAGGACAGAACGGCGTCACTTTTCTCCTCGACCTGCATTTCCTCATCGTCGCCTAGGGTTGGGGGATCTGCACGAGATGATAGTAAAGTTGATATAAAGTACTAAATATAATCCTGAATAGCTTTTCTCATTTATACCGCAGTGTTGTTGAATCCTTAAATCTGACTGGCCAGAGGTTGTTGATTCATTTCCTATAACAGTGTGACTTTGACTTTGACAGTAGTTCTGGCTATAATTCAAAGCGCAGGTGTATAATTAATGCCCTTGTTCTAGTACATTATCCTTCTCTAGTAGCAGCTCATTCACAGGGACTTGGAAGGTGGAATAAATAAACAATATGCTGTAATTTAACGAAGAGAAAAAGGTATAATCATTGACATAAACCTCGATATGAAATTTTCTGCCCCCGGGAAAGTCTTCATTACAGAGAACTTTGCACTTTGCGGTTTCTCAGTGACACGAGAAGCTGCGTTCGAGCTTGGTGTCAGAATTACGCCAACGTTTATAGCTGCTATAATGTATAAAAGTGATAACAATTTGTCTTACGGACGTTCTGTATCATTCAATGTAACCATAAACGGCTAGGAAGCGCAATGTGTCGTTCATTAAAACTTGGAATAAAAATTTTATCATAAATAAATAAAACACTTCAGGATGTGGTGTTACAGGAAAATAATTAACTTCACACCACATCAGCATGGATTATTTTCCAATAACAGTTATATAAATGTTCTAGTCCTTACTTAACACGCACACAGACAAAGAGCCAAGAACGCTATGAAACTCTCAGGTCTCACTTTTGTACTCACATTGAACATCTAGTTGGATTGAAGCTTTCACTTTAGCATTAGACTTCAGCTGGCAGGTGAAGATGACTTCGTTATCATCTCTGCTTACTGGCTGCACACACACCTGGCTCGTGTTTAAGCGGTTTCCATCTTTCAGGCTCACCGCTTGGCCGTTTCGGAACCACTGCAGTTCTTCTGGCGCAGCAGAGTTCTCGACTGCGCACGTCAGAGACACCGTTTGCTCGGGTTGGGTCTGAACAAATCCTCCACTGGTTGGTGGATTAGACTGAATGGTGACTGATGGGTTTTAATAAAACACAAATTAGATAGGGGTTAGAAAGCATTGAGCGAGACGTCATCACAGCGATTCTTGCGTTTCTTGCTGTAAGTGGTGTTTTAGGGCCTACAGACCACCAGATGATTTTTAAATGCAATTAGAAATGCAAAAAAAAACAACAACCCAAAAAAAAAAACAAAAAAAAACACACTTTATCATTTGTGAATGGGTTTAATACAGTTTAATAATAGCCTATGTATCAGGCAGTTTCAGGTGGTGTCAGGAGAATGGCAACTAATAGGAAGTGCAATTAACGTAACTAAATTAGGATAAAGATCACGAAGAAGCAGCGATCATAAACACACACAAAAAAGAAGAAAGACAAAGAGGAGAAAAACGTAATTCTAATTAATTGGATTTAGTCAATTAGTTAAGTATCTTGCTTCCACTTATTTATGTAATTAAAATAGAAAAAAAGTTAGTGGCTAACTAGCAAGTCTCTAGAATAAGACGTCTTACGTTAAGCTGGTAGTTTGTTAGTACTGAATAGTTTGTTAGTACTGAATAGTTTGTTAGTACTCAGCCGATAGAAACATTAATCACTCCGATGATTATTAGTGATAGTGATTATTATTATTACCAGTGACACAATGATTTTTCCTGATTTTCAAACCTTGCCGAATAGAACGTTAAATTAACCTTAACTCACTGTTCAGAAGTCCTGTATATTATTTCATTTGTTTGATGAATAGGTTTTTACCGTTGGCACTGTAGACACCGCAGAGACAGACGAGCACGAGAAGGATGAACTGGACCCGAAAGGAATCTCTCATTTTTACAAGTATCTTCTGTCCTGGATAATAAAGATAACAACGAGACAAAACTGACACCATTTTCTCATGTTTAAGTCATGATTTAAGGCTTTAAAGAAAGAGTTTAACGGGGGGGGGGGGGGGGGGGGGAGAAAAACAACGTTTGATGATTCTCTCAAACAACACCCCTTTTAAATAAACCCATAAACCCACATCTTCCATTGTTTTTTAAAGCAGCCTTCAGGAATTGAGATGAATAACGAATAATGAATTTCAGCAACTTGATGACAATACGATTCGAATTTCAGCAACGGATTTAACCAGAAAAGCTACAAACTTTTTCTCCACACTACTCACCAAGGTCAACTTCCATTGTCTCAACAAAAAAAAGAAAAGAAATGTTGTCTGGGAATCCAAAGGTTGCACTGCAGAGGGTTTAAATCTCGGCAGAGGTTTATATTGAGCCAGTCAGCTATTTTATAGCAGTTTTGCAGAATTACCTCCCCTTACCTGACATGTCACAGGCCTTTTATCATGCTGCGCAAACACAGCGACTGATCTGTGCCACCTGAAATCCTTCACGTAGGATGAAGCGGTAGAGAACAAGTACAGTGTAGCGTTAAGATGAATCACGTTCTGAGATAGAGAACACGCTTAACCGTTCTGGTCATACGGCTTTTTTCGAACTGGCGCTTTTAGGTTTAAGTTTAACTTTGGCTTAGGTTTAGGTTAACTTTGAGAACTGATTTGCATACATGAGACAGGCTGGAAGTGCATGAGTCATCAAATGCTGATAGGAAGAATGGCTTTCTGACACTTTAACTAAAGTTTATTGTTGGGAATCATTTACGCAGAATATTGGTTTAGAAAATACGCCAACGAGTCATTTGGTGCTTAAAGAGTCGACTACTATCGGTGAGCCAAATGATCTTACTCTGACTGAAGAGATGGAATTCTCAACGCTAACACACACACACACACACACACACACACACACACACACAATATACAAATTGCTGGTTTAGGGTTAGGGTTAGGTTCTTAACCCTAACTATAACCCTAGGCACCAGGAACCAATAGAGAAACCCTGGGGTCACTTAAGTCATAAATGGGGACATTTTGGGTTGTAAATATTTCACATTTAGAAATGCTATGTGTGTCATTTCCTTTCCTGTTGGATTTTATTCAGTTCTATATCTACATACCATGTGTGCAGTATGAATTTACAGTGAACCTCAGATAAGAAAACCATACACTGCAATATTATTAATCAAACTCAAACAGATTTTCTAATGTACACATGTCCGTGTACAAGCGTTTATAAAAATAAATAAATAAATAAATAAATAATGTGCTGTAATTTGTACTTATTCTTACGCTGGTCATCTCAGCACTTTGTAGTATTTAGACCCCTCTGCTGCCTGTTAGGTGAATTGCAATTCCAATGAAATGTGATAAACCTTTCCTTCACCCCTTCTGCTAAAGTTGCCTTTAAAGGTTTGATAATGCAGGTCATTTCTTCCTGAAAATTATCATGCAAGCCTGAAACCGAAATCAGGTAGAATCCGAGAAAATTAAAAAGGCCACCTCTTGGCATTCATTCCTTTTTTTTTTTCTTCCTACTATACAGGCACCCTAGAGGACACATGTTCCAAAACATAGGTGCTCTTAACCGTAATGCACTGCATCATGTATTCTCCACTGGAAAGGCAGCGTAGAGAGCACTTCATTATGTTCTCTCACACAAAGGGACACCCTAGTGCAGGGGTGTCCAATCTTATCCGGAAAGTTCCGGTGTGGGTGCAGGTTTTCTCCTTATTATTATTGAAATCACCACATTGTTCACCGTTACATATTTGCTAAAATGACACATCACATGACCAGGAAATATACCCGATGTATCATACACCGATCAGCCATGACATTAAAACCACCTGACTAATATCGTATAGGGCCACCTTGTGCCTCCAAAACAGCTCTGATCCGTCGAGGCACAGACTCCACAAGACCTGTGAAGGTGTGCCGTGGTATCTGGCACCAAGACGTTAGCAGCAGATCCTCTAGGCCTAAATTTTGGAGAGGCGGAGTCGCCACCTTGAACATCATGTTCCTCATGTTCCACAGAATTTCCCACACAATGGGAATACTTACAGTGAATCACAGCTTTAGAAATGCTGTTGTTGTTGTTATTATTATAGATCTTTGGATACTTGAAAATATTACATACTGAAACTTTAACTTCATGTCTGCTTTCTGTTCTGGTCCAACTAGAAATCAGTAAACCTTCTTTCCAATCCTTTTTTTCTCTCTCTCTCTCAATAACCATCCTTTTCATATTCATACACACGGACGTGGACTGCATAGCGAGTGCTTTCCTTTTGCCCTGCAGTTCAGTAGATGTAGAGTTCATCCACTTGCTCTGTTTGTCCATCAGATGGTGCAGCTTGTTCACTGTGAGCTCGACAGAAGAGATAGAAGCGTTAAGAACAGATATAATGGATCGTTTCATATAGCACACATGGTCTTATGTCAGATTGAAGGTTTTTGACGGTTCATGAGAATATAAACCTTAATATAAAGAAAAAAAACCCAACACAACCAGTCTAGTTATGCACGATGACAATAAAACCAAATTGTTTCTCATAATATTTGTTATTCAATATGTATCATATTTTTAGATAATATATTTTAGGATAATATATTCGATTGAGACAGTTTCGACTTGTTAACACATGAGTACATTAAACCAGAGTACTTTTACTTAAGCTTTTTTTTTTTTTTTTAATCTTCAACTTCACTACAATTACAGAATAAAAAAAACAACGACAACATTTAACCCCTAAAGACTGTAAGCTAATTAAAAGACAGGAACTCTTAATGGCACAAAATGCAAACAACGCAGGCAAGAAAGCTCTGGAAGTTTTCCAAACTTATTAAGCTTAGTTATGATCGGTAGCGATCGCACGTCGTGTTAAAGATACGTACTGTATCTACTGTAAGTGCTGCTAAGGCCTATAGGATAATGTGTAAAGGGAATCTTTGCTAGATAGCTAACTATGTAGCTAGATACGTTCATAACACGAGCTAGCTAGCTAACTAACGAATCTAGCAAGCTACCAAAAGACCAAGTTTAGCTAATCAGCTTACGTTACCTTTCCTTTCATACCGTTGATAATAGAGTTGGTGTTCACTTCAGCATAGCTCACTTGCTTAGTTAATATCATTGTTCACCCTTACAAAAAAACAAAAACAAAAAAAAAAACCCCAAAAGGAATATTATGCAGATGTCCTACAGGATGTTCAGCGTATTTTCCTGTAGAAATACCTGCAGGAATTCTACAGAGGAAAAAATTATATACAGAAATTATATCCTCCGGGAATTATGTCCTGCATGGCGACATGGCGAGTGTTTGTGTCCTGCAGAATACATACAGGGGAAATAACATCACAACAACAGCAAAGTATTTTCACAAATGAATTATTATTTTATTTATTGAAATTATGTCCATTAGTGACTGATGCAATCTGTAAAGTTTCCGAGCCGGAGTGCAATTCACAGAATTAATAATGAAATAATTAATAATTATGCTAACCGCCGTGTGTGAATATAAAATTAGCCGTGTTTTATAGCAAGCGAACTAACGACGTTATGGTAACCGCTGTGTGTAAAAAAAATTTAAGCAGTTATCCATCAGGTGACTTATTAAGTCTTACTTAAGAAATTTTACTTAACGTTTAATTTTACTTAAGAAAACAATGCCTAAAGAACGGGACAGAGAGATGAATTTGAATTAAATGTGTTCAGAGATAAAAAAGATTCCACCTTGTGTAAACTGTGGTATTTCTCTGTGTGTGTTGACTGACTGTACTGTCACCTCTTCCTAATCGCACACTCTGTTTCCTTTTATTGTATTCGGATCTTTTTTTTTTTTTTTTTTTTTACTAGTACACGCTTCTGATAAACCACAAGTCCTGTGTGTACATGATGAGCAAAGGTTACCTCTGATTGCTCCACATCTGAAAGAAAAACGCTTCGTCCCATTACATGCCATCGCTTTAAACTGTGTGGAACAAACACATGAATAATTGTATTTTTTTTTAAACACAGTTCAATTTCAGAACATTACTAAGGGTCGGGTAAAGGTTAAAAGCAACCGAAAGTGTACGTGACAGACTTTTGTTCACACAAGATGGTACGATGGTGTAATGAATAAAAGGACTGTGTTCGGCGGATCAATCGGAGTTGCGCAAGACATATAGGGTGGAAGAATCATGGTTTTACTGGTTTATGGCCAAAGGTTATATGTGACATGCGATATTGTAATCTTAGACCTGGATGCATTTAGCAGTCTTGAGGAGTTAATGATAATGAGTCTTTATTGATCACATGTACATTACAGCACAGTGAAATTCTTTTCTTCGCATTACCCCAGCATGTTAGGAAGTTGGGGTCAGAGCGCAGGGTCAGCTATGATACAGCGCCCCCTGGAGCAGAGAGGGTTAAGGGCCTTGCTCAAGGGCCCCACAAGCCTCCACTGCCTCGAGTTGAATCGGTCATGATTGTAGGACTGATAAAAAATCCTGTGACAGTTTAAATATCCCCTCCTTTCGACAATGTGACCCAGGACAAAAGTCTGACCCAGGTGAGAAATGAATGCTCAGCTGCCCGATGCAGTGTTTGGGGTTCACGGGATACCTCAGGGGTCAATATGTGACCCTCAGCCACTTCTACTCCTTCCTGCTCCTGCTTTCACACTGGCCCAATAAATAACACTTAGGATTTTCGCCTGCAAGGACTCTAGTACGGACACAACCAGCTGTTATTTACCCAGACATTCTTGATAAGATTACTGCTGTGTTTAAGAAGTAAGACCCTTTAGCTCAACACTTCCACCCCCCTTCCATACAGGGAATTATGAAAAAAGCTTGATTGTGGGCTCACTGGGTGGCTGAAGGCAGTAGGTTATTTAATAAGTAACTCTCTCTCTCTCTCTCTCTCTCTCTCTCTCTCTCTCTTTTTGCAGCTTGGCCTCAAGCACAGATCCGCTGCTCACTGCGGGACAGGATCTCTCTCGTGCTCGTGTTCTTTCTGTCTCTGTTTCTTCCCCTCTCCCCGCATCTTTCCATGGTTAAATGGACAAACCTGGCATCTCAGAGGCTGCGAGCCCCCTGGCAGGCGCCGGTCAGGTCACCGAGGCAACGGCACCCAGTTCTCGGGTGTTTCGCTGTGGCTTTGTGCGACACTGGGTACCCCTGGCCTACAGAGAGGAGCTTTATCAAGTCCTGCGACTAACTGGGCCTCTGGTGAGTTACCTCCTCACACACATACAGACTTTCTCACAGACGTCGCATAGCCGTGGATTTATAGAAACGAAAGCACGTCTTGTGTAACAGTCATACAAGACAAATTTTGGAAAGGCAATATTAGGTTATTTCAAGGTTATTTAGGTGTCTCTATACAGTAGGTTCCATGTTTAGTGCGTTTAGTGTGATAAACAATCAGCTCTATAGAAATATCCGACAGTCCTACAGATATTTATACGTATAGTTACGTCTAATGCATTTCTGTGCACACGTTCATCGAACACATCCCTAAAATTGACCTGCTGTTTAAATGCTACTGAAATGGCTGTGTTATCGAATCAAAGCAGTTCGGTTTCTATTCTGTTGTTTGAACTTCACGATTTTATGACGACAATAAAGTACAGTTTTTCTTTTACAGTGATCGTAATCCATGTTTCTGCGCTCAGGATTTCACAAATCCTCTAAGCGCCAACAAAAAAATAGAGGATGTTGGTATATATAACACCAAGAGATCACAAATAATGTACCTAAAGTCTAGAAAGCTTAACTTTTTCTGTGCAGTGTGTTCATAATAACAGAAAAAAAAAAAAATGTTTGTTTTTTTTAAAGCACATGTGAGTTTGGAGAACAGAAACACTACGGCGTTTAGGTTTCAGTAGCAGACCTTACATACACACAGCTGATTACACAAGTACTTATTAAGTACACAAGATCCTGTAATTCCAGTATATAGAGACACAAATGAAATATTTGGTGGAAGAGTTTGTGGTTAGGATGGAAGATTTAAACGCAAAAAAAATGAAATAAATAAATAAATAAATAAATAAATAGAGAGATTTGCTCAACTTCTAAGAATTTTTTTTAATCAAACATTTAGATAAGGACATTGACTTGTTTT
Organism: Stegophilus panzeri; assembly: GCA_024331685.1. Taxonomy (NCBI): domain Eukaryota; kingdom Metazoa; phylum Chordata; class Actinopteri; order Siluriformes; family Trichomycteridae; genus Stegophilus; species Stegophilus panzeri. The sequence goes on along the minus strand of JANDJT010000081.1, from coordinate 23,612,570 downwards.
CAAATTGTCTTCTTTATCTTTTTTTTTTTTTTTACGCCGAATGATAGGAAACAGATTTATCTGGTGATCTTTTGCACCACCCACTTGTCCTTTATGCTTTCCAGTCCCTGCTGCTGAGCAGAAGCTTTACACCAACGATGTATAGTTTTGTCTCACATACTGTAACTCTAAGATCTTGTTTTCTTTTTTTGCTCGTTCAGATTATTCCTTTCTGCTAACGTATCGTGTTAGAAATCTTTCTGCGTTATCATATAGACGTGATATATGTGTCCTATCGTCTCCTGGCCACAGTTTATTCAGCTATCAAGCAAACTTGTCCTGAAACATTCTCAGTGGAGTTTTTAATACTGTATGATTTCCTGGAAATCTTTCATTTGAGCTCCAGGTTTATTTTGAAATACGATTTTATATTTCGATTCATTCATTTCATTTTCTATATAGCTGAAACATAAACAGACTTTCGGAATCTTAAAGAATTCGTTTTCCGTGGTTACGGGGTGGACCACAAGAAATAAATGAGGAAACTTTTGTAATTAATGGAGAAGCAGATGGTCCACGTTAGTTGAGTTAACTCCTTGTGAAGTTGCCATGTCCCGGGTACAGGACCGCTGTGAGGCAGAACATCAACGATCTGACTGCTGTACTTCTGTACACTTCCAGAGCTTGCTAATGCAGGTTACTTGTGATTCTGTCCAATCTTGTTCGTTGATCTTGGGCGACACTAGACTGTGTGATTGCGTTAGGACTGTGAGAGTTCTTCATGAGTCCCTTGTTTGTCGTGAGCCGTTAAACTGCCCACTGTTCTTCACAAAAATTCTCTGCACATTCTCTGCTTTTCCAGCATCTTCTACATATTTGAGCCCTTTCGAACTGCGGCTATATGATGTTCAGATCCGTCCTTTCACACTGAGGACAACCGAGGGACTCGTACACGACTATTACAAAAGGTGCGAATGTTCACTGATGCTCAAGAAGGCGACTTTGTAATTTGTAAATTGTTCTTATTTTGTCTTCTGGGAAACATGTTAATATCTTATGTAGCTTTTGAAGGGCGGTACTAAATGAAAACATAAGATCTTTAAACAAAATAATGAAGTAACTGTTTCAAAAGAAATCATTTACTCCGATCATCCTGTTCAAAAGTTTACACCCCCCTGGCTCTTAATGTATCGTGTTGCCTTCTTGAGCATCAGTGAATGTTTGCACCTTTTGTAATAGTGTAATAGAGTCCATCAGTCGTCGTCGGTGTGAAAAGATGGATCTTTTAACATTATATAGCCGCTGTGCATCTCTGGGAGTGAATGAATGAATGTGTGGGTGGGTGGGTTGGTGGGTGTGGTTTACATAGAAAAAAACATCTGAATGTCTACTGCACAGTACATTCTTCACTTGTCCTACACGTACATACGGCTTCTCAGTACAATGATCGGGAGATCTCTCAAAAAGTCGCTGAACCGGTAATGAACGTGACTGATATTGCAAACGTAACATATATTTTTTTAATGTTTGAGGAAAGCTTGTTCAAAACTTCAATAGTTCTGAATCAGAGAACTCAATGCTTGATGAACGATGCAGCAAAATGTGTAAGATGGTCTTGCAGGAAATGACTGACGGTAGTCTGAAGGCAAACGTTATTACGTGCTTAACATTACTTAGGCGTTTCTATAAGTTTACCGTCCCCTGTTTATTTGTCTGGTTTTAAAACACTAACTGCACAGGATTTTGCATGTTATTTTATCCAGAATTTCATTTCCACCGGTTCTAAAAATCCGATTCTTACATAACATCTAAACTGAATGGATCATGCCCGTGGTACTTTTTATGTATTTGAGTTAATATCAGCAGTTAATACTCATTTATGCTCACTCACTATCTCTCCTCTGTTTCACCAGTGGGAAACCACACGTTGATATTTCAGGCTTTGTGTTTTGCAGCTCGTTACTCGGATTTTAAACTTCCTCCAGCCATTTGTCAGCACCATATTTGTTGGTCACCTGGGGAACGCTGAATTGGCTGGATACGCACTGGCTTCTGCGGTAAGTTCTTTTTAAATTGATGTTATATTGTTTATGTTTTATTTATAATTATATATA
>JANDJT010000081.1:23574839-23585723 GCA_024331685.1 Stegophilus panzeri | reverse complement strand
ATGATACAATACAATACTGTACGATACGATACTATATGATACAATACTGTACGATACGATACTATATGATACAATACTGTACGATACGATACTATATGATACAACACAATACTGTACGATACGATACTATATGATACAATACAATACTGTACGATACGAAATGATATGATTCAATACAATGCAAATCTTTGCCATGATTAATTTCAATCTTTGCCTTTTATATTGAAGCATCATTCCAAATCTCCAGATCGTTACACCCCTTATTACTGGCAGATGGGATGCAGTTATGAACTATATAAATTACCAGTTCAGATATTTAACCATTTGATATACAGTTATTTCCGTACAGCAACACTAGATGCTTTGGTGTTATAAATTCAATAATCTTTCTTTTTTATTTAATTTAATTCTTCTCCACTAGAAAATCTTTACTAATCTTAAATCAAGATACAGAGTGGACACTGCACACATCACTGTGTCGAACCTTGTTTTTCTTTAGTAACAGGATAGTCCTACTTGTCATAACATTGCTTAACTAAACAGAAAGCTGATTTCATAGGTGCTGTTGGAATAACACAAAGGCTGCACATATCCGTCTACTGATGTCAAAGAAAAGTATAGAGTTTCTATTTTTGTGTTATTACAAAACATGCTCACTGTAACATTTAACCCTTTGACTGGTGGACAGTTAGTACAGGAAGTCCAACACGATCACTGAGAGAGGTGCAATGTCATAATTAACACAAATAACACTCCGCTAAATTATATAAAGTTACTAAATGACATTATATATATCCTAAACGGTCTAAGAACAGTATGAAAGCTTTTGAAAGTCGCTTCTTCTTTAGCCTTAAGTTTCTTACCATGTATGCGATAGTAGCCAGCTCATACACGATCGACTGTGATGCTAACTCAGACTCACTGATCAGACCTGTAATGGAAGGCATCAAATGACTTTAAAGCAGATTACAGAGATTTTGATTTGATATAGCCGAACAGGTGCAAAGACAGACAATGGTTTAAGACCTGCCAGGAATCCTCCAATCTCATAAGTCCACCACTCCACACACAGCATTAGCATGCTAGGTAAGGCCAGGCGAAAGAAGGCACCCCATTCCTGCAGGCAGTCACGAGACCAGCCTGATAGAATGACAGGGTGTGAGGATGAACGTTTAAAAGAGAGACAGTAATTGAGAAGGAAATGAGCTTTAGGTTACTATTAGACATTGTAATTTAATATGCAAGCAATAGAAATATTACTGAGCTGCTAAAAAAAAAAAAAAAAATGCATTTATTGCCTAACTGGTTGAGGCATAAATTACAGTATGTCATAATACCTTAGTCCCTACAGTCCCTATTGTCCAACTGAACTCTTCTCCATATTGTGTTAAAAAGTAACAAAATAGATCAACCTTGAGTAAATCTTCAACCTGGACACATCAAACTATTAGCCAGAACAGCACGCCATTAGATATTTATCTTAAGCAAGACACATGTAGCGTCTCAACTGTATTGAACTACTTATGTAAACCTATGTTAAACCCAGTCTAACTGGCTGAAGTTATTTAACTGGCCTCGGCGTTATGATAATAATTTACAAATACGTCAGAGATGATGTTTCATTATTTCGGTATGATTTTGCTGACTCACCGTCCCACGTGGCCTTGTGCAGACCTTTCCAAAGAATGTAGATGTAAAGAAAGATAGCCAAGGAGCACTGAGAAATGGAATTTGCCATCGCAGAACCACTGCGCACAAAGTGATAACAGTTTCACAGAAAGAACAATACCGATGACGTGTACAATAGAATACCAGAGTTAAGACAACACATCACAACATCGAAATATGACCACGAGAACAACTTACGCTACACCGAGATTAAGCAAATGAAGGAAGACATAGTTTATCAAAGCGTTCAGGATGTTTCCAGCAGCCCCCGTGATCACCTGAGGCCATATTATACCCTAAAGAAGAATGTCCTGATTATTATTATTATTATTATTGTTATTATTATTATTATTATTATTATAAATCTTATTATTATTATCCCTAGGAAAAAGATACAAATAAAATATAAAAATGAAGTACTCTCACAGGCCACTTTAATAGGAACACCTGCACTCCTGCTCATTCATGCAATTATCCATTCAGCCAATCACGTGGCAGCAAAATCTTGCAGATGCATTTCTAGAGCTTCAGTTAATGTTCACCGTGGCATGGTTGTCAGTGCCAAACAGGCTGGTTTAAGTATTTTTTTTTAAAAACTGATGATCTCCTGGGATTTTCATGTACAACAGTCTGTAGAGTTTATGTAGAATGGCAAAAAAAAAAAAACATCTAGTAAGCAGCAGTACCATGAAGAGAAACTTTGTGAGAGAGGTTAGAGGAGAACGATTCGAGCTGACAGGAAGGCTACGGTAAAGTCAAATAACCACACCTTACAACCATGCTGAGCAGAAAAGCATCTCCAAATGCACAGCACATCGAACCTTGAGGTGGATGGGCTAGACGAGCAGAAGACCACTTTGTATTCCGGTCCTGTGAGCTAAGAACAGGAATCTGAGGCTACCGTGTGCACAGGGTCACCCAAACAGGACCCAAAATAAAAGAAAACAAAATGTTGCCTGGTTGCAACGTTTTCCATTTCGGATGTTTGATGTAAAAATTAACTGAAGCTCTTGGTCTGTATCTGCATGAATTTTATGCATTACATTGCCGTGACATGATTGTGCCTAATAAAGTGGCCAGTAAGTGTATATTATATTGTGGTATCACTGCAAACCAAAATCTTAATATCTTTTTTTTGTTGTTTTTTTTACCTGATTTTGCAGATATCTTGCTTGTAACTGGTACATAAACGCAGCCTGAAAGAGTGAAATGACAAAAGCAGGAATATAAGATTTGGGTAAATACTCAACAGACTCAAACACATGGGGAAAACGTGGAAGATGGTGGAAAAACTCACAGGCAGAGCAGGCATGAATATCTTTACATACAGCTGTGAGATACTGCAGAGAAAAAGAAAGAGATAGATCACAGCATTTGAACACTGCGTGGCGAAATATGCCAAGATAGCTACAGAGTCCAAGAGTTTTAGACTTGCATGGTTTATCCGTCTTACTTATCTGTCATTAGTATGAACTTCAGGTCAACCTGACTGGATCAAAACGCAGTATATACCTAGCCACGCTGGAGCTCTGTTTAACAACCAGCAGGATGGACTCGGTGTTGATCAGGACGGCCCAGCAGGGGAAGCAGGACAGCAAGAGGATGAGGATCCCCCTCTGCAGGATCACCCCAACACGCTTCAGGTTATTGCTGCCAAACGTCTGCAGAAAAAGATGACCAAGTTACCTCTACCTTCGTGGAATATTATCTTCCCCAAGGGACCCTACTGTAGAAAACTGGAGAGTCTACACTGGAGTTGATATAATCAACAACAAGAGAGCTGGGTTAAGCAACGACAAGACTACTGGGTTGATGTCTATGGAAGATTTTAAGTGAGTCATGTTGTCACTAGTCTAGTCACTCACTTTGGCATTCTGCTACTAAACATGTTAAAGACGACCAATGTCCATACACATACATATTCACACCTTTAGAGTAGCTAATCTTATGACCTGCATGTTTTGTTTGGTTTTTTTGGAGGTGGGAGGAAACCAGAGAACCCAGAAACAACCCACACAAGCATGGGAAGAACATACACAGAAACTCAACACAGGATCAAACCAGGGACTCTGGAGCTGTGATCTATTTTATAGATAGATATACTTTATTGATCCCATGAGGGAAATTACATTTTCGCATATCTTGTAAGGAAGCTAGGGTCAGCCATGATACAGCATAGGGTTAAGGGCCTTGCTCAAGGGCCAACAATGGCAGCTTGGTGCTGCTGGGGCTTGAACCCTGACCTTCTGATCAGTGATCCAGAGACTTAATTGTTGAGCCACCACTGCCCTAACCCTTATTCCTTATCCTGGATCAAGTGGATCAAGTACACAGACCTGACACGTATGTCATGAACACTGAGATATACACATCCATCAATTTCTTCACATCTAACCAAGAAATATAAAATATTAACCAGGACTTTTGTCACACTACCTGCTGTACGAGCCAACAACAATAAAATGGATTACAGTTTAACTGCAATAGCAAGTGAATGCTGCAGAGTCTTTTTTTTATTATTATTATTATTAATTATTATTAAATAATGTACATCTCTGTCTACATCTGGCTCTGAGCATTGTGACAATTAAGCTTTATTCCAGACTCCTCTACTAAAAGACTGCCAATGGCAAAAGAAAGTCATGTTTTTATATACATTATATACATATATACATATATTTCATCATTCAAATGAATCTTATAAACGCAGCCTACGGTTCTGTGTCCAGTGTAGAATTCAGACAGAAAAAAGGAACAGAAAGATCACCTGAGAGATAAGTGTGTCACATGCGGATGCCAAACCCGCACCAACAGACATGCCTGTGACGTTAATAACCTGTCAAATTAAATAAATAAAAAAAAAACACCATTAACTTTCAATATGAAGAAAAGAATCAGAGGATTTAATGTGCTTTTAATTTCACTCACAGCTATGGCCAGAGCAACACCGGCTAACTCCGTGTTCCCCAAGTGTCCACAGAACACAGTGCTGATGAAGCTGATCATGAAGATCATCAACTGTGAAATAAACTGAGTACGGCATCGCAATCAAACGCCAAGCTTCCCAATAATACACTTTTTTATCACTAGTAAATAACTTAATAGGAACGTATGCAGTGGCTTGAAATATGGCCAAAGATAATGTATATACATGTAGGAACATGCATTAACTCTGACTATTACTGCTAAAGGAACAGGAGTTAATGTATGAATGGAAATGTGAAAGAATTGTAAAACAACAACAACAACAACAACAACAACAACAACAATAATGATATTAATAATAACAAATACTACTACTACTATCATTATTCTTATTATTAGTAGTAGTAGTAGTAGTGGTGGTAATAATAATAATAATAATTTCCATGCTTTGACTAGGCTACTCATTGAGAAACAAAACAGGTGGCGAAGCAGAGTAAAAAAAATAAGCTATAATTAATGGCCTACTTACATGCAAATTATCAAATAAAAATATAGAAAAACTGTTTATGGTGTCTAAATATTTGTATACAATTACGTAGGGTTTCCAGTTCCCAGTTTTAGACTTCATAACAACACAGCAAACTCTCCAATGTTGAATGAACACCTAGAGTGTTGAATGAATCCTTTCAGGAGCCATTTATTTGTGTCCAACTGGACATAAATAAACACTGTAGGTCTTAATTCAACACTGGTGGGGTTTGCTGTTAAAGGAAAACTTATAGAATTCAGCACTACAGCCAGTCGACTAGAATTTCAGTAGTTCATTTCACATGACATATGATAGTCTTTGCTAGCTCTTACCACAGGTCCAGCTAATTTCAGTAACTCTATGATTTCTTCTTTGTAATGAACAGGGATGCAGCTCCGCAGTTTCCTCGCACATCCTCCACACACTGAGCTGGATTCTGGAGGAGCATCAGAGGCTCCAGAAGCTGCAACTCCATTCAGCTGAGCCTCACCGTTTCTCTTCATTGTCATAGCTAATAATAATAATAATAATAATAATAATAATAATAATAATAATAATAATAATAAAACTTGTGGAAACCTGTCGCAGTGCACTTACACTGGGTTTAGCTCAGTGATCACCAAACCTGCTCCTGCACCAAGGTTTACCTTCCAGCTCTAATTCGACACAGCTGATCCGGTTTAATCAGGTGTAGTGTAGCTGAAGCACGAGTGAAAGGGATAGCTCTCCAAGAGAAAAAATATTGACAGAAACAGACAAGCACCTGAGAAGAAAAGCCCAGCGCACCGTTACTCGGATCAACGTGGACACTCTGGAAAGTGCCTGGTATAAATGAGTCCTGCCCAGAGGACACCCCTGACACTGATCTTGTCTAACACTGATCATGAGCTAATCTTGCACAAGAACTAGCCGGGACAGGACAGTCAGATCATGTTGCGTTAAAGGGTCACAAGCGGAGAGCAGGCGGGGAACGCAGTGAGCGCGCGGGACTACGGTTCATTAACCCAATGACTGATGTCAGTACAATACGCACCCGTTTTCCGTTCATTACTTTTGGAAAGAATTTGTCTTTAATGAGATTAACACAGCGATATCCTCTAAGCAGGGGTACACAAACATCTTTCCAAAGTCCTTCCAGTGTAGAAGAATTTCCTCAGACACACCAATGATCATGCAGAATCATTTCATGAATAACATACAGTAGGGGAGAGCGGGGTAGCTGGACATATTGGGGGGTTTTTGCTGATAAATACTTTACTAATTCTACTACAACTATACTTCTACTGCTACTTCTACTACTAATAATAATAGTAATAGCCTAATTATTATAGTAATAACAACAACAACAACAACAATAATAATAACAATAATAATAATTCTTGTTCTTATCATTATTACTATTACTACTACTACTACTAATAATAATAATACAATAAAAAAACAAACAATAACAATAATGTCCTTCTTATTTTCCTTACTACTACTACTAATAATAATAATAATAACAATACAATTATTAATAACAATAACATAAAAACTAATTATTATTATTATTATTACTACTACTAACAACAACAACAATTTTGTGTTTTGACTTAAACACGTGATGAGTAAAAAAAAACCCAAAAAACTAGGCTATAATTATTAGGCCTATTTACATGCAAATTATCATAATCATAATAAAATATAGAAAAACTGTATATTTGTATACAATTATGCCCAGTTCCCTTTTTTATATCTCAATTTACCAAATATTTAAGTTTGAATATAAGTTATCAAACTTATATTATATACATACATATACATACACATATATACATATACATACACATATACACACACTCACATGTGTGTGTTAACAGTTTGAGAGAAAGAAATGATATTGTAATGGAAATCACAAATCCCACCCCATGTATGCGAGGAAAAGAAGGTTCCTGTGCTTTTGAAGATTTTTGCATTATGTAAAAAATGTTTTTAAAAAACAGCATTTAAAGGGTTAAAATTCTGAAAATGAATGAATGTTTGGTAATTATGATCAGAAATGATGCTGGGGAAAAAAATATGAATATATAATATTTCTATGACAGTTTTTTTGACATGGACATTTTTGTCCTTTATGGACCTGAGTGGTAGTTTTGTTTGTTTTTTGAAATCTGACACTGCATAAAAAATATGAATAACAACATCATAAATTTTGATGCAATCATTGGCATATCAAAGACTGTAAATTAATCAAAGAAAAAAAATTCCACTTAGCATTTACTATATGGAAAATAATTACTATTTTAAATTTTTTAATAATAAAAAAAAAAAAAAACCATCTGCGTCATTATGTAAACAAACACCAGCTTTTAAAGGATTACGATTCTGAAAATGAATGAATGTTTGGTAATTATGATTAGAACTGATGCTGGTTTAAAAAAAAAAAAACATCGTTGTCAGTGAAAGTGGAAAAAAAATATTAATGTGTAATATTTTTATGACAGTTTTTGGACATGGACATTTTTGTCCTCTACGAATTTATATGTAACTTTTTTTAATTGACGCACAAGGGTTAAAGTAAAGTAAAGGTTAGCTTCTGTAGTTTACACACACAGCTCAGGAACCAAAAATGTGATGGGGGGGAAAAAAAAAAAAAAAAAACTTAGATGCCCTCAAAACACTTTTGAGACAGATTTCTTGAGAGCTACACCGTTCTGAAAGCACACGCTGCTTGACCTCGTGTAATAACATAAAAAGACCGTGTTACATTTCGCCCGGTGTTGCGTTGTTCCTTGTGCTTTCCTAATCCAAATATTGAAACAACCTTTTAGTCCTGGAGCCACTAAAGGAAAACTCCACCCTGAAACGCATTAAATCTGCTCATACTGACATACTTGTGTTCTGTTTGGTGTAATTCTGTTGCTCCTGCGAGAAGTTAGAGCATGCCGCTATGACGTCACGGGGGACCTTGTTTTAAAAAAACATTTCAGCAATTCAATTCAAACCTATTCGCTGTTAGAGCCTGAAAACAAAAGAGCAAGAGCTTGTTTTCTCATTCACCATTCTCCAGCAACATTCACTGTCATATTAATGAGAAATCCAAGGTAGAAACAGTGGAGACGATGGAGCAAACATCGGACTCGAAGCTCCAGGTAAGACGCGGAGTCTCGGCTTGGCTAGTCGGTGGTCTAGGAGATGATGAGCGTGATGGCGTCGATGGCGTCATTCTCGTTAGGTAGCGATGAAACGAGGGCTAAATCCCACCGCACCGCTATCAGCAGGTAGTCAAACGTCTATTGTGAGTAATGTAGGATACGGTAAAATTAAAACCTAAAAAAAATTTTTTTAAATAAAAATAAAAGCTCCTTGTACATGTCAGATGTAATAACACTGATTGTAGGAGATTGTACTAGTTCTAAAGTTTGAAGGGGTCCACTCACTTCCTTTTTGGTGCTTAAACTTTGATTCTATTAAACACCGTTTTCATTTGTTTTAATAATTTATTTTTGACTTCTTTTATCTTAACACATCTTATATCCTTAAATACTGTTTATGATTGTGGATTGTTTTATTCAGTGCTGAAAAAAATTCAGATTTTTAAAAAAAATGTCAAATCAGATTTTGGACTCAAAATAAAAGGTGTTATATAAGGAAGTTATTATTATTATTATTATTATTATTATTATTAATGTTGTCGTTATACATTTCTTATCATCCCATTGAAATTGCCAGGCAGTTACACAAATTTTAGCAGGATTTTATAATCTATGATGCATTTCTGGGTTTTTTTTTTTTTTTTTTTTTTTACATACTGAACCTTTGGTAAACTTTTAGCACGTCATTCAAAAAGCTTCAAAAAGTATAGGGTAAAATTTGACAGTAGTGGAAACGTCTCACCACGCAGGAATTTCCCAGGATTGCAGTTAGAAAACATTGCATTTATGTAACGTCCTTCTTTTCACCGTTAACTAAAGTAATGGATTACAGATCTGTTGAGATGTACTGACAATGAGTCACGATGTAGGTAAGAAGTTCCTGAGTCACTCACTGCAAGCGCTTTATCCCGGTCAGGGTCGCAATGGATCCCGATCCAATCCCAGTAACAGCGTAGGGGCACGTATGAGACGGGAATACACCCTGAATGTGAGGCTAGTCCTTCACGGGGTCGCTGAATCACATTTTATTACGGCGTAAATGCATCACACTTGCCGTGTTTCAGCTATTCATTGAATTCCTTTCCGAAGTCATTTCGGAAATGAATATAAACTCAAATAAAAAATTAAAAAAAGACTCGAATTCGAGACAAAACGTCATAAAAAAGTCTTTATTTTGTATACTGAATACGAAAAACAGAGGTTGTGACGAATGAAAACAAAAGCATTGCGATTAGACTAAAACACGTAACGTATAAGATTTGAACTTTTATCGTCATGGTGACATCATGGGTTTGCTGTATTCCAGTCGGATATTCTTAATCACAAAACTCTACAGACCAACTTTCAGTGTCTTCAAACAGAATACATTCAATTGTACAATATTTACACTCACTTCCTGATAACGTGACTTGAGGCACGGTGTACGTACGCCTCACTACGCCGGTGCGCGACAGCTCTGGCTTCATTTCGAGGCGGCGTTGCCGTGCGGCGCCGTCTGCTGCTGCTGCTGCTGCTGCTGCTGCTCGGCGAGAGCCTGCTGAAGGCGTGTGCGCTTGCGTGAGTAGTGCTGCCAGTGCAGGATCTGCTGCTCGTCTATGAACTTGGCACACTGGGCGTTCACCAGCTCCTTCCGGAAATGCTCATACTGCAACAGCTCCAACATGTGCAGGCAGTGAGGATATCTGTACGGTAAAGATACAGCAGATTGGGATATTTTTCATTTATTTATATATATATATATATATAATTTTTTTTTTTACACACACTACCAAGAAATGTTTGCTCGAAACTTTACTGTAAATAAACAATCCGGAAAGAAATTAAATGAATAATATACGATAAGGAGACTAACGTAAACAACTTGACACTTACTTGAGGAATTTGGCGTACTCTGGTTCTTTCCAATAAAGCAAATACTTCAGGTAATTCACAAAAGGTTTTTCTCGCAAGTAGCCTCTCTGAGCCAAAACTACAACGAGAAGCAAAGGTAGGCAGGGTGATATATAATTTTATATGTATACACACACACACACACTTTATTAGGAACACCATATTCGCTTTCAGAACAGCCTCAATTCTTCCACAAGGTGCTCCTTTTGAGATTCCCCTTTGTGACATGGGGTGTTCCTCAATACTCAAATTTATGCTTCCTCGTTTCCTCGCTCCTCCATCCTCCAACCCGGAAATCAATCGACGTCAGCCATCCTGAAGGACATATCGGTTCTCTAATCGCACGGCGAGGAGGCGAGGAACGCGGAGGTGAGGAAGCTTCCAGATGAGTTAGGGACGAGGATACACAGGTGTATCCTATGCAGAAGAGTTTCTCGTCGAAAAACCTGACGCACGTATAAATTCCCCTCGTCCTCTACATCTGCTTCAATCTCAAACAAAGATTTGTCTCGTCCTTTTTTTTTTTTTTATAGAAATTCGAAATTTCTATTCAACACGGTAGCAAAATTAACTGGGAATAAAACCACCACAGAAAGAAGCACACAATCACAATCATTACATAGCAGTGAAGATTTCATGAATTTTTTCATGGGTAAAGTTGAAAATATTAGATGTGAAATTCAGGATATTAAATTAAAACCAGACAGTATTATAACCAACCCTGTAGATGATAAT
>JANDJT010000081.1:23541125-23553899 GCA_024331685.1 Stegophilus panzeri | reverse complement strand
CCACATTCAGTCTTTCTCACTCTCTCTCTCTCTCTCTCTCTCTCTCTCTCTCTCTCTCTCTCTCTCTCTCTCTCAAGACATTAACCAGCTGGTTTTTGTTGTCAATGATTTTGGAATAATTTCAGCTGCAAAAGTTAACTGGGAGAAGAGTGAAGCACTGGCTGTTGGGGAAATGGGAGGAAGGGCTACCAAAATTACCTAGTGGGATGATTTGGAAGCGGGAAGGTTTTAAATATCTAGGAGTATATCTTGAGGATTCAAATACCCAACAAAAGAACTTGGAAAGGGTGACTGAAAAAATAGAAGGAATTTTTTGTTTTTAAATGGAGATGGATTCACTCATGGCTGTCGTTTAGAGGGAGAGTTTTAATAATCACAGATTTGGTTGCTTCGACATCGTGGAATAGATTATCTCGTGTGGATCCGCCTGTTGGTCTGCTGTCCCCATTACAGACCATCCTAGTGAGTTTCTTTTGGGACAGTTTACACTGAGTTCCACAAAGTGTGCTCTTTCTTCCGAAAGAAGAGGGAGGACAAGGGTCGGTGCATTTACCAAGCAGACATGCGACCTTTCCTCTGCAGTTCATTCAGAAATTTCTACCTGACCCTGTGGATCTGGTGTGGAGGAAGATGGCGAAAATAATTCTACACACAGTGGATGGGCTTGGACTGGATCCCACACTGTTCCTAATGGATGTTAAACAATCACGTCTGGCTGGAGTGCCTCAGTTTTATTATGGACTTTTTAAAGTGTGGGGACTGGAGGCGACAAGTTCTTTGTACTGGTAATTAGAAGAACCTCTTATCAAAGTTGCTCGCGTGGATATTGTGGGTGAGAATGTTCCAGGACTTGCGCAGATACTGTGTGCTTCTAGATCTGTAACATTGAGGCACATGTGTCTGGACCTGACCTGAGCGATATAAATGCAGTAGCCAGTTTGTTGGGACAAGGTCAACTCACCACACACTAACCATAGTGGATATGTGGAAAACAAGGCTGACAAATGAGGAATTGTCTCTAATAAAGGAGTTTAAGAATTGAAGAGTGACTCTGCATATAAGGGACCCGTCTCCAAAACTTGAGATGACACCAGACTTAAAGGAAATGTCCAGTCCTTTGTCGGAGCAGACTGCAGAATTTAAAGCTGAATGAAGTAGATGGGAAAGTGATGTATAAATGTTTTGTGAAGGTTTTTTAATAAAGGAACACTAAATGGGAGGGTTGATACAGTGTGGAGGGATAACCTCAGGTTGAAAGAGGAAATGAAGCCAGTGTGGCGGGTGCTGTATAAACCGCCATTGACAAAGCGATGTGGTTTTTTACAGTGGAGAATACTACATGGGGCTGTGGCTGTCAGTACATTTATTTGTTTCAGTCATTAATCCGAACATTGGTGATGAATGTGTGTTTCCGTCTCGATGGTCAGTGTGTGCTCTGAGTGTGTACTTTGTCAGCGTGGTTCTGTGTTCAGGTAGTCAGATACGGTGTACTGTCGGTTTAGGGCCAGATAGGACTGCATTTTACTTTGTGCTTGTGTTTGCGTGTTCCAGTAGGTGATGTAGTTTTGTTTCTGTAGTGTTGGCATTTTTTTCAGGTCTGATTGTTCTTGTGTCTGGCTTCTCCTGATGTAGAAGCGTGTTAGCGTGTGTTAGTGAGCTGAGGTTCAGGACCAATCGGGTGAGGAGACTCTTATCTCGGCTCAGCTCTTGGCATCGCAGCGCTTTGTAGTGGTAGGTCTGGGGGTCACTGTGTTTAAGGTGGAGCCAATATTTGATGGATCGTTTCTGTAGAGGGAATCAGCATAATTGGGGCAGTGGTTAAGGCTCTGGGTTACTGATCGGAAGATCGGGGGTTCACTGCCAAACTACCACTGTTGGGCCCTTGAGCAAGGCACTTAACCCTCTCTGACCCCAACTTCCTGACAACTTCACAGGGTATGTGAAGAAAAGAATTTCACACTGCTGTAATGTATACGTGATAAATAAAGACTCATTATCATTAATTCGGCTCTGCAGCCGTTGTTTGTGGTGTTTCGATGGACACGGTAGAATGGATTTGTGTGTGCATAATTACAGCTGGGTGTTTGTCCCATTGTGTAAAGTTTTGGTTTGTGACTGGCTCTCAGACCTTACTGTCATACAGCAGAATCGGTTCAATTACTGAGTCGTATAATTTGAGCCAGATTCGAATTGGAATTTGGATGTGGATTTGTTTTTTTTTAAATTGTGTAGAAACGTGTAGAATTGTGAAATTTCCAGTAGAGCTAATTTTCAGTCCTAAGTAATTGTACTCTTTTTTTTTTTTTTGTTGAGGTTGAGGTTGAGT
Organism: Stegophilus panzeri; assembly: GCA_024331685.1. NCBI lineage: Eukaryota > Metazoa > Chordata > Actinopteri > Siluriformes > Trichomycteridae > Stegophilus > Stegophilus panzeri. The sequence goes on along the minus strand of JANDJT010000081.1, from coordinate 23,551,573 downwards.
GTGCAATGTAAAGGCACTGTATACAGAATAAATGGAAAAAAAGAAGGATAAACGTGTACGTTTACAGAATAAAAGAGAATTTACTAATAAAGGTAAGAACCATTTAAAACAATAATAATAAAGAAGAGCGATCATAACAATTACAAGGGCGAGGCAGATCACTCACTGTCCCTAATAATGTGGCAGGCCGAGACATATCGTGCTGCTAATATACAGCAGACTTTATCTTCTCCTAGTAGGAGGGGGAGTTTATCTTTACTGTTTGATAGATTGTTAAATGTTTGGTGTGTGTGTGTGTGTGTTTAATCTGGGGTGCAGCTCTGTCTCAGATGTGTTTGGGTTTCCCAGTAGGTGTTTCATTTATATTGTAATTTGGTCGAATCTGATGTGTTTGACTTTGTTGTTCTGGTCTGGAGTGTCAGTGTGGTGGGGGTTGGAGGTGTTGGTGATCTTTCAGGGCTAGGTTTCGGACCTGCTGAGAGAGGGGGTGTTTGCTTTGATCAGCTCTTGGTACTGCAGGCCTTTGGAAGGATATGATTGGGGGGTCACTGAGTTTTAGGTGTTTCCAGAATTTGATTGCCCGTTTCTGTATTTTTACAATGAGCGGATATTTGATGAGTTCTGTCCTGCATGCGTTGTTTGTTGTGCGTCACTGTATTGTTACAGAATTCTGCATGTAGGGTTTCAACTGGATGTTTTTCCCATTTGGTGAATTCTTGATTTGTTCGTGGAGCCCACATCTCACTGTCATAGAGGGCAATCGGCTCAGGTACGGATTTTAATATTTTCAGCCAAATTCTAACAGGAATCTCTAAAGGATATTGTCTTTTGATGGCATGAACCAACCTCCGGGCTTTGTCTCTCAGTTCATTCACTGCAGAGTTGAAGTTGCCCGTGGAACTGATGTTTAGTCCTGGAAAGTTCTTGTGCGATGTGTGAATTATGTGGTTATTTCCTAATGTGAATGTGTGTTGTGTTGCCTGGGATCTGGATCTTTTCTGAAAGAGGGCCAAGGTCTGGCAGGACTGCTCCAGCAGGTCCAGGTTCTGCTGAAGGCCCTGTTCAGTGGGAGACAGCAGGACCAGGTCATCTGCCTAGAGCAGGCATTTGATTTCTGATGTCTCTCTCTATCTCACACACACACACACACACACACACACACACACACACAAAATCTCTCTCTCTTTCTCATACATACACACCTACACACAATCTCTCTCTCTCTCTCTCTCAAGTTCAACTTCTGATAAGTTCCACATCACTTAGGTGTGCTCTCTGTCTGTTCTCTCTCTCTCTCTCTCTCTCTCTCTCTCTCTCTCTCTGATAGCATGTACATCTTCTTATCTGAGTACCCAGAAGTCCCTGTTCTCACTTCCTTCATGTTCCCATAAAACACAGGTCAGCGTGTGCTCGGTGCTCAGAGAGAAGTTCGGGATGATGGCTGTGAATTTATGGAAATATTTCTGTCTAACGTGGTTATGGTTTGGACAGATCAGAGTGAAATGCGTCTCTGTTTCTGCTTCCTGTTGGTCACAGTGTTTACAGAGGCTTTGTTCTTTGGGTTTATAAGTTTTAGTGTCTTCCTTTTTCAATTTTTAAATTGTGATCTGATTAAATTTGTGTATTTAGTCAGAATTTGTCATTCAATTTCTTGTTCTTAAGACATTCATCTAACTGGATTAGTTTACTCTCTCTCTCTCTCTCTCTCTCTATCTCTCTCTCTCTCTCTCTATCTCTCACGCACACACATACACACACACACACGTTCAAGCAATGTGACCAATCACTCTTGAGAACAACTCTTAAAAATGAACGTCGGTGCAGATTATGACTAAATTATGTTCCCACACAATTTGTATGTTTCTTTCTATAGCTTTATATGCTGTAGCATTACAATTTCCCTTCACTGGAACTAAGAAGCCCAAACCTGTTCCAGCACGACAACGCCCCTGAGCACAAAGCGAGTTTCATGAGGACATGGTGCGTTAAGTTTGAAGTGGAAGAACTTGAGTGTCCTGCACAGAGTCCTGACCTAAACCCCACTGAACACCTCTGGGATGAACTGGAACGCTGACTGCACCCCAGACCTCCTCACCCAACATCATTACCTGAACTCACTAACGCTCTTGTAGCTGAATGAGCTCAAATCCCTACAGCCACGTTCCAAAATCTACTGGAAAGCCTTCCCAGAAGAGGTGGAGGTTATTATTACAGTAAAGGGGGAATCAATCTGGAATGGGATGTCCAACGAGGACATACGGGAATGATGCTAACCTGAGACTCTTCTCTTGTCTATTCTTTTGTGTTCTCTGTAGTGGACATTTTGTTTTTGCATCTCTCTATTTACTCACTTGAGTTACCCTATTAATTCCTGCTGTACACCAAAGAGGTTTGCAGTGATACCCAGGGTTGGGTGATTTGTCAGGGTGTAAGCTTGACAATTTCCTGGATTCAAGTCCAAAAGCAGAAACAGGAAGTTAAACATGGTTTAATTATTGTGATGACCATGTCAGGAATTCAATAGTGAGTTCTTTGAGCTGTTTAATTATTATTTAAGTAATAACCCATTTATAAATGTCCTTTATAGCGGACACCAAACTGATCTTAATGTACCCTACCAGTCAAAAGTTTGTGGACACTCGATTGAAACGTTTCTCATGATCTTAAAAGCCTTTTGATCTGAAGGTGTGTGATTAAATGTTTGAAATCGGTGTCGTAGATAAAAATATAATCGTGCCGACGTCTCCGTTTTTTTCATTAGAAAACTAACATTTTATTTACAAAAAATATATATATTTTTAAACGGGCGACTCGGAGCGAAATATTCCGAAAAGCAGGAGATAAGAGTCCGGCGTAGGTGGGAACTCCTTTAATACTGTTTAAAAATCATCTCAGGGAAATTCCTCAAGAAATCGGGTGAGAAAACGCCAAGAATACGTTTCTGGAAATTCTAGGTGAAAAGCGCGTCTACTTTGAAGATGCTAAAATACTCAATTATACTGGTTTATTTGGGATTTTTTTTATAACAACATAAATCCCATAGTTCCATTTGTGTTACTCCAGAGTTTTGTGGAAATGTGGAAAAATAATAATAAAAATAAAGAACCAGTTTTGACTGGTGGTGTATTTTATTTTCCGCGTTCCTGAGTCAAATCAGAAATGATTTTCTAGGATTTTCTTAGTTAATGAACACATGTTGTTCTTAGTTACAGAATGACCACATATAGTATGTTTTACTTACAGGGAAAGATACAAGGTGACAATAAAGAATGTCTCTAACCAGTAGCATGTTAAAATGGTTGGAAGTAAAATTAAATTTTTTTAAAATTAAAAAAAAAAAAAAAAAAAGTAAAACCCATACAGAATGAAGAAGGTTCAGTTGAATGTCGGACATACTAAAACCATTTTTAAAAAAGTGTAAATGGTAAGTTTTTGAAAAAATTCTTTTTTCTAAATTACAAAGCATTACCTTGGTTCTCAGGAGGATATACACATTTTATAAAATTATTTCTACACCTAATGGATGTATGAATGGACGCATGAAACACACCACAGCTAGTTAAATGGTGCATTGATGGATGTTGTGTGCTTGAAATGGTGCTTCCATTTACTTAGGTAATTATTAAGACCTAGTAATTAGATTACGCACTTCTTGAGAGAGAGAGAAACAAAGACAGACTGTTCATGTAACTAAAAATGAAGAAAACATACAATGTGCCATTCTTTAATAAAGAAAGGATTGCTAGTGTTAGCAAATTGCTGCGGTATACGAGGAATAAAACGCCTTGGGTCGTGCTGTTTTCGGAAAATGATCGGATCGGGCTGTGTCACATCACAACATTGTTGATTGTTTTCCTCAAACAGCATGCCCTTAGTCATGCTTTACATATGAAACACACACACACACACACACACACACACACACACACACACACTATTATCAATTACTATTGTTTTAATGCTAAAACTTTAAATATCTGTCTCTTCTTCTTCTTTAATCTTTTTTCCGGTCACTAGAAACGAGCAACTAATTAAACGTTCAAAGCTACAAAATCTGAACATTAAAACATGAACAAACTTCAGTAATATACAGTATATTATTATGGATTATTATTATTATTATTACTCTGGATTATTAGTTCCAGATGTTGTGAAGATATGGAACTGTGTAAATGTACAGAGGTGGAGTTGAACCAATATTTACCCATAGTAGGTTCAACCAATCATGCTTATGTATTTAATGTAACTTAACCGTGTGCAAATGCATGCATTGAGACTCTGAGAAAGCGACGATTTTCAGCCTGTGCTTTGATTTGATGTTTCTTTATGTTCAGAAGAATGATCTGAACCTATTTCTGGGGGCTTTGTTTTCAATCCACTTTCATAAAACTAAATCGAAAGTACAATTTAATGTTAAAAGAACTCATACAGTAAATATATACATGCCACTACCTATAGATTTGTGTTCACTGATTGTTAAGTGGTACTGGCAAGTGAATTTGCTACCAGGTTGATTCATTTTTAGTTTTTTCATCTTGCATTACATCAATCTGTATGATCGTATAGTAGGAGAGTTTGGATTTAGGGCACATATATAACAGGCTCGTTTTAAACAGCCCTGAGATATCAGTTGATTCAGAGGCTATTCTGAGATGCTGACCTAAGAAACAGTGAATTCGAGGAACAGTAAAATATCCTGTGGCTAGATAAACAGAGGTAACATATCATAGAGGTAAGGAACTGAGAGAGAGAGAGAGAGAGAGAATGGAAAGACAAAGTATGAGAAAGTCTTGTCTATGTGAAGTGAAGACTGATGAAGGGGTAAGAAACATAGAGGAACAACTGTTGGTCTTGCTGAAACCCTACACAGTGTGAGCTAGCAGGCATGCGAGAGCCTGACAATGGGGCTCTGTAAGAGAGCAAGGATGAGGTTTCGTTAATCATCACATACTTGTGTGCAACTCTGATAAGTCAAGGTTTGGTCTCAGGTTTAAGTTTGCACAGTGAATGCTTTTTTTGTTGTTGTTGTTGTTGTTGTTGTTGTTGTTGTTTCATTCCATTGTGTTTATGTTTAAAATGGTAATATATATTATCTAAACTGTTTGGTGAACATCAGATTGTATTTTGCTCTCAGTGATTCCCAATGGTTACACCTTTTAGACGCCCTTGAAAAGCTCATCTACCAGACATGGGTTTTATTTCCATTATATACTGTACAACCAATGCAAGTAACGTTGCTGGAGATTTTAACCGCCACCCCAAACTCTGAATAATTCACATTTATTCATTCATTCATTCATTCATCTTCAGTAACTGCTAATTCTCGGTCAGGGTTGCGGTGGATCCAGACTCAATCCCGTCCAACACTGGGCAAAAAGTAGAAGAATTTACCACAGATGGGATAACAATCCACTGTAGGGCACCATACGCACACTCATTCACAACTAGGGGTAATTTAGCATAACCAATATGCCTACCATCATGTTCAATTGGACAGAAGGATGAAAATGGAGACCCCAGAAAGCACGGAACCCAGCAGTAACCCGAGCTTTTGGAGCTGTGAGGCCACAACGTACCCACTGCACCACCATACCTCCCGTAGTATATGTTTTGCCTTAAAATCTTTCTTTCTTTCTTTGTTTAAGAGAAACATCTCTCACATCAATTATATTCACTATATTCAAGACTTCAGAACTGGGACTGCGGTTACTCAGAAACCTCTGGCTGTTTGTTTAATAGTTAACCTGTGACGATGGGAGTCCATGGAGGCGGATGCAAACTTCCTTTATTACTGTACACAGACACAGGGAACAGACTCAGGAAACAACCACGAGGAAGACACACTAGGAACCGGCATTATCAGAAACAGAAGAACTGGAGAAAGAAAAGAAAAAAAAAAACCTAAGGGAAAGAAAAGTGCGAAATAATCAAAAGACAGTGCGTAAAACCAATAACAAACACAGACAATAAAACAGACAATAAATAAATTAAATAGAGCACTAATTAATCAGGGGAAATGAGATACACATGACTTTGATGAGACACTGAATGGAAGGAGACAACAGAGGAAGACCTTCAGCAAACGCAGTCATGGTGCCCTCTCGTGGCCAAAGGCGGAATTGTCCCTGGGGGGCCATGACGCAACAATTTTTAATCCCAAAACAATGATATAATGAATTGATGACCCTTATCAAATTTACCTTGTGATTGGATTTGCCCATAAAATTATCACAGTGAGCTTTCACATCAGTATTCATCAATGCCAGCTTCGAACTGTACAATTACTCGTACGCCAATAGGTCCAGTATGCATTGTAGTAAACACTGTGTGCAAGATGCAGTTTATTTTGATTCTTTATTTGCATTGCCTAATAACCAGCTCAGCAATCATGTACAGGGTGTACTTAGTAATAAATTATACTATAAAACTATTTGCTGTTTAGTGATGTGTGAGCTTGCGATATTTCTGCAGCAATGCACACACAGGTTTTTTTTATTATTATTATTTGTTTTTTGGGTTTTTTTGCTTATAAGTGAGGCAATTAACCTAAGCCAAGCTCTAAAAAAAGTTGAAAACTTTTTCCAAACATAATTACAGTCATTTCCGTGCTTCTGATGAGTGCTGTTCATGTTACTCACTGAACGTTTGTGTCACGGTTTGTCCCCAGGCCAAGACACCTTGTCACCTACATGCTGGGAGATCCTTCCTACATTCTCTCCTATACTCTGAGACACATCAAGCCAGCCAATTCGACCATCGACTTGCTGCTCGTGCTACCTCTCTTCTTCCACATACATGAGCTCAGAGATGCCTCCAATTTGCTAATGTCACTGAGATTGACAGTTGGAGAGAGTCTGAAGATCCCTCTGAAGATAACACCACCATACTGGTAGCAGTCAATCAATTCTGCAAGGCTTGCTGTCCCAGATAACAATATTCTATAATCAGGCAGATTATTCCAGGAAGGACATTTGGCACGTACGCTGCTTTAGGAGGCCGGAGATTTGCTATTATCTACTCCGAATAACAGTTGTATGAAGCTATTTGTAATCCTCTGCCTGAGCTGCTGTACATCATTCCCAGTTGGCCTGAGGGCACATGATTCTCTCATCCTGCAGTCTAGCGGTGTGGGTATTAGACAGCAATGGGGTGACTAGCTGGCTCATTGGAAGTTATGTCGAGGTTTTCTGCCTGCAAAGTGCAGCAAACCTTTGCTCTATTGGAGTCGGGCCAGATGTTCTGAGACCACCTCAGCTCTTTTGAACAGCTTCTATAAGCTGACACACATCTTTTGTTGCTTAATACCAGATAACATAACATTATGGAATAATTCTCACTTTAGAATAAAAACTTGCCAATTTTGCCAGCCATTATTTTTGTTTGTTTCTTTTATTTATTTTTTTTATTGCAATCTTTTGAGTCCAGTTCATCTTTCATTTATTCCTAATATTGTGTGGTTGACTATAAATGTTTGACAAATAAGATTGAACTTCCACTTCCTGGATTAATTCAAGAAAAAAGTACTTTTGCCTCAGTAAGAAAGTACAAAAATGCTAATGTCTTTTTACCGCCACCATGTGTTTGTATTCATACTTGCATATATATAAAACAGCTGATGAGTCAAAGTCCCAGGGCCGGTGTTTCTGACAGTGTTTCCTACCTTACAAAGGTTTCCCATAAAACACATATTTATATATCTTAATAAAACAGTGCATCTATTTTTATACTGTATCTATATATAGATACAGATATATGTGCAGAAACATTTGGTATCGTGTCTCTATATGCAGGACAATTTGTCTGAACCACTGCAAAAAAAAAAAAAGTTTATACATTTTGCATAGGTCGAATTCGTATGTTATCCATCCATCTATAGCGCTTATCCTACAGGGTCGCGGGGAACCTGGAGCCTATCCCAGGGAGCATCGGGCACAAGGCGGGGTACACCCTGGACGGGGTGCCAGTCCATCACAGGGCACGATCACATACACACTCACACACCCGTTCATACACTACGGACACCTTGGACATGCCGATCAGCCTACCATGCATGTCTTTGGACTGGTGGAGGAAACCAGAGTACCCGGAGGAAACCCCTGCAGCATGTGGAGAACGTGCAAACTCCGCACACACAGGGCAGTGACGGGAATCAAACCCCCGACCCTGGAGGTGTGAGGCGAACGTGCTAACCACTAATCCACCGAGCGCCCCAGTTATATATTATAAACTTACTAAAGTTTCCTAACGTGTGGTATCACACTGTTCCTGCCTAATTTACATTGCGCACGAGTAATAAAGATCGCATAGCCACAAGATGGCGCCAAAGCACACTAACACCTGTGCTGATGATGACCTAATGACAATGGAGTGTGTATTACACCTGCTTTCTGATAACTCCCATTCCCCACATACTAAAACACTTTTTCCTGCACATATTTTACACACATTCTCCTCTCATCTTGCTTGATTCAAATGGATTTTAAAGCCCAACTTTATACCATGGAAAGACATTTGTGTAGTCTGTGGTTCACCGTGGTTCCTTTTTTAGGTTGATGCAGTCGTTTTTAGATTGTTTGTCAATATTGAAAAAATAAGCCGTTATTAAACATCGATTTGGAATTTGTATGTTTAAGAATGCGCACTTCAAGAATGCCTTAATTCGTTTACATTCTCCACATTGATCGCTGTAACACAGAAGTCTCTTTTGTCGACGTTCCTATTGCAGAGATGGGGGGCGGCAACCAAATTCCAGCTGACCATAAAGGAGGTCTTTTTTCGGATCCACCAGATGTGACCTAGCTATAAGACATTGCTGGATGAGGATAGACTGTATAGTGGTTGACCTTCATGAGTCCCTCATGAGTATTTGGAGCATGATCAAGTCAGGAATATGTGGAGGATGCAACAGAGGTATCGCAGGTGGAATGAGTTGAGCTTCTTTTCTTGTCAGTAGTAGGTTGTCACTGTTCTACAGAACCATGCTGAGCATGCATGCCTGGTAGACCTTGAACTTAGCATCAAGAGAGAGGTTGGCAGAGATGATGAAGCCCAGTTACATGACATTATTAACAGCCATGGGCGTGGAGCTGTTGATGGAAATTGAGGGCAGGGTGTTTTGATCCATGACTATGATCTTCTTGGTGCTGATTGTCAAACCAAACTCACTACAGGCCTTGAAGCATGTGTCTATAAGATGCTGGAGGAGACCCCCCACAACATTGTCTGTGAAAGAGAATCTCTCTGATCAGAACTCTCTTGACTTTGGTTTTTGTGCAGGTAGACGCCTTCAGAAGGTGAGATGAAGATTCCAAACATTGTTGGTGCCAGGACGCAGCCCTGTCTGACTCCATTGGCAATGCTGAAGGCATCTGATGTTTCTCAGGCATCTGATCCTGAGAGGTTGGTGTGATCAAGGCTATTAGGGATTGTACAGTGGTTCCACAGTGGGAGCAAACTGTACATACTGGGTGTTTTTTTCTGAATGTTGATAAGCAACTTTTGGATGTGTGTGAACGTTGGGTGCCCAATGAAACTACAAACAGCCTCTGGTGCATATACAGTGGTGCTTGAAAGTTTGTGAACCCTTTAGAATTTTCTATATATCTGCATAAATATGACCTAAACCACCATTAGATTGTCACACAAATCCTAAAAGTAGACAAAGAGAACCCAATTGAGCAAATGAGACAAAATAAATATTTATTCTAATTTATTTATTTGGAAAATGATCCAATATTACATATTTCAGTGGAAAAAGTATGTGAACCTCTAGGATTAGCAGTTATTTTGAACCCGGGGTAACTTCTAAGCAACTAAAGGTCTCTCTCACATTGGCTAATGTTAATGTTCATGAGTCCACCATCAGGAGAACTCTGAACAACAATGGTGTGCATGGCAGGGTTGCAAGGAGAAAGCAACTGCTCTCCAAAGAGAACATTTCTGCCCTTTTGCAGTTCGCTAAAGATCACGTGGGCAAACCAGGCTATTGGGAAAATGTTTTGTGGACGGATGAGACCAAAATAGAATTTTGTTTTAAATGTGGAGCGTTATGTTTGGAGAAAGGAAAACACTGCATTCCAGCATAAGAACCTTCTCCCATCTGTGAAGCATGGTGGTGGTAGTATCATGGTTTGGAACTGTTTTGCTGCATCTGGACCAGGACAAGTTGTCATTATTCATGGAACAAAGAATTCTGAATGATACTAGCGAATTCTAAAGGAAAATGTCAGGACATCTGTCCATGAACTGAATCTGAAGAGAAAGCGGGTCATGCAGCAGGACAACGATCCTAATCACACAATTCATTCTACCAAAGAACGGTTAAAGAAGAATAAAGTTAATGTTTTGGAATGGCAAACTCAAAGTCCTGATCTTAATCTAATAGAAATGTTGTGGAAGAACCTGAAGCAAGCAGTTCATGTGAGGAAACCCACCAACATCCCAGAGTT
>JANDJT010000081.1:23512253-23538390 GCA_024331685.1 Stegophilus panzeri | reverse complement strand
TATCGGCGCATAAATTAACACACTTTTCATCAGGTCGACGTTTCTGTATTATAAATTCTTTATTCGAATATTTTGAGATACTGGAGTTCTGATTTCCGTGAGCTGTAAGCCGTAATCATCGAGATTAAAACAAAAAAAGGCTCGAAATATTTCACTTCATGTGTAACGACTCTATAAAAAGTTCCACTTTTTGAATTCAATTACGGAAAAAACTTTACCACGATATTTAAATTTTTTTTTTAGATGTACAATAAATAAACAAATAAATAAATAAGATTTCAGATTGCGGAATAATTTGATTGTAAGCAATCAGATTTTGCTTTTTTTTTTACAGCCTGCATTGTTGTTTAATGTTTGTATTCATCGCCACACACACACACACACACACACACACACACACACACACACAGCTTATCTGTTGCGTGTTTGAGGCATACATAATACAGCGAGTAATAACCAATCTCTCCATGGTGAATTATTTTCACTTGATTTGTTGCCAGAACCTCGCCTGTCCCTGACACTCGGCTGATAAGAAATTTTAATTACAGGCAAGGACACTCTTAAACAACAACAGTACCCAATTCGTGTGACATGTCCGAGACGAGGGCCTTAGAGGGCCGAGAGCGAGAGTTACGCTTCACTCTGGCTTTGAAATATGCGTCAGGACGGAAGCATTATCCTCGCACTGAGACAATAAATGTCAACGCAACTCTCAGCTCGGAGCAGAGCGGGCCTCACGCTCCTGCGCTACAATTCCTCATCACCGAAACACGACGTGACAAAATGGCGATAGAGACAAGATTACTGCGTGAAATATCGTCAGGACAGATGCCTTCAAGGCCACAAGTGCACACACTGCTCTCTGAAGAGCGTTTTTTAATTCAGTGCCTAAAAGGGCGGGGCTAAAAGAGTGCTCACAAGCAGGACTTTCAAATAGTGATCACACTAATCTAATCTGATACCCTGGATCAGAACTGGAAAAATAATAGATCAGATATAGTATATTTAACAAATATAACACTATACTCTAGCTGCAAGCAGCAATTAAGGGGTCCAAGCATATTCTTGCAGCATATCTTAGCAACGGAGAAAGATGAGAAGCCATCGGGACCATCTGCGCTTGTTCCCAAGGACGTAAACTAAATCTAAAGGCGAAACATGAAGCCGATGCTGATATATTACCTCACTTCCTGTTTTCCAGTAACCCGTTAAATTACAATTGAACTCAAGCTCAAATTAGCACTTACAAGGTAAAGGTTTGTAAATTTGAGGGTTTAAAGTTCACCTAAATGGAGACACTGAAACTATCCTCTCCTCGAAAGAAGCTAAGCCCTTTCTCATGTTATTTATTTATTTATTTATTTATTTATTTATTTATCTTTACTCCCAGTCTGAAAGCTGTATTTATGTAGTATATGTCCGTTTTATATATTTCTTGAAACGCACCACAGATCTCTGACCCTCTACCTGGATAATCTTCCACCTTCAGAAGTCAGTTCCATTCAGAACGGACGGAGCTGGAGATATTAAAATATCATACATCACTCTGCAAGTCGAGCGAAAGAATGCAAATTCTGCACATTTCATTGCAAATGAGCTCGTCTAACTCGCTGAAGAATCCATTACGAAGGAATAGAAAGTGTGGGGGGGGGGGGCATAAGCACACTAGTTAGGCAGTAACATAAAATAACTTTGTTTTGCAGCTTTCACTTCCTGCTTTGATCTTTTTGTGGCCACACACACAAGTTCATCTCACTGTTCACGGACAGAGAGAGGGGGGGGGGAATTAAGATAAATGACACAGTTATTTTGATTTATGCATTAATAATTCACTGATTCACTATATGGCCAAAAGTCTGTGGACATATAAACATCACACCCATAAGTGGTACGTCCCCAAACTGTTGCGCCATGGTTTGCCAAGGTTGGAGTGGAAGAACTCGAGAGTCCTGCACAGAGCCCTGACCTCGACCCCACTGGAACGCTGACTGCAGCCCAGGGCTCCTCGCTACACTCCAAAATCTAGTAGGGAGACCAACTCAATGTTAATGCCCATGGTTTTGGAATGGGCCCATTTAGGTATGACTGTCAGGTGTCCACATACTTTTGCCCATAGTGTGTTAAAAGGTCCGATTTTAACGATCAGATTACATTATCATGATCTACTTTGCTGTGTAGTACATGCAACGCATTGCATCCTTTTATTTATGTGACTTTTAAAGGAATCAATAGTTGATGCCCCATATTCATCCCCTAAAAATAAAAGAAAGTCACTTGAGGAAACAACAGGTTAAGATACGGTGTCTCAGAGCAAGAACTACAATGCTTTCAAGCTAATTTTCTGTGTTTGATCTGTTGTTGTTTGAGTCAAGAATTTGTTATTGTGGTAAATTTCATCTCACATGGATGACTCTAAAACGAACACGGCGTGTTTTAATGGAAGAGCAGGGCTTTACATTTCAAGATCATGCTTGTTTCCATCCAGAAGGAATAACACAGTGTTTCTCTGTAGCTCGAAATAATGGAAAAATTGCATTCGCAGTATGAACATATTTGGTAATAAACTATGTGCAGCATGCAATGACAATTTCCACTGACTTGCTGTGGACGTTCGAGCCGATTGATCCGTGACACAGACAATGATACAACTTCATAAATACATTCATTCAGCGTTTAAGTCTTAATATCTTGTTCCATTTCTTATGAAAGGTTTTGGTAAATCCTCAGTCAACTATTTTATTTGAGGGGGAAAACATGATTTTTGGATTTTGTTGTTGGACTGTGAATTCATAGTTTAGCACTAGATGGCAGTAAGACTGCTTTTAAACCAGTGCAACGATGAAAATCTTTAACAACAACAAAAAAATCTGTTTAGCGCTGAATTTGTGTCATTTACGTTGATTTCTGCAGTCTGAAATGTTTAAGATCTTGGACACTACTACCTGTTTTGAAAAGGTTGCATTAAATGATGGCATTGTATTGTATAATACATTTTTAAATAAGGGATATGCAACAAAATTGTGATGTAAATAGAGGAGAGATTGAGACACAACTAATGTGTGTCCAAACATTTTTTTTTTTTTTTTACTTGGGTTTTTAGTTCATTACAGGTATATGGTATGTTGTAACCATTTGTTATGAACTTTTTGATCAGCTAATCATCATCTGAATAAATAACCAAAACATAAACTACTTTTGACCACTGTAGATTTAACATCTCGTTCCAGCTATACCAGAGGTGTGTCCAGTCCCAGTCCCACCCACTCCCAAAGGAATTCTGACCGCACGTTCCCACAGGTCTTTCTGTTTGGAATATTTTCTGATCGACTTGGTTTATATATATATTTCTCAAAATATAACCAAATTAGTCGTTTAAACCACCGTGACCCTGACCAGAATACAGCAGTTACTGAAAATGAATGAAAGAATAATTATACTTCAGCTGAATACAGCAGATTCTTTGTTTATACCTGCTTTCTGCAATATGGACTGCACTCCTTCCCGAGCAAGCACCGGTCAGCTCCTCTTTGGACTGCTGTGCAGGAACAAGTCAAATCCTGTTCAAGAATTCATCTCGAGCAAACATGCTGAGTAAAAGCTTCATAGGTGCAGCTTTGCCAAACAGGAAGTCGGATTTTAGTGCTATCAGTCAAGTGTTGATTCTATTAGTAGATTCTACTCAATTTCAAACAACTCCTTGTCATCAGCTGGTTCTCTGGACTACACAAATCTTCATTTTCCACGACTGTAATCCACGAGAGTATTGGATGAAAGGTTCATCACATTTCTACAAATTACGATGAATATATCGGGGTACATGCACACTGATGGCAAAAGGAAGCAGAGCGTGAACAATGAATGAAGTACCAAAAATTGATTGGTGGAAGTGTGTAAATAAATCTACAGTAATAAGTTGTGGTCAATTAAATACAGTACATTCTGATGTGTTCCAGGTCAACGTGGAGAATATGAAGCTCCTTCCTTCACTGCTGATGCTGCTCTGTTTACTTAGACGTGGACCGATGGTAAGACGAACTTATGAACAGGATGCACTTGTGGATAAAAGTGAAACATTGGCAAAAATGTAACGTGTTGGATTTATTATGAATGGATGAATTAATTCCGATATATGAAATTGATATTCTAGCTAGAGATATTGAACAATCCCATGATCGTTGGTCAATAAATGGTCTCTGTGGTTTTTCAACAATTTCGTCTCTTTCATATTAATTGAAGGGTGAAGTCAGTGCAGTGTCTCCTGAGAACACCACTCTGGTCAGCTCTTTGCAAAACAGCACCAGGACTCCATTCCAGGTTACTGAGGAATGCAACTTAAGCCTGGAGACTCAGCAGGCAGTTGGTGGTGCTATAGCTCAATTGGGGCTAAAGCTACTGGAGAATCTGCAGCCTGGACCTGACCAACCAAATGTCGTTCTGTCTCCACTGAGTATTTCTCTTGCACTTTCGCAGTTAGCTTTGGGTACGCGAGTCGACGTGTGATTGATCATCATTTTCACCGTTTTTTTTGTTGTTGTTGTTGTTGTTGTTTTTAATATTAGTGCGTTTCTAATGCCGTGTTTTAATCAGGTGCCAGGAACGAGACAGAGGAGCAGCTGTTAGGAGCTTTACATGCAGATTTGTTATCTGACTATTATAAAACTTTAAGCTGCCTCCAAGAACAACTCATCGTCAAGGCCATTAAAGTGGCCTCTCGTATCTACCTCAAACCAGGTAAAACGACCGTAGCTAGCAATAAGGTACGTCGCGGATTACTCAATGAATCTTAGCAGCTATTACTATTCACTATGAACTTTTCCTCTCCTACTTGAATAGGCTTTGACCTGAAAAAGGACTTTCTGGAAAGATCCCTTCAACTGTTCAGATCCACACCCACACCACTCACTTCTGTAGAAGAAGTTAATCAGTGGGTCGAGGAGGCCACCGATGATCACATCAAGAACTTTTTGTCCATTCTTCCACCCAGTGTGGTCTTGATGTTGATAAATGCAGTTCATTTTAAAGGCAAGTCATGAATGGATGTCATAAAATTCATACTGTAAATGAGAAATTATGATTGCTTCTACTAGAGGCAGAGCCTGTATTGTTTCATTGATTAAATTATTGATGTTTATGGACTAGAAAGTGAAGAAAAACAGCTTTGCAAGCATTTATCCAGTTGCAAAAATGAGCTCTTGTGCTTGGTGTTTAGGTGAGTGGAAGTCTCGCTTTGACGCACGCTTTACTGCCAAGGATCTTTTTTACATTGACAGACAGACCTCTGTAAAGGTGGACATGATGATGGGATCCAAATATCCTCTCAGCATGTTTGTGGATGGAGAGCAAGGCATACAGGTAGTTTGGCTTTATTCAACTAGCGCTGAGCACTGGGACTATTTTCCCTCTCTGTAATATAGCCACGTTAACAGGAACAACTATACCCGTACTCGTTCCTGCGTTTATCCAATCAGCCTATCATGGGGTTAGCAGGTTCATCTAAACTGGACAAATTGGAAAACGTCACCTGGTCTTTTTCCAGTCTTTCCAAACTGTCCGGTTTCACTGAGTGTGCCCGCTGTAGTACTTGCACCTTAAAGCTCTGTGCGCTCTGAGATGCTTTTCTAGGCACCACGGTTGTAAAGAGTGGTTATGTGAGTTACTGTAGCCTTCCTATCAGCTTGATCTAGTCTGGCTATTCTCTTCTATCCTCACTCCCTCTCAACAAAGTGTTCCCTCCATCATTCTGTGTAAATTCTAGAGGCTGTTGTGCATGAACATTCCATGAGATCAACAGTTTGGTGTTGATCAACAAACACGCCACAGTTAGTCACTGAGATCGCATCCCGATCCCTCCCCCACTGAAGGTCTTGACCTGTATCTGAATGATTTTATGTATTGTGCTGCTGTCACATGGCTGAATGTTTGATGTCTTGCATAAATGAGAAGGTCTATAGGTGTTGCTGGTCGGTGTATTTCAGAACATATACTAAGGAATGACGTAAAGTTCCTCCTAACTATATTCTTGTACCTTACTACTTTTTTTCCACCTTCACCTCTTGTCTAGGTTGCCCGATTCCCTTTTCAGGGAAATGTAAGCTTTCTGGTAGTCATGCCCCTGCCATCACAGAATTTGTCAAGAGCAGCTGCCAACCTAAACATTGCTGATCTGTATCGACGTCTTCCAAGTGAGATACCAATGCTTGTTAAACTGCCCAAGTTCAAACTGGAATATAATCAGGATTTGCAACAAGCACTCACAAACATGGGTGAGAAATTTCATCTCGACTTGGTAGAGTTTTTAAAATATAGCTAATAATAATAATAATAATAATAATAATGTCATGCTCCAGGCTATTGTACAAAATTGCACTTCTAGTGGGTTCTTTGAATGGTTAAGAGCTATAACTTTCTAAAGAGTTTCAAAGGAAACCCCCTGTCAGAATTTTTACAGGTTCATCTAGAGCAACAACGCCAAAGAACCCTTAAAAGTGCTAAACGAGAGTGTGCTGATAAACTGTAGTCCAAATTAAGCTAACCAACAAAGCATGAAATATTTCCCTGTATTTGAATTTACATCTTCATTTGACGTTTCTGGTTCTCTTGCCCAGGTTTGGGTACACTGTTCTCTGGGCCTGATCTCTCTGGTATTGCAGTGGGCCCACTTGTAGTGTCTGGTGTGCAGCATGCCTCCAGCGTAGAGCTAAACGAGGAGGGAGCTGAGGCCTCAGCTGCTACCTCGGTCACTCTGGTGCGCACTGTCCCCATTTTTGCAGTCAACATGCCGTTCCTCTTTGCTATAGTGGATGATGTCTCATACACACCTCTCTTCCTTGGCACGGTCACCAACCCAAATCCTGGAGCAACAGCCGAATTAAGCGACGACCCAGAAATCTTAGGTCTTCTGAGCAGCAACATGCCAAGCGACAAGCCACAGAATGATGATCCGTACTGGGATAACATGCTGCATGACGAGTCTCAGTGAAGGAGGAAAACAAAAGTGACTCCCCAAACATTAGAATTGGTTGGGGGGTGTGGGGGGGGGAGTTGGGATTGGCCTGAGAGGAGCACAGAAATGCATGGACCTCTCCCAGTCACACACTGTACCTACACATGCACGTTTTTATTATATGATCAGCCATAATGCCACAGGACGTGGATTAAAAACTAGCGAATGACTTTACACTAACGTTACAGTTTTATATTCCATTTGTAATGAAATGTCAGTCATATATTCAATCACTTTTCTTTTTTTTTTTTTTTTCATTTTGGTATTTTTTTTTGTTTTGTTTTGTTTTGTGCTTCTTCCTTTTTCTTTTTCTTTTTGTCATGAGAAACTGCATGTTGTCAGGAGGTTGAGGTGATGTAGCTTTTTCTCCTTCTCTGGTCAGAAAGTGAAACACTAACCTGTAGCGATTAAAATGTCACTTTAAAAAAAAAAAAAAAATGTGTTCTGACATTATCTCTGTAAATTACAACACTGCTGAAAGTAAGAAACAAGGTAAAAATTTAAAAATAAATAAATAAATAAATAAATAATAACAATAATTCTTTGAGTCTGGATTTCTTTTAGACTTTGTAATTGTACAAAGAGCAGTACAATTATAGTATAAACATGACATATGATCATACACCTGCCGTGATCGGTTATAATAACTCAGAGGGCAGAATTTAATGGCTCAGAATATTCCTGAGATAATAGTGATGTGCATTACAACTCACTTTAGTTATTCGTTTGAATGCCCATTTACATGGCTAGAAATCTGTGTTTCAATCCATTTATTTAATCTAATAGTTTCTCAAGATGTACCGAATTAAACCGACATTTACAAGGGTTTACATTTACTTCTTCTTTTTTTTTTTTTTTTTGCTATAGGTCAACACAATTGTATATCAAAGACAACATTTACAAACCCCAATCAAGTTTAATCACTACTAGTATACAGATTTGTTTATAATGCTGTACAGTAGATAAGGGGGGGGGGGGGTTCCAAAACATTGAAAGTGAATCACAGATGAACGACGATATTAAAATCACAATTCTAGACTCTTCAGTCCCTTCAGGATTTTGCTATTTTGCAAGCTCTGCAATATTCAGAGGAGCTTGAGTTTTTCAAAATCACCGCAGGTTTTCCGCAGATTCGGGCCGAGACGCGTCACGTGACGTCATCACAACGTGTGTTCAACCGAAGCCCTCTTCGATGCACGCGCGTTGAACACGAATACAGCTAAAAGGTCTCGTTTACCAACAAACATCACAGCGAAAGAGCGTGCAGAACGATTTCGTACTATTGCAAATTTTTCCAATTCAAGTAGTTTTCCGCACAAAAAACATCACAATTAAAAAAAAAAAAAAAAAGCTGCAACAAAATTCTTTTCTTCCCATATCCCAGCTTGCTAGGAAGTTGTGGTCAGAGCATAGGGTCAGCTATGATACAGCACCGCTGGAGCGGAGAGGGTTAAGGGCCTTGCTCAATGGCCCGACAGTGGCAGCTTGGGAGCAGTGGCTGGGACTTGGACCTCTGACCTTCTGATCAGTAACCCCAAGCCTTTAACCACTAAGCCAAATCTGCCAGCGTAGGCAATATTACCAAAATGGAAGTCTAATTCGATTAGAGAATTTGTGTGATTAAAAATTTAGCGTAGAGTCTTTGAACATTTCCGATAAGAGATCTGAGGGGGGAGCATGTCGATGGTAAACAGAAGGGAACTAAAAACCTTGACGGACACAAGAAACCGGTGTAAAGTTCTCCCTGACAGTGACGGATGATTTGAAACACAGCTGTTCCACAGATGCCTAGTGCAGACTGTTATGAATAACAGCATGAAATGCAGCCCTGAGGTCTTGAAGGAGTCGTGTTTATGAGGCCAGAATCTGCCAAACATGGTATGTTTTTGACTACTCGTGAAGGGTCATTTTTTGTACTCTGGTATAAGTGAAACCCTAACAGCACACACAGGTTGTTGGTTCAAATGTGTGTTTGCAGTTGGGTGGTCACTTCACTACCCTTTCTTTTAGCCTAGAGAGAAAAATTGAAGGTTGGCGAGGGACGGATAATTACCACAGTCAGTAGCCTGCATAGTGGGTTGTTAAGTATATGGGTAAGCGTGTCAGACATCTATATAAATACTATGCATTTTAAATAATTTATCTCCTCATGTCTTGCTCTGCCCTCAGAAACACAATATTCACTGACCTGCTTATAAACCGTTGGGATAAAATATATATAATACATGGTATATAATACATGGATATGATAAAGTGTAGGTATAATGGAATCGTGGCAGAAAGGAATATTGAATATGTTTGTATTTACAGTGGAGTCCAAAAGTCTGCGAGCACTAGTGAACACGCTTCTGTCTGGCATTCTTTTTCAATTTAACACTTTAAAACAATTTAGATTTAAATTACAAATTATATTATCAGCAATAACTCGAGTGAAAAGTAGAATCTTAGAAATATTTACATGAACTTCAGAATTTCTTAGTATTTGATATGTCCCCTTTTTGCTTTAATGACAGTGTGCACTCGAGCTGAAACAGACTCCACGAGTTTGCGGAAAACCTGACGATCCATGTTAAATCAGATCCATCGGTGTGTCGTCTGAACACGTGCTTCAACGGAAGGGATAAAACTCGTGCAAAATCTGATCTTTTGTAAAAAAAAAAAAAAAAAAAAGAATCAACATGGTCCTTATCATAAATTTGCTTTAATTTAAATAGTGACCTAGAAATTGTCCAACATCTTGAATATTGAGTAGTCAAGATGTTGCACATTTCTTTTTTTGTGATTTAGAATTTGGAAATAAAAACCGATGATGAGTCGCCGATGATTGCTATTTGACAGATGTAAACAGATGTTCAGTTGATTTTCTTCCCTTTCTAAATGCTGCATAATTGTAGGGCAGCGTGCTCATTGTCCCATTCAGCTATATTGAGTAATTAGTGCACCTAGTGGTCAAAAATGGGAACTGCAACAAGGGCTAATGGAGGCCCACTGGGGAGTGAATCACGCTGCCCGATGCTTGCTATATTTCACTGGTGGTGGAGCCACCAAAATCTTGCTGTATAGCAAATAGTTAGTTCTAAGAAATGTCTCAAAACAAAGGCAGTGTGTAAGTCCAGACAGTGTGTCTATGATGTACCATTTCTACTGTAAAATAGATTGGGAGAGGGAAACAGGGATTATGGAGTGGTATGGAGGGGATAATGTGCGTACATCAGAAATGTGTGTGCACCACGGTGACCTTGTTTCTCACACAAACGCTGAGGAAAAGAAGAAAAATGGCAATATTTGGGGGGGCTATTTCAGATCTTTTGCGTTGTTTTTGAGCTGTGGTGTACAAAGATACGTCTAAAACTGTTCAAAGCATGATGCTAGACTGTATACTAGATTACTGTTATGCTTTCAACCTCTCAAATGCCCATTACTCTAAAAATTCACTAGATAGTAGCTTAGGGCATAAGTCAAGTGTGATAAGCTCTCGACTTAAATTTGTTTGAGGCTATGTCATTATTATAAATGTTGTCCTGCCACAATAAAATCTACGGTCATGAATCTGTGGTCTCTCGCTCTAAGTCTTCTGAAGGACGGAAGAGGTTGAAAGTGGAAACAACCAGGATGTAGGAGGTCAGTGATGCTCTTGTGATAAGATGGAGCCTGGCCAGAAACAAGAGCACAATTTGAGATAAGAGCAGCAATGACAAGAAACAGACCAAGAAGTGATAGTTAAAGAAGAAGCCTTTATTTGTCACAGATACATTTCAGCACAATGAAATTATTTTATTCGCATATCCCAGCTTTGAGGAAGTTGGGGTCAGAGCGCAGGGTCAGCCATGATACAACACCTCTGGAGCAGATAGGGTTAAGGACCTTGCTACCCTACACTATAGTTATAGTATAGTACAGTGGTTTTCAAAGTGGGCGCCAGGGGGGCCTCAACAATACAATAAATACATGATTTATATATATATATATATATATATATATAACTATATAACTATAACATGTTATGTGTAACAATACATATTAAAATCACGTTTGCTATACCTAACTTTCTAATTGCTAAACAGACAAAACATCAACGTAAAAAAGGGGGATATATTCAGAAGTCTATATTTTTAATGTGTTTTAAAGACATCTTGCAAAAGGGGGGCCTAGGTCAAATGTCATTTGGGGGGCCTTGCCCTAGAAAAGTTTGGGAACCCCTGGTATAGTGCACAACCCTATAGTTGTTGGATGGAGAGATAGAGGTGTAGAGGTGTCGGATTTCATTATACAGTGACTCCATGTGTGCTGGGTCTGGGTCAGTAGAACCGTGAAAGGAGAGGTCAACTGAAAAAGGGGAGGAGCTTTATATATGATAGATGATAGACTCACCTTTATAGTGATCTGTAAATGCAGGAAGGTGCAGTATGAGGCTTTTTTTTTGTTGTTAAAAATAAAGAGAGAGAGAGAGCGAGAGAGAGAGAGAGAGAGAGAGAGAGAGATTTTAGCTTAAACTAACAAGCAAATTTTAGAATATTCAAGGCTTCACTTTAGTCTTCTAAAGTAAACATTCTGCACCTTTCGATTCGTCAGCGCTTGCGAGTCGATTCCTTTGAACGAGTCGTTCAAAAAGAACGACTCATTCGTGAATCGCGACAGGACTGTGTGTGTGTGTGCAGAGAGGAGGACAGTGGTGACTCCTAAAGAAGTAAGAAACACTGCGATCCAGTTGGCAAACAGGTCAGTATGTCAATGTTCATGAACTGTTTCCTTTAGAAAATGTACATTTCCTGTTTTGATGACATGTGTAGTGTAGTCAGTTGTTGTTTTAAGCTGACGTGGAGAGTTATGGATGGTCCTCTCTCCTATGCTTCCATCCATGCAAGCTGCTTTTTTTTTTTTCCTTTTCTTTTTGCTTTTAATACATTAATCATGTTTATTTGCTTTTCAAAGTGGTGCAATAAGCTCAACTTTGCAGCATACAGTGTATAAAGCTATTCAAAATGAGAAATGCTAGGTTAATAATGTTAATAAAAAATAAGATGGAGCATCACAAATGCAAGAAAAGGAGAATAAGTTCAAGTCTGCACACAGTATGTGGGAGCATGTGTTTAGAAGATGGAGCTAATGTGCCAGAAACCTTAAATCTGGGTTTATTATGGCTTTTGTAAAGCCACGATAATTTAGCTTTTTCTTCTTCTTCTTCTTCTTTTCTTTTCTTTTTGAAGTCCTTGAGCTATAATCATACACCTCCATGGTAACTGTAGAGGTTTTTACCTTGTCCGGTCTTGCTTTCATACATCTGGTGAAAAGTTCAGAGAAAAATACTGTATGCTGCCCATCACTTTTCATAAAGTTGAGTGGCACTTTAATAACTCCTGGCAGAGTTAATGCAATGATGGCTCCACATAGTGGAGTTAACGTGGTGGTGAAGGACAAGGCTAGGTTAAGATGGGGAGAGTGGGATGTGGCTTCTGTTTCTGTGATGGACATTCATCATTCTCCCTGTAGAAAATTCTTAGCCAACTTTAATAACAAACAGATGTGCCGCTGAAACAAGAGCATTGAAAGAGAGGAGAGGTTGTGTGTGTGTGTGTGTGTGTGTGCGTGTGTGTGTCTGTGCGTACGTGTGTGTGCGTGTGTGTGTGTGTGTGTGTGTGTGTTGGAAATTCTTGCAGAAGCACCCGCTTGACTTTGGTCCTAAATAAATGATCAGAATCAAAGCTAATGCAAGAGCTAGACGAGATGTTTTCCATCGATTTCCAAACTTTGGGGGTTTTTTTGGCCATGTATACATAGGCACACACACACACACACACACACACACACACATATCTCACTAACCAAAATGAAGCCTTTTTGGCTCTTTTAGGGTTTTTTTAATAATATTTTTTTTAACAACTGTACAGATATTTTGTCCTACATAGAATATGTAGAACACATGGACACACACACACAAGAACACACCGTTTACTGACCTTCTAATGAACTGTTGGTCTTGCTTTGCTTTGCTTTGCCCAAGCAAGCAAGCGAGACTGCAGTGCATGAATGGAAATACAGACTCCATCTCAACTCTTAAGCCGTCTGCTTGCTTTGGATTAACTGTAGTGCTTGATATGGACACTGAACATCTTACCAATGTACTTATATGTTTATATGTGTAGCATTTCTTCACATCTCTCACAATGTTGAGGACCATCTTGCTGCTGTGCTTATGGGGTCTTCTCTCCCTCTCGCTTGCTCAACTGGTAGGTCCCATGTTTCTCATGTTTCTCAGTCTTATCTCCATCACAGACTATTCTATAACCTTGTTACTGGTTTTTCAGTCAGACACGGAGGAAGGTGGAGCTGAGGAGGAGGCAGTGGACCTCTTCACTACACCTCGCACTAAACTCGGTGCCGCAACCTCAGACTTTGGCTATAACCTGTTTCGTACTCTGGCTGCCCGCGACCCCAAGGCCAGTGTCCTCCTGTCTCCCATGAGCATTTCAGCAGTCTTCACACAACTCTCCATGGGTACGCGTTGTAGCAGCTTTTCTAGCAAGTCTCTCCAGCAGAAAGTTACACTCATCGGCTGTTTTCCATCCTGTGCGATATTCATGCTTCAGTTCAATCTTATCATTAAAGGGCCAGTGTGGCTGAAGGTATTATCACAGCCATGATATTCATAGTCGGTAGCGAAGGAAGCAAAATTGACTGTACTGTCTAGGTGGGAAATATGGCATTAGTCTCCGTCAATCACAGTGACACTAGCCAATCATAGACAGCTGTGAGCACTTTCCTCCGAGTGTGTTTCACCGCCCTGTCACACAGCATGAGCAGCAGTTTGATGGATGAGAGTTGGCTCGAGGGTATGAATTGGCAGGGGGAAAAAATTAAATTGTGGGGGAAACAATGGGGAAGTATTATGCTTGGCTTCTGTTTGGCTGGAATGCAAACCTGCAGCCATACTGGCCCTTTGCGGATAAGATCGGACGACTCAGTCCATCATTGGATTTTCATTTACTAATGAAACTGAAGGACTATCAGTGATATTTTCTGAACCATGCGTTCTGCTAATGCCTGAATGGGTTCGGTGACAGAAAAGTAAAACACTATGACAACCTCTAGCAAATGCAGCACTGAATTCTAGGAGTAGAAAGAGCTAAAAGTGGTATAACTGTTTCAGATTCCCTTCTCTTTCAGAGATAACAGCGTATTGAAGATAAGCACATAAACACTCTACTGTATATCAGCACCTGATGGTTTGTGTGCTCTTTCAGGAGCATCTGAGCGCACCGTGAAGCAGTTGCACCGCGTCCTGCGCTACCACACCCTTAAGGACCCCCAGCTTCATGACACTCTAAGAGACCTGCTCGCGTACCTGAAAGCCCCTGCCAAGGGCTTCAGCTCTGTAGAGCGCCTCCTCATAGGAAAGAGTGAGTGTACTTCGGTGTGAATTTCACACTTGTCCGATTCCAGAAGAGATTTATTTATTTTATTTTTTTAAATCTCACGTAAATGTACACTCCTCTTTATCTTTGTCTTAAGGACTACGCCCTAACTTGGAGTACCTCAACACCATAGAGAAACAGTACGGGGAACGACCCCAAACTCTCATGGGCGGGGCTCGGGAAATCAAGCCTGTAAATGATTGGTTCAGAGAGCACACTGGAGGTCAAGTGGACCGTGTCCTTGGAGCTGCTCTCCCACGTAATCCAGCAGTGGTGCCTGTCGGAGCAGCGTATTTCAAAGGTCAGTGGTCTTAATATTTCTTTTCATTTAATAGGTTATCCACGGAAGATATGGAAGTAATTCAAAATGTCATAAAAACATACCTATTGATCGTTAGAAACTGACGCTCTGTCAATGGTGGAACTATATCTATAAATGTTGTTTTAGTAAAATCAGTAGTTAAATAGTTAATCAGAATATGATTAGTTAAATCCGAATGTGATTTGATTGTAGGAAAGTGGATAACCAGGTTCAGCGAGGCTGGTAAGAAGGAGGAGTTCCAGCTGGATGGAGAGGACCCAACTACCATTGCCGTGATGAAGCAGAATCATTACCCAGTAAAGATGGGCATTGATTCAGACCTTGGCTGCACGGTAAAAAAAACAGGACCATAGTTCAATAATGAAGGCAAAATGTCCATTATTTTTATTTATTTCTTTATTTTTTTATGTATATAATTCTGGCTTTTTTTTAATAAATAAATAAATAATACATGAATAAAAATATGATGTAACAAACGACTGAATTTGCTGAATGGACCAATCTGAGACCTGTCCAAGCGTGGCTTAATATGCTAATAAGGACACTCGATTGACATCCGGTTTTCTGAGACTCCCAGCCTGCTACGCCACAAAAATTATATTATAAAATTCTCACAGTCACTCAATTAGCTTTCACTCGCTTGTTTGATTCTACTTATTCAAGGACTCGGAGCGACTGTTTAAGCCTGAATTGTATTTTTTGGTCAATTATATACTGTATGGGAGTGACAAAGTACACCTGGAGACTAGAACGTAACCAATTATTCATACAAGTCTTTTTGATAAAATGGCTTCCTCTGTCCCGTTTTCCACCACAGATAGCACAAGTTCCCATGGAGGATGGAGTAAGCGTGTACTTTTTCCTGCCAGATGATGTGACTAAGAACTTGACTCAGATCGAGGAAGCGCTGACAGCCGAGTTTGTGCAGGACCTGGCCAACACTCTCCACGCAGTACAGGTTCAGCTCACACTCCCTGTACTCAAACTGGGATACAGCACGGAGCTCTTGGGTCCCCTTTCTGACGTGGGTAAGACAGTTTTATTTATTTATTTATTTTTTAAGATTAAGCCAAGTGTGGTTTGGAATGACTTACTTTCAGTTTTCATAGTTTGTTAACGATGATGTATTTGTTAGCCGGTTTGTTCGCAAACTAAGTACCAAATGTGTAACACAACAATGTTACTACAGTATTGTGCACCATCAACTCTCTCTCTTTTTCCTCCCATTCTCTCTAATATTTTTTTATGTAATGTCCCTGTTTTGTTTTGCTTTTTTGGCCCCTCTTGTCTTCTTACTTAAAGGGTTATCCGATTGGCTGAATGACCCAGAGCTTATCAAAATCACATCTCAGCCAGTGAAGCTGACCACGGTCCGTCACAAGGTTGTCTTGGAGACAGCACCAGAGGGTAGCCAGTATCCCAGCGCCACCCCGCATCACAGTGGCCAATCGCTGGCCCTTTCCTACCACGTGAACCGTCCCTTCATCTTCTTGATTCGTGACGAGCCATCAGGGGCACTTCTGTTCATCGGAAAGGTACTCAACCCACGTGACCTGGCCAGTGTATGAAAGCAGCGTACACGCATGCGCACATATACGTCATGATATATGTGAATATACCACAGGCTTCTACACTAACATTAGGCTTTTTCCAAGCTTCCAAGATGAATAGTACAATGCACTTCCATGTTTTAACACATTCACAGTGCATTAATTGCCATAAGTTTTTAAAAAAAAATAATACATATGCAACAATGAACTTTCTCCTCTTATGAAAGGAAAAACAATCCAATTTCATGTCTTTGTATTAAGAACAAAAGCATGAGTACGTACAAATTCCCAGAGACTCGATCTTCAGATTATCTTTATTAGCAAGTTATGAGGCAAAAAATTGTGGATTTGTTTTATATTGTGTCTAATAATAACAACAGCCATATATGCATTACACTGCATAATACTTCAATGTTCATGGAGCACTATGCTTTTTTGACATGCTGGCAAATCCCAGACATATCAGAACCCCAAACATATCAAATCTCAGACATCTCAGACTAACAGTGCGTTTAAATCGTAGCTTCTAGAGTATTTAGATTCTGCGTTTGAGTGCTTTGTTGATTATTTTCAGATCAGTGTAACACATGCATGACTTCTTTTTAGCAGTTGGCCATTCTGTTTGTATATTTACCAGCAGAAATAAATCTGAATTTGTATATTAAGATAAATCAATTAAAAAAAATTACAAAACATCTGGTCGGTATTGTTCTTTGGTTGTAAATGGTCTGCACTTATATAGCGCTTTTATCCAAAGCGCTTTACACTGGTTCTCATTCACCCATCCCCACACACACACACACACACACACACACACACACACACACACACACACACACACACACACACACACACCAACGGTAGCAGAGCTGCCATGCAAGGCGCTAACTTGCCATCGGGAGCAACTTGGGGTTCAGTGTCTTGCCCAAGGACACTTCGGTATGTGGAGTCATGTGGAGTCATGTGGAGTCACGTGGGTGGGGAATCAAACCGCCAACCCTATGATTAGTGGACAACCCGCTCTACCATCTGATCCACAGCCGCCCGTTGTGTTTATGATCTTGTGTAGTTTATTACAAGGTACATAAACTGTGCAAGAAGTGAAGTCTCTTGCTCTCTGTGGTTTCGGTGTACATTGTACCCATGAAGACTGAGGAGGAGATCTTTGTCATGCTGGCATTTTCTCTGTTAGGAGCTGTGAGTAGGTTTGGCTACAAGGATTAAGGAAAACCTTCTCAGAATTCGCAGTAAGCACAAATGCTTTAATCTAAGGAATAGTAATGTGTTTTCTAAAGTATTAAGGCATTTTTGCAGACGTCAAAATCCCGAATAATCCCGAAATAAAAACACACATCAGTCTTACCGCCTAGCCCTGTGTTTATGTAGCAGTCTTTAAGAAATTCCACGAACCTTGTTCTCATTACAATGATCAGCAACTAATTCACAAACAGGAGATTTTAGTTAAAAGCAATTATTTAAGGATAAATTTCTCCTTGAGAGACAGCATCATTTACCAGCATCGCAATGATATGTCATGCACTGCTTGGTTTTTAGGACAAAAAAACCCCCCATAGTTTTGCCAAAGAGCATGTCTTTTTTTTTTCCCCAGGCAGGCCTGGAACAGGCCTGTGTTTGTTCTGGGAAAGGTTTCAGACAACTCTGGAATCTTTTCCCTGTGCCATGTGGAAAATTCATAACAGGCCTGCAGATTCAGCAGGGAAACAAACGAATGGAGCCATTCCAGTTTCAGTGAAAGCCACTTTCACACGAGTACTTCCTTGATACTTTAACTAAAACTGAAGTCATTTAAATCAACTTCAGATGCATTCAGCACCCTTTAAGAGAATAACACAACTATACAATATACATTACACCACATGATTTAAATTTGAAACCTAAAATAACAGTGGTTGATGACCTACAATTAGTCGATTCCTGAATGTTAAAAATACATAATACTATTCATTACAAACAGAGCCATGATATAAATGTTTGAATACATGCTGGGAATTGGACACATTATCCCAGGAACTGGCACACACAGAGTGATGAGGATGCAGAGTGATCCAATCTGAGAAGATCATAGTTGGACAATTTCTGCATTTATCCATTTACATAACAAGTTCGTTGGAAGAGTTGTATGAAAGAAAGCCTTTCTGAGAATGGCACTCTCACCCCGTGTCGGTGGAACTAATTGAACCCATGTGTTGAGGTCAAATGAGACCACATGATTTCTTTGTTCACCATCAGAGCATTTGGTAAGAAAAAGGACAGAATATAAGGGAAATTCCCCATACTGAGCAGAAGATGTAGTGATGATTCATTAACGCTGGGGCGTAGGTGGTGGTAGATTGGTTCTTCTAAAGAACAACTGTAAGTATTTGTACTATTGTAATTCTAAACCTGGGTAACTCTGCTAGAAGGTTATGACTGGGTTATAGATCGATCTATCAACATGATGGTGAGATCAAACGCAGGTCCAAATTCACACAGAAATGGTTGCTGAATCAATCAATAAACACTTACGCAAGGGCGTACTATTAAAATGACAGTTCATGCCGTTCAAGAGGCTGACAGATTTCTTATGTAGAGGTTTTTGAACGAGAGTTTCTCATTCTCAGCATCGTCTTTAAAGACGAGCTCTACATACACTAAAAAAAAAAGAAGGAAAGAAAAACTTTTTCCAGAAAATGCAACATAAAAAAATAAAACTACGCAGTGTCTCCATAGGATTAAGATCAAAATATAAGTTATTGCATGCGTTCATATGTTATTTTATTATATATATATTAAATGTTGCTGTTTTTCATGAAAGCTGATAGCAGTTCCGGAGTTGGGCTGTATATACAGAATACTGGAGTATTCTCCTTTTTTCCCCGCTGTAATTACAGTCCCCTCCGAAAGTATTGGAACAGCAATGCCAATTAAATTTTTTTTCGCTACACATTGAAGACTTTTAGACTTCTAGGGCTCAAACCAGGCGTGAATTAAAACAATCAATTTAACGGGACACAGCCGGGCAGCTAGAAACACCTGTTGGTTTCAATATTTTTGATTGCGGGTGGGTTCAAACAAAAGGTGCCATGTTTTAAGTTGTTTAACACATCTAGATGTAAATACTAGGAAATTAAATCTGAAAGTTATGTATATCCACCTTTCGATCTCAAACCCAAATGACTTCAGCATTTGTCCTTGCTGTTGCAATACTTTCAGAGGGTTATGTGCACCATTATTCCTAGCAGTACAATTTGATATCCTTTTCTGTTCCTCTTTCTGCTTCATTGTGTTGCACAGTTGTTTTATTCTGAGGAATTTGACTTATTGCAGCCAATTGATGACTCATCCTTCCGTTTGCATGTAATTCACTTTTAAGAAAAAGACATCAGTCACTTAAACTGAAACAGCACACTTCACATTGAACTTCCTCAAATAGACAGGATCCAGTAAAGTCACAGGAACATGCAAGGAACTGTGCCATGTAAATATATAAATTTTTGTGGTAAAACATGATATTCGAGTTCAGTAAATATATTCTTACAAACAAAAGCAGAACTGAACAGTGAATAAACAGTGGGTTGCTTTGTTTGGTAAATGGTCTGCACTTATAGAGCACATTTTTAAACTTAACGGTTCTACAAAGCACTTTACACTGGTTCTTCACCCATTCACACACACACACACACACACACCCCCCCCAATGGTAGCAGAGCTGCAATGCAAGGCATTAGCTTGCCATCGAGAGCAACTTGGGGTTCAGTGTCTTGCCCAATGCCAACTTCGGCATGTAGAGTCACGTGGGCCAGGAATCGAACCGCCAACCCTACGATTATCGGACAACCCGCTCTACCACCTGCACCACAGCCGCAATACAGCCTACGTCAGAGCTATAAATTGCTAGCTTTGCATCCAAGAAACCAAAATAATTCTGAATACTGGAAGAGAGCAGAAGAGAGAACTTTATTTTAGGAAAGGGTAGGGTATGATTGGAAATGTTTCAAGGCTCAAACCTATTGGTGTACAACAAGGCTCATTGGTGTAATGCCTTATACGACCAGCATGAGTCACTAAATGATGGGCTTCAGGCATATAGCTGTGTGAGGTTCCAAAATGGACATAATGCAAAACATTTGGAACTTGGAAAGGCTATTATTACTCCCAAAAAACAAAAAAAAAAGTTGAAGAGCAGCTACAAAATTCTGAGAAATAAGCTATTTTTTAAAACAACAAATCATCATTACATTTCATCTAGAAAGTTGTAAAGGCAGAATATTATCCTGGCTCTTTAACACTGTGAGCCATTGGAACGTCACTGGAAATGACATTTGAAAGAAAAGAGAAAAAAAAAAACCCAAAATACATGCAGATAAGGGTTTTGGAAAAATGAAGTTCCGGGATGTTTTCTTGCTCCTGTGGGTCCCTGTTGATTTACTACATCATATAGTGCAGATGTTGCTGGGATCAGTTAAGATGCACATTCAATAGGAGTATTTTGTCCTCTGTCTAGGTCAAAACTGAGGACTTAAATCTGCAGCTGAAATCTAAACTACAAATGCCAGACGATCAGTTAACACACGGAATGAGTTTGTTTAGAATTATGTGAAGAACGCACGATCCTTGATATTCGTCCTGACAAGCACGTGCATGTCTTTTCTGATCCCGAGATGATGCGTATGTTTAACTGCAGATAAAGAAGTGGACATAAAAGTGAATTTAGTCACGCAGCCCCCTGCAGCTGTCAGATTCATATAAGGAAAACTGTTATTAGAGACGGTGTGCAGTAAACCTGCAAACGTGCAACCATGATCTTAACTTATTGAAGAGTCTGATATCCAGAAGCTCTCTGGGTGCTCTTTTTTTTTTTTTTTTTTGTTTGTTTTTTTAAGTTCTAAAACAGGAAGCACCACTGTTTCATGTGAGACCCATTTCACAATAGGATTGAAGACAGGGGTCAAACTGTTTACACCTTCTTCTTTTTTTTTTGGACACATTTCTGAATTAGTCCATTATTCTACAGTCCCTTGGAGATCTTCTGTGTTGCTGCATTTTTAGCACTCGCTAACATGTGGGTTACATGCGATGCATGAATTGTTATTTATTATTATTATTATTAATAGTTTATAATGTGTTCAAATTTATAACCACTTTGAAAAGCTGCGATTTAAACAGAAATACATTGGAAATAAACAAAGACTTTAGAATTTTGAAAAATTGAAGCAAAAAAAAAAAAAAAAAACCCAAAACAAACAAAACAAACATCAAAAGCTTGACTAATCAATATAGAAAACTTTGCATTCAAGTAGATTTAGATCATTATTTAAATTTGAGCAAATTTGTGATATTGACCATGTTAAGGCCTTATCTCTTTCCATTGAGGCTCTGATGGATTTGATCTAACAATGTCAGGATTGTCAGGTTTTACACAAACTAGTGAAGCAAAAGTGGGACAAACCAAATACTTATGACATTTATATAAATATTTCCAAGACTCACGTTTCACTCAAACTGTTGATAATAATATAAATTGTAATGATTAAAAAAATTTAAATAGAACAGAATGTAGAATTGAAGCATTTTCACTACTGCTCTCAGACTTCTCTGAGACATTGAAAAGAGAAAGAAAGAAAAAAAACAAAACAAAAAAACCCCACCACACACATGCTGGGGGAAAACCCCCAAATTTTCTCTGAATATACACTCACTGTACACTGTGGGGATGGAAATGTGATCAGTGATTTTGACCGTGGCATAATCGTTGGTGTCAGACAGGCTGGTTTGAGTATTTTATAACTGCCGATCTCCTGGAAGTTCACTCAGAAGGGTGCAATAATGGAAAAAAAACATCCAGTGAGCGGCGGTTTTGCGGACAGAAACGCCTTGTTGAAGAGAGAGGTCAAGAGAGAACGACCAGACTGGTTCGAGCGGACAGAACGGCTACACTAACTCAGATTTCCAGTAAGTCAAAGTTCCATTTCTGTCAGCCAAGAATAGAAAGTTGAGGCTGCAGTGGGCACAGGCTCAGAATTTGGTCCCAACAGCATGAATCCACGGACCCAACCTGCATTGTGTCAACAGTCCAGGCTGGAGGAGGCGGTGTAATGTTGTGGGGAATGTTTTCTTGGCAAATTTTAGGCCCATTAATACCAACCAATCATCACTTGAATGCCACAGACTATTTGAGTACCGTTGCTGACCATGTGCATCCCTTCATGGCCACAATTTATCATCTTCTAATGCCTACTGTACTTCCAGCATGATAATGTTGCAAAGCAAAAAAAAAGTCATCTCAAAGTGGTTTCATGAACATGAAAATGAGTTCAATGTTCTTCAGTGGCCTTTCCAGATACCGGATCTGAATCTTATAGAACACCTCTGGGATAGTAAGTAAGTAAATTTTTTATTTATATTAGCACATTTAAAACACCACAAAGCTGACCAAAAAAAAGTGCTGAACAGACTAAGAAAAAACTAAATAGAAAACAGAATAAATCCAAATTGAGACAGACAATAAACAATAGTAAAAATGAGATTAAAAACACCTGGGAGAAGAGATACACTTTCAGCCTCTTTTTAAAAATGATAATAGAAGGTGCAAGGCGGAGATCCATTGGCTATTGATTCCATAAACGAGGCACGACGACTGAAAAAGATCCATCCCCCTTAGTTTTTAAACGGGATCGAGGGACATTCAAACGAAACCTTCAAAATCAGAATATCTTAAAAATCTGCTAGAGGAATGTGGTGTAAGAAGATCTTTGAGATAAGAAGGAGCTTGATCATTAAGAGTTTTAAAGGCAAACAACAGGACCTTAAACTGGATCCTAAAATGGACTGGGAACCGATGGAGCGATGCTAAAATTGGGCAGACATGAACATATTTCTTTGGGATGTCACAGACTGGAAGATCTGCAGGAAGTGAGTGATCTTGTGGAATCTGTGCCATGAAGAATGGAGGCTGTTTTGAGAGTAAAGGAAGGCCAAGAACAGTATTAGTATAGCGTTCCTAATAAACTGCTCAGTGAGTGCAGCTGTGTTGTGCAAGAACACAGACTCATAAACAACTTCCCAGACTCTCACATACTCTCAATCTGGTCTACTGTCATCTTGATACTTATCAGGGAATATATTCATGTACTGTATACATGTACGTGTATATACAGTATGTATATTATACACTATATTATAATTTGAAGGAGATCATTCTTTATTTGGCTCCATTTTGAATCTCTTAGGATCGTATTCCATCGGATGGTCGTCATTTGGACAAGCTTTCGGATTTCACTTTCGGTCTGTAAAACAAAGGCATCCATCTGTTCCCAATTTCAGAGTGATGTAAAAAGATCTCCACACTCCACTGAGATGAGCTTGTGTAAGCTTTTACACGTTTCACTTTCGCCATCTCTGTGCTTCCTGTTAACGTACCCCATTAAAAGTCATTAAAAGATTGTATGATTACAGTTTTGCTTACGCTTTTGTAGCCACCCCTGCTGGGAAATAAATCCCTTGTGATACACTGACCTGACACGCTGTGTAGTCCGCAGGGAACATTCTAGCGAAGAGGCTATTTTCCTAACGTCAGTTTGTGTGTTAAAAGTCGGCCACCGAACAACGAGAAACAATTCCCACCTGCTGGGTTTCAAGTAAAAGTATTTCATTCCTCCTTTGAACTCCCACCAACATCGAGCTCAGTTTGGTGAAGCGTACATTCCTGAAATCCGAAAGTGTACTTTTTCAAACTCCCATAAAAACTAGAGAAGTGTTTTCCTGCAGCATTCGGTCTGATTCCTGTAACGAACATGTGGGTGGTTCTTTAATTAGGTGTACATGTAGAAATAAAAGTGAGAGAATAACTATCTATAATCCAGAAAATTCAAAAAATCTACTGTTTTATATCAGATATTTATGTAATAAACTCTCACTAATGTGCTCCCAGTGATCCATCTTGCCTAAGTATTAACATGTGTCTCTTTTCCTGGTCAATCAAGGACTCTTAATGCTGCATCGTTCAGTCTGTTGTTGTGCAACACTGTACTTTCCATGAGCTCTTGGACCAACATTACTTTGCTACAAATAACATCAGTATGACTAGTCCATGTCCTCATCTGGTTGTAGTTTTGGTAAGTGTTCTTAAATCTTCTCTACAACAGGCTGGTGTGGCTGCAGGCTTTCACTCCTGCTAAATAGGAAGCACAAGTGATCATTTAATGCACCATCAAGACTGCTTGGTTGGCATGAAAACCTCCAGCCCGAAGAAATGACATCAGAACATGTCATATGCAAAGGAGGAGATAAAAGCAGCATAATTATCATGAAAGATATGAGAGGAAGAGGGTAAATAATACAAAAAGGCTGGAATGATAACCGTCTCTCTGTTAGTGAAGAAGAAGAAGAAGAAGAATCCTCTCACATGCAACTGCTTTTATTTCCAGCAAATTTCTTAACATGTGTAAATATTTGTATATATAAAAACATTCAAACAACTGAGACATAAACTGAAGAAGTTTCACAGACATTTGAGGAACAGAAATGGAATAATGAGTCCCTGAACAAAGTGGAGGATATCAGAAGGAACAATCAGTATGTGGTGGCCTCCAGCTGCTTTAAGTACTACAGTGCTTATGGACTGCACCAGATTTGTCAGTTCTTGCTTACCCTTAAGGTAAGAGGCAAACCACTTCAAGACAGGTTCCTGAGTCCCAGCCACATGATTAAGTCTCTTTTAAAGGATGTCATGATCTACTATATGAAAGGCTGTACTGAAATCCAGCAGGAACCAGAGTCAATAGTGAGTAAAATGTCATTGGTAACTTTTAACAAAGCAGATCAAGTACTATGTGGTTCTCTAAAACCAGACCGAAATGCATAAAAAAAAAAAATTTAAAAAAATGTTCAAAGTACTCATGTACGAAGAGATCTGAGAAGAACCATGTAATGCAGGATGCAGATTCACAATGTCGACAGTGTAATCCAGAAAGACTAGCAAATATCGACAACTAACACCTTAGAGCAACGGCAGACAAACACACCAGCGTTCACTCGAACAGGTACGAGTCGTTCCATTTCCGTTTCAGGAGCCGGGATTTCCGGGTGGTTCATTCAGCCTTTTGTCAAGGAGACGAATGTACACCGAATGGTGCGGAAAACAAAAAAACACCTCATAAGTGGCAGTTCTGCAGGTGGAAAAAAAAAAAAAAAAAAGTAGTCTTTTAGATGAGAGAGATCCGAGGAAAATGGCCAGACTAATTCGAGCTGACAGGAAGGCTACGGTATCTCAAATAACCCCTTTTTACAACTGTACTGAGCAGAAAAGCACCTCAGAGCACCACATCTTCGAGTCTTGATGCAGATGGGCTACAGAAACAGAAGACCACATCGGGTTTCTCTCCTGTCAGCCCAGAACAGGAATCTGAGGCTGTAGAACTGCAGAGTCCTCCCAAAAAATTTTCTAATGCCTTATGCATTTTCATCAGTAACACTCCAGTACCATACTCCAGCCACTCTCTCCTTTGTTTGCTTCTTTTTTTCCTGATAAAAGCAGTTCAGAACAGGTGTACCAAACCCCAGTGAGACTGAAACACTCATGACACACCTGGTTCATCTTTAGGACATCTTCATGTTGGACATGCTCTCGCTGGAACACACAGTTTCACTACAATGAAACTAATGTAACTGGTTGTAGTCTGCGTTGTGTGTTTTCTTCTAACCACATAAATATGCGGACGGCAACTGGGATGAATCTTCATTTAATCTCTCTCCTCTCCCATGAAGACGTTGCGGAAAGGGGGCAGAAAGGAGGTAAAATATAAAGACTTAACATAAATGACGGGGGGGCGGGGGGGGGGGGGGGGGGTGG
>JANDJT010000081.1:23494679-23505223 GCA_024331685.1 Stegophilus panzeri | reverse complement strand
AGTGGTTGTGGTTAATAATGAGTTTAAAGTTTCATAAATCTTTAGCCATGTTTTTCATTAATGTATCTAAATACATTCCACTTTGTATCAGAGGAAACACATGTTAGCATTCATCCTCCCTGGTTGGTAGCGGTCATACGATTGGAGAGAGCAGGCTGGTTGGTGGAAATAACCTCAAACTGTTGCTACGGAGATCATTAATTAGATACATGGTGTCAGTAGTTGGGTGGGGGGAATGGGGGGGGAACGGGCAACCCGAACAAGCAATATTGTAAATATTGTGGTATGTAGAAGCACCAATAATGTTTACTAAGCTGAACATAATCATGGCTGAACAAAGTTTTTAAGTAAGCCAATTTTACTAAACATGTATATATATATATATATTTTTTTTTTTTTAATCACTTTTACACTGTTGGAGTTGGTGTATTAAAGACATCGTGAGTGGTTTTCATTTAAGTTTACCTTAATGGTAGTGGAAGATGGGGAGCTTTCTGAATTCGATA
Source organism: Stegophilus panzeri (assembly GCA_024331685.1). Lineage (NCBI taxonomy): Eukaryota > Metazoa > Chordata > Actinopteri > Siluriformes > Trichomycteridae > Stegophilus > Stegophilus panzeri. The sequence continues at coordinate 23,504,717 of JANDJT010000081.1, read as the reverse complement.
TAAAAGAAAAAACAGGAAACTCACAGGAAAGAGATGCCTCCTTATCCAAACTGCTACAGGAAGTACGCAACAAAAATATTCATTTTCTTTGGCAACAGTAAAAAATAATAATAAAATGTTTAAAACCCTGTGTGGAGGAGGGAGAGTGGTGCGGCGCCCGTGATCAAAGCAATAAAACGTTGATTTCTCAACTTTATACAAATCAGAAGGCAATTAGATATGGTGTGTATCAACAATGAAAAACACACAAACAGTGTGAGATTCGAAAAACTGATGCAGTACAAGAAAGAAGAGGCAGACAGGTGACGGTGATAGTAACAACTATAAAAAATATTTTAAAAAACCCCCAAATACCCTTCTAGAGGATCGCCAAAAATGGATATCATCAAATTTTAATTTATTCAGTACGCACAACTGGAGGGAAATACACTGAACCAGGATTATCTTTTTGAACATGGCACTACATTGGCTTTCTGAAAGATTAATATCGGATTCATTTCTGAAGTTCACGTGGACCTTGGGCCGGATTCACGAAACGTTCTTAAAAATAAAATTATTCTTAACCACCATTTTCTTATTTTCTAACTTGAAGAAAAAAAAAAAAAAGAAAAAAAAAAGTTAAGAATATTTTGTATTCCCAAAAATTCTTCTTAAGGATGTTATTGTTTTTTTCCCCCCTTAAGATTGTTCCTAAGACAAATTCTTAAAAATCATCATTAATGACTTAAAGTTCGGATAACTGCCAACTTGCAGTAGAACCCCCGCAAAGGATAAGAGCTTTAATGAATTTATTGGGTTGTTTCAAATATTAACCTTTACAAAATTCTAAAACTTGCAACATATAAATAAATCCTGAATTACTACTATAAATATTTTACTTATATAAACTAGCATACTTGGCTCATTGCTTTCCATTTTCCAGCAAGTAAATCCTCCTATGTTGGTTAATGTCGATTAATGTTCTTAAACGAACACATCTCACACGCTTTACATTTGAATAAATGATCGGGAGGTGATCACTACTTACAAAAAGGATAATAAAAAAGTGATGCATTTAAAACGTAGCAGCATTGAATTTGTTGTAGCTATTACACTACTGTCACTTTGTTCTTAAGAGGGGAAAAAAAAAAAAATTATGAAGTTCTAAAGAAAATATTTGAGAACTTGTTAGAATTTATCTTAAGAACTTCCATAACGTCCTTCATGAATCTGGCCCCAGGCTTGCTACAAAGCAACTAATCCGTCTTGCGAATGAAGGCCTGTGGGATACGTCAACAAAGAAGCCGACCATAATTTAGCAACTTACCAGCGAGTTCTCGATTGCCGTTTTACAGCCAGCGTGACAAGGAGAGCGAAACTCCACACCATCAGAACCACACACAGGGTTGAAAGCTTCATCAGAGCAGGAACATGTCGAACTGCAATTCGGGTACCTGCTGAAGCTGCACAAAAACAGTACGTAGTAATAGTTTGAGGATAGTGCGTGTGTGTGTGTGTGTGTGTGTTAACAACTGAAAAATGAAAACGAAAGAAAAAACATCTTTTATAAATAAAATGAACTTGAGCATCTTTGACGAATTGTGCAACTCTGCTGTTGACCTGTTCTGTTCTGAAGATTTGGCTTTTTACATAGTTTAATAGAGGACATCATTCTCTGGGGAATGCAGAGAGCCTCGGATTTGTTAAGATTCGTCACCGAGAAGAAACGAGGTCAGAACAAACAACTTTGAGACCTTTTCACTGCAAGAGCTAATCAAATGCATGAAGGAATTTTCTTTCTTCACTTTCCTCCAAAAGTCAAATTGCCTTTCTGGTAGCATATTTACATTTCAAAAATGGAGCTCATAAGTAGCTTTAAAAAATATATATATTATATATATCTAAAAATTCATCACATGGTTTAAGCTTGCATCATTACTTCTCCTTAAAATGAGACAAACTGAACATAAAATATTGCCTTTCGCTGTTGGTAGGGTTTATCCCAGCAATACTCTGCGTTGGACAACCGAGGAAGAGGAGCGGCAAGGCGAAGGTGATCGCCAACAGCACGGCACCGCTGCACAAGATCGCCGAGGCCTTAACGGACAGATTGAACCTGCGCAGGATCATGCCTCCTGCCATGATGCCCAACATGGCTGACGGGATGCTCAAACCACCTGAAGGAACACAGATGCATTACTAACCTAATAACAAGAAATCTGTACGTTCTACTTTAGTAAAAACAAACAGCCTCTAGCACAGCTGTTTTCCTTCAAAAGAAAAAAAAAAAAAAAAAAAAAAACTTTGTGTGAGGGTTTGTAAATGATTAAACATTTGGTTCTATTATGCAAGCTTAAAGTCTTCATTTGAGATATGAAACTTGGATCGACTTTGTGAGCTGGGTTGTGGGACAACAGCTGTGTTCCACAGAAAGGTCTCCATATTCCAGTGTAGTCGTCTCAATCACCATCGTATAGTTGTTTTAATGAGCTATTGGATAGAATTCTGCAAGCTACTCGAAGTTCGCTTACTATTATTTCTTCTTCTAGTTCAGACCAATCTTCAATACACTCAGGAATTCCATAAAATATTAAAATATTACATTACATGACTAATAACTATAACCCAAGTGAAAGAATTAAAACAGAAGTGCATTGTAACATGTTACATTCTGCTTATGATTAAGTCAGGTTAGAACATCATGTAATACCAAGACTTATTTAATTTTTTTTTTTTTTATTATACACATATATAATCTTACCGATCATCATGTTAGAGAAGGAAGCTGTTTGAGAGAACTGTCTCTCAATATATTTAGGCATGAATGTGGCCAGTCCAGCAACCATAGCTGCTAGATTCACCTGGGCCAGCACCACCAAAAGGTAAATGGGGTTCCTCAGGGTTCTCAGCATGATGTGTGGGAATTCTGTGAGAGAAATAAATAAATAAATAAATAAATAAATAAATAAAATTCCCATTTCACTTTTCATTACCATGTTCTGCCATTGAATTTGACACGAACTCAACGTTAGTGTCACCATGCAAGATGGACACGAGAGAACTGCAAATACTCTCGAGATGTCATTGTTGAAATAAATCCCAGGGTAATTTGACACTATAACGTTTACAGAATGACAGAAATGAACAACAAACATTTATTGAGTTTATGAAAGTCTACATAAAAGCAATACGAGTCAATACGGTATTATGAACTGGTCGTTGGATGTTTGAAAACTTTATAAAAGATACTTCATAATTTATTACTACTGATTGGATCAGTGAACGACAGTTACTTTTTATAGTAGTTTATATACATCTAAACTGAGAAATTATTTAATGTATTATATTTAGTATATTAATATTGAGATCACTGATGACTGTGGAATAAAATTTTTTTTTTAAAAAAACACTGTTTTTCACTCTTCATAAATACTGCACTGTAAGCGAAGTAAACATTCGTATCCTAATTTTGTGTGTGTTGCCATCTGTAATCAGTTGGTGTGTCATATGTTGACATTTTAACCTAAAAAAAAAAAAAAAAAAAAAAAAAAAAAAAAAAAAACCCCAGTGTACTTTTTTTAAAATCCAGCTGAGAAGCAAGGTAATCTTCTTAACCTAATAGTCAAACTCACTTTTGAGGAACTGGATAAGTGAAAGTCCATGTGTAGTGTCTGATACAGTTTCCTCCTTCTCTTTTAGCGGTTCTGCTCCAGACTCCGGAGTGGCCTCTACGGTTTCCTGAAAACGCAAGCAAGTTAATTATATACATATACTGTTTTTTAAATATCCCTTTAATAATGAATTATGCATATGTGGTCCTGGTTCCTGACCAGCAGTGGCTCGGGACCATATGTTTTGCTGGTGCAGGATTCCATTAATAATGACATCACCTCAAATAAAATTAAGTGGAGAGGCTATTCAAGTGAACTTTTTTATTTATTTATTTTTTTTAAAACGAGTAAAGCCATAATGGGGAGTTGATAGAGTTGATAAAGCCATCCAGTGCACGGTCTAGCAGCTGGTTTTTGATGTACCTTTGTTGAATTGTTTCAGGTAACACAGCAAAATTTCCAGCCCAACTCAAAAACCACACAAAAGACCCGACAGTAGTACTAGGGCACTGTGAAAGGGTAACATCTTTCGACTTTTTCATCAGTCTTTGCATGGGAAAACAAGTATTTCACACATTTCTGATGCGTTATCATAATATTATATGAATAATCATATTCTGATACATTATCAACTCGATAATCCCCCTTTCCCTCTCCTAATCTTTGCTATATATATATATATATATATATCTTACAGCAGGAATGATTTATAGACACACTATCTGCACGTCCACTTTGACATTTTGGCAGAACTTTTAGTTCCCATTTTTGACCACTGGGGGCAATAATAAGGCCTGTCAGCGTCTTTACCACCTTAGACGCTCAAGGGTCTTTAAACTGCCCTCTAAGGTGCTAAGGAACTTTTACACCTGTACCATCAAGAGCATCCTGACAGAAGCATCACAGCTTGGTTTGGAATCAGCACCAAGCAGGGTAGGTGGATCTCCAGAGGGTGGTGCGATCAGCTGAGTGCACCATGCACACTGAGCTCCCTGCTCTGCAGTCTATCTACAACAAGCTGTGCCAAAGCCAGGAAGATAGTGAAAGACCTTATTCACCTAAACAATGGACTCTTTTCTCTCAGGAAGTGCTTCTGCGCCCTGAAGGCAAACACAGACAGAATGAGGAGGAGCTTCTTCCCACAGGCCACTATGGCCCTCAACCAGGACAACACAAAAGGTCTAGAGCTTAGACTTGTTTGCACAGAACCCACTACCTCAGCCTGAGGTTGCACAGCATACTGTATATTGCACAAACAAGTACAGTCGTCACCAATTCTGTCACCCTTGTATCATGTTTATATATTTTTACATTTGTCATTTCCTACCTTTTTAGAAGTAAATTCTGGTTTATGCAAATTCTATTTTCATGTCACGGATTGTCGAAAAAGGCATTTCACTGCACGTCGTTCTGTCTATGGTTGTGTGTGTGTGTGTGTGTTATTCAAATTTTCATTTGAATAACTTTATGGACCTAAATGGGGCCAAACAATTGCGCAGCATCTAGAAAGGTGAGCAAATCCATGGAACATTGGCTTATCTCTGTCTAAATACAACACCTGCAACACAAAATCACTTAAAAGAGGTCGTTAGTAATGTATGTACGTGAGTTGGGCTTGAGGTCTTAACATTTCCTGGTTAACACCTGCTTAGTATTTTTTTTTTTTATTATTATTATTCCTTTCATTCCTTTCTAATCCCAAATGTTGCTATCCAATAACTTCCTTGTGTACTATATTTCTCATATGTAAACAGGCCATTGTGTGACCCCCCTCCCTGCCCCATTATGTGGAATAGTTGAGATTCTGTGCTAGTGAACTGAAATCCCATTGGTCATGTTCAATAACAATGATTGGGCCATTGAGCCACACCTTTAACGTTTAAATGCGCCGTTGCACACAGAATTGGGATTCGGTTGGTCAGCTCTTGAACAACAGAATTCATGACTGAATATCACACCAACCTCCCATGAAAGCAACGAGACAGAAGGTGGTGAAAACATAGAATGCTCAAGAATATTTCAACTCGTTTTCAGATTATAGATGTCGATTATTAAATTCCAACTTATGGTGCAGTTACAAACAGAAAGAGTTTTGAAGCCTATATCCTTTTCATTCCGTGAGAATTTAGCATGATAATCATGCCTTCTATCATGAACGAGTTGGCAAACCTAATGTTTTTACAGCCGCCTATTTCTCATATTTCATTTGACACCTTCACTACTGATATGAGTGCATTTGGACCAGTAAGTAACGTTTGAATGACTGCCAAAAACAAGCAAGAGAAACGGCAATGTGACAAAAATGCAATTAGCATGACGAAACGAAGACTTATGGGTCATTAGATCTCTAGCGTCTTCATAACAAGCCTGGGCTCCATTACAACGCCGTCATATTCCACTTTTAAAATTCTTGCACAACACTTTTTGTAGTTTAATCTTCTCTAAATGGCCATACTACACATACTGCATGCAACAGTGAAGAACTCATTGAAAAGAGCATGTGAGTGACATTGCAGACGTACCTCTGTGATCATGCTTCTGGGGAAAAATAGGTATGGCAGGGAGGTAAGGAAGAGCAAGGTACCAGCTAGAAGGAAACCCAGCCACCAAGCTCCAACCCAACGAGGATCCGTTCTGTGCAGAACAATTTCCGCTAAAACACAGACAAGTAATCTTTAGCATATTTACTGTATCATGATATCCACCAACAATGCAAGAACAACGTACGGTTGATGAGAAGAGAATTAAAAAGAAGTATCCAGCCTAAAATGTACTCAAGCAAAAGTAAAACAGTTGCTACTTTTAAAAGCACTCAAGTATTAAAAAGTAAAAAAATAAATGTTTTTAACTGATGAAATGAATGAAGCGAACGTGATCGGCAACTTTATTACTTCTCTAAAACTGTTCAAAGATTTGCATTTTAAAGCAATTCTGCTATTTGCCTGAAAACATCATTATCTCGAAGTTAGCTGGTCATATGCGTGAGTAATTCTACGTAGTTCGATAATATATTAAAATCAGAAGCAAAGTGACAGTTTTGCCAATATTTATCATTAGCTAGAATTTGACGTGTTGCCTACGCAACTATGTTAGCTACTGGACTCGCTACTAGTCTAACCTGGCATTAGTAAAGACTAGCAAGCGAAGTTTTTTTTATTATTATTATTATTATTTATTTATTTATTTATTTATTTATTTATTTATTTATTTTTATTATTACGTAAGAATACAAATATTCAGTTTCAATATTTCTCAAGTAACGTACAAATATGCCAAAATAATACTTAAGTAGAGTAACTAAGTACAATTACTCTAGTATCTTTCCACCCGTATGCATACGTGAACTTAAATTCCAGTGCGCAAGATCGACGGGGTGAGATTATATTTGATTGTACATGACTGAAGTTATGAATGCAATGCAGACAGTAACCTTATCTAATGCATGAGACGTTGTTTATATACACAGGTCTGTGCAAAATTTTAGGCACCCTATTTTTTTTTTTTTTTTTTTTAGTACAAACTTTGTTATAGGCCTAGATTTTTTTCTTTTATGACTTCTACATTATCGAGTCAATACGAAAACATTTTAGATTCCCAAACATTAGTTTTCCAGCACAAAAATGAGATGTTACAGAAAACTGTTTGCATGTCGTCATTCAAAAAAAAACAAAAAAAAAAAAAAAAAAAAAAAAAAACACCAAAACAACCAAGGCTGCTGGGTTTTTGCCGCAAAAAAAAGAAGCGAGTGCAACAGTCAAAATCTCCAGAAGAACCGTAGCTGGTTCTGCAATATTCTCAGTAAAACTTACATCTCATTTCCTTATAAAACTGCGCTAAATGTACCGGAGACTACTATTTTTATTTATTTTTTTATTGTCACACCAAATATTGACTTTTATCTACTACTGTTTACTGCTCTTTACGGTATTTTTTGAAAATGTAGAAACATTTCATTTCATTATTTTTGAAGGCATCTTTGTTCTACAGCATTTCTTTGCATGTGCCTAAAACTTTTGCACAGTACTATACACAGTGTATACACAGGTCCATAAACTGTCTGCCTCTGTACAGTATTCGTGTGTAGAAACTTGAATATTGCTCAGCATTCTCTGATAATGCTTTACGCTTCAACAAACAAGCACTGAACTGCTTCCTTCATGGTAGCATGCCCTTTGTTCACTGTGTCTTGCGCATATTTATGGTATTACAAAATCCCTTTAGAGATAACACGAATGTGGAACTGTTTGCTCAGTGTGTGTGTGTGTGTGTGTGTGTGTGTGTGTGTGTGTGTCCCTCACCAGGAGACATCGTGTTGAAGTCAACATAAAACTGAAGCAGGCCCGACCCCAACAAGTAACCCAATGCTGGTCCAATCACAGTTAAAGCAAACAATATTCCTGTAGGAAATGGAGAAATGGAGAGCAGTGCTCTATATCCGATATGATCTGATAACATCGTACCAATACAGAGACTAGTGCAGGCATGCTTGATCGCTCTTACCGAGATAGAACGGCGAATTCTTCTTATTTGCATAGTCATCTATGTAGGAAATCCCAAAGGGTTGGATAGGAACTCCACCAATGCCTAGAAGCAACTGACCCAGGAGTAATATGGGAAACACTGCATTGTTGGCATGACTCTTGACTTCCGAACATGTCTGGTTGGAGGATGCTGCCTGGTGATTGCTCACTTCTTGGCAAAGACCAGAAACATACTCCATGGAAGCTGCTAATCAAAGACATTGCTTACAGGGATTCTCTTATTACGACAGTGACAGTTTTAATGAGGGAAAGAGACATGTGAAAAGTATTATTCATATCATGTGTACTTACTCTTTATGTCATCTGTGTACTGATATTTTCCACTGATAAAGTGTGGCAAAGCAATAAGAAATGCTGCCATACTTGCTATTATCGCTCCAATCCCAATACACCTGGGTCTGTGTAGGCGGCTTCCAAAATAGCTCACAAACACGATAAGAACCGTGTTTCCCACCTTCAGGAACAAACCATGGTTGTATGACTCTTCATTGTATGGTCAAAGTGAAAAACAATAGTACGGATGTTTCTGGCTACGTGATACACGATGCATTTGGCCGACAGTCTCTGATATACTGTTAGACTGATATGCTTTCTCTTGAAAATTAAATTGCTCAGTGATATTACAGTAAGAGCCCTAGAAGGACAAAATCATCGTTTGCATGACTTTCCCATGCTCAAAGCACAGCTAATTTCACTGTCAAAACCCAATATTTCACATGACGCACATAGAATTGGTCATATCTAGCTTGTGTATCTTGAAGATGAACTATATTCTAAGATGAATGAATGCAACGACTCGAACGACTCGTACACACGTCATTTCAAAGGAAACATGGATGAGTGGGAAATTAACACTCGGATGGTTCAGGAGAAATACAGCTTTGAGATTAAAAACATAATTCATTCAAAGAAACCAGCCTGGACTACGTTTTTCTTTTTAACGCCCAGGGTTGTGCTAGATCCGGAGCTTATCCTGGGAACACTGGGCACGAGTTAGGAATACACACTGATCGGGACACCAATCCATCTGAGAAAGCACCAAATACGCTCATTCACGCACTCATACACAACTAAAGGCAATTTAATGTCAAAAGACAATGAACAGCGATGAGAAGCTGCTTTTCACTTGCAGGGGCATGCCCTTCGTTCTTAAAAAAAAATAATAATAATAATTAATAACACTAACAATAAGATAAAAAGGTGTGCATGTTCACACAGGAATTAAAAGGATGCATTTTTTTTATTTATTTTTTTATTATTATTATTTTTTTTTAAACATTCATTCATTCATCGCCAGTAAGCACTTTAACCTGGTCTAGCCCGGGGAAACCGGGCGGGAGGTGTGAATACAGGCTGAATCTGACGTCAGTCCATTTGAAAGCTCCATGCGATGGACACATTTACAATTGGGTGGTGGGAGGACACCCAGAGAACCCGGAGGAAACTCACAAGGACACAGGGAGAACATGTGAAGCTTACAAAAAGAAAGCTCTGCTTGTCTAATGATCCAGAAATCAATTGTGTGCCATTTTAATAAGAGATCCTTCATATGCATGACATACCTACCTCATTAAAAGAGGCCAGTACTCCAGACTTCTGACTGGACAGGCCATATCTTCTCTCTATTGTGGATATGGAGCCCTTCAGATAGCCAGAAACCAGGAGTTGCGCAAGTTGCAGCATTCCATGGCACAGCACAAAGAACTGGGACACAAAAAAAAAAGGGTTTTTTTTTTTTTTTTAAACATTTGTGTAAACCCCCTGTGCTTCAAACCATTAAATACTGTGTTATATAAATGAAATAATAGCCATGTTAGTAATGTTGTGACTGCATTTTAACCCATATTGGAAAGTCACAGTTTAGTTGATTCACCCTTTTTTTTGGGGGGGGGGGGGGGGGGGGGGGG
>JANDJT010000081.1:23414676-23448966 GCA_024331685.1 Stegophilus panzeri | reverse complement strand
TGTAACTGGAAAGATAAGCATGCAAGTATTTAAATAAATAAATAAATAAATAAATAAATAAATAAATAAATAAATAACTCTTAACCCACACAGACAAGTTTATTTACCTACAGATATAGAAGACAGTCTGATTGGCATAACGCTAAAAAAAAATTCAGAAAAGTGATCAAAAAGTTAAGCATAAGTGACATCCTGAACACTTACTCTGTTGCCCGAATGTAGATGAAGCCCCAAATCCTCCTGTTCCTCCCCCGAAGGGAGCACCGAAAGACTTGTTGAACATCTTGTGCTGCTATAGACACCGCATAAGTCTGCCTCAGACACAAAAACAAATCAATTCGAACGGAAAATTAAAAACATACAGTCCACGTACTGTTTTTTCATACGCGGGCTAATTTCCGAGAGCACAACTAGCTAAAGCACTCGTTCACGACTGCGACCTAAATTCTAGTTTCAAGTCCGTAACGCTCACAATGACCTGCAGAATATTTACAAATAAAATGTAATCGACGTATTCGACAATTACGTGTTGGTTATCCGTCAAAACAGTCGTGTGCGTGTGTAATGGCACGTGATGGTCACATGACTAGAGCGCCATTTATGCTTCACGCACGGGTATGAGAAATACGTCTGCGTGGGGAAAGAACAGACAACCATCATATTTTGCTCATCTATAATGCTTTTGCTATTATTTATAGCGGCATAAAATAGTACTTCAACGTTTATACAAAAATGGTCTAACTCCGTCTTTGCTTTACTTTAAGATAAGTTATAGTACGTCTATAAAATGAAACCACTCGTGTTTACTCGAGGTTTTTTTTGCCCACCTTTCCTCACAGCGACTCTCTTGTTTCTCGTTAAATTTATGACAACAAAAACAACAACAAGATAAATACTGAGTAAGAGATATTTACCGGAAAGACTTCCTCAAAAATATCTTTAAGAAACAGCACCAGTTACAGACAGGATTTAATCTTCATTTTTGCTTAGAAAAAGACTCGCAAAGAGACGCGAAGATTTCTAAAAGACGGCCTTCTTTACTTTTTCACCCTCGGCTCGCGCACTTTATTATTTAACGGTTAAATAACGTTGATCGCGATAGCGTGATGGAGAGATGTAATTTACAGGGTGATGACTGAAAACTAGAATCCGAAATTGGTCACGAATTTTATTTCGTCAGTCTCTAAACGTTTCATTGTTGAAGTAGCTAAAAACTATTCTGCTTTTTTTTTTTTTTTTTTAAACAAAGGGGAAAAAAAAAAAAAAACAAAAAAAAAAAAACAGTTTCACAAAGAGCTCTCGCTTGAAATTTCTACATCCGTACAAGACGGGCTATACATTTATTTATTTATTTATTTAATTTTTTTTAAGGCCCCAAAAACAATTAAAAACTCCTTCGATCGATGGCTATACAATACAACTACATACTTAAGAGGACTCTTTTTCTATCCTATTTTATGTATTACGTCTTTTTCCTCACTTCTGTTAAATGCGTTTCTGTACGTCAATATTTAATTTAATAATAATAATAATAATAATAATAATAATATGTTAAAACGTTTACAGCGAACATGTTGAGATTTTACACGTTCTTATCAGGTAACGATAAACCTTTTTAGATCATACTATACGTCTTTTTACACTGTATGAGCCTATTTAAACTTCAGATTACCTACAATGACCGGATGAGGATTATATTGGGGGGGGAAAAAACCCCACACATCTATTTTGTATGTCAGGAGTAAAAACCGTTACGGCTTTAACGAGAAATTCGATACACAAGAATAAACGTATATGTCGGCTGAATAATTCACACAATGCTATTATTATATTGTTTCAAACCCTTAAGCAGTCACCTATGAGAAAATATTAGCATAATGATCCATTTTTAATGTTTTGTATTGTATGTAATTGTGTTGTTTGTTGTGCATTTCGTTTCTAATGGACTTTGAGGCTGGAAATAAATAAAAGTAAGTAAATAAGTAAGTAGTTTGTGTCAAAGCTCAGCTGATAATTAACTCAGTCACATCAATTACAGTGAATTTTATAAATAAATAAATTAAATTAAAAAAGGCACACATTACATGCGGTAAAAAAAAAAAGGAAAAAAAAAGAAAAAGTATTAGAAAAATAACGTCATAAAAAATGTAAATAAAGTGTTATTTGAGCTTTTATAGTGCTCTAACTTTAAACAAGTGGTACTGAAAAGTTTTCTGGGCGCCAGAGACAGGCCTAGTGCTGGGACAAGGCCTGCGTTTTATACAGTCTGGTCTAGTGTGTGTGTGTGTTAGCTAAATAAATAATCAGGATGAAATTCTTTTTATTCACTGACACACAAACTACCAACAGAGTGATTATCTGGAACATTAACATGAAGTTGAATGAGCTAATCCGGTTTTAAACCGGATTTATCCAGTAAGAACTAGCGTGAACTGACAAACACTGACCAAAACCTATTAACTAGGCTAAGGTGTAGTTTAACTACACTACAGCTAGTGAAGCTGGATACGTTTATTATTATTATTATTATTATTATTAATAATCATTATTATTATTATTTTAACACGTGTGTTGTGTTATGTTAGCATTTCGGGATTATGTGCTAGTAGAGCACCACTACCGAGGATGTTAGCTTAAACCTAGCATGCTAACTTCAACTTTTACAGTAAAACTTTTATTTTATAACTTGAAACGACTACACCGAAATGTTTTCGACGCTCACTATATATAGAGAGAGAGACGCTTTACGCATTAAAAAAAATCATATCTGCAATAAATCCAGTTAGTTATCCTTAACTAGCCGAAAATTCTCGAATTCACAAGTCGGCTAACTAGCATTATAGATAGCGTAGCTAACGTGGTAGTGCGCGAGACGAAACGAGACAAGACGATTTGATTTTCGTCACTGAAAACAACTTTCTCGTTGAAGCACTCACCGGAAGTGCTGCTGTCTCAAAACCCAAAATCTCAAAGTCGCTCAGGAGTTCCTCTGGTCTCGGTTGGTTTTAAAAGATCTCGGTTTTGTAGTGGAGCATTTGAAGAATTTACATGGAGGGAAAGAGCCCATCCGAAATGCGTCATGGGTTCTCACAACGGAGACGCAGATTCGACACAGAGACGCACAGTACTCATCTCACACACTTTCGTTGCAAAATCTGTGAAATAATCCAATTTTAATCATTTTCATATATTTAATAAAACAAAATAAAAAACCAACGGTCATTCGTATTTCCTTTTATTGTATATACTAAATATATAATACTTTTACATAAAGTTAATATATAATTACTTTTGTCGAATTTAGTCAATCATGCACTGCAAAAAAAAAAAAAAAAAAAAAATGGGGAAAAAAATGACAATACGTGAAAATATACTACAGCTGGTTTTGGACACCTGTCCATCTCATCACACTCATATGTGTTTCTTCCTCAAACTGTTTCCAGAAAGTTGGAAGCACACAACTGTGTAATACTATAGCATTAAGATTTCTATTCACTGGAACTAACAGGCCCAAACAGTGTTCCAAGCATGACAATGCCCCTGTGCACAAAGCGAGCTCTGTGAAGACATGCTTTGTCAAGATTGGAGTGGAATAACTCGAGTAATAAAATAATTAAAATAAATAAATAAAATTATTGGCCCACTTCTATGGCGATAAGGTTAGTGAGGTTTGTGAAGTGTTAGAAGAATGGCAGGCATTAAACTGACCCTCCAGGATTTTGCAATCAAGTAAATTAACTCGAAATAAAGCAAACTCCATGATATTCGGAGGAGCTTGCAATTTTTCAGAATTACCGTATATATATATATATATATATATATATATATACACACACAAACACACACACAATCGTGGTCTGTCCGAATACTTGATTCTGATTGGCTGGAAGGTGTGCGTTAAAACCATGGCTGCATCCGAAACTGTGTACTGTGACAGTACCAGGTTTTGGGAGTAACAGAATACATGTAACGTACATGTTACGCATTACGTAAGTAGGATACAAAAAACTGGTAACTGCTATCCGTTACAGTTACATCAAAAAACAAAGTAATCAGATTACAGGTACATTTTGTAAAAAAAATAAATATATTAAATAAATTAAATAAAAAAGGGAACACTATCAGGATTACAATTCTTTTTTCGTTTGAAAGCAAAGAAATGAATCTTTTGACATAACACAATATAGACAACAGCTTGATTACAGTTCTGGTTCTCTCTTGCCAGTCATGGCTCACATGAGCAACCTCAAGGTGCATATATATGCACCATGTAACATTTAATTTTGTGCTGGAAAACTAATGTTTGGAAATCTAAAATGTTTTTGTACTGACTCGATAATGTAGAAGTCATAAAATAAAAAAATCTATAATAAAGTTTGTACTAAAAAAAAAATAGGGTGCCTAAAACTTTTGCACAGTATTGTATATATGGGAAGGAACATGTGTGAGATGGATGGTCTTGACATATAATAAACCTGATCCTCTATGTGTAAGTGACAGAGTGAGACTATTATCATACACGGTGTCCTCTTTATTTCCTTGTTGCCACTCTAGTGTGTGACTACTGCATTAGTAGAGATTTATACACCTACTGGGAGATGATCGGTCAGTTTGGAGAGGATGCGGTTACGGTGTTTGCTGCTGAACTCGGCTCTGCTCTAGGTAAAGATATTAAAGTCGATTGCTTATTGTTGGAGAGCAGTACTTTTATTTGTGTTGTTTTTTTTTCCACATATTGCAGGGTTTCTTCATGATTTTGGAATCATCCACCGTGATGTTAAGCTAAGTAAATGTTTTTAAAATCTCGTATTGAGATGACATAATGAACTATCAAATGAAGTGTCTGAAATGTCTGTTTTTATTCCTCATAGATGGAGAATGTTCTTTTATCAGATCAGGGTAAGTGCAGTTTGAACTCTGCATGCTGTGCACTAGAGGGTGCTGAAGACTGACTTTGGCTTTAGAGAAGATGGCACAGAACATTCCAGAGTTTGTGCTGAATCTTTACAACATCACACAGTGATGTTAATTAAAGGTTTATTTAATTTGATGACACATATAGGTCTCTGTCTTTAAACATAGCATTGATAAAGTTGTTAAGAGACTGTAATGGATGTGAAATCATACTGTTACATGGACATGCGTTAAGGTATCTGGATATTGTAATGATTTGTTGTTTTCATGTGTGTCAGGGCATTTACGCCTGGATGATTTCGGTTTGTCCCGGAGGCTCGAACGTGGAAGAAGGGCATTCACTATCTGCGGGACAATTCAGTACACGGGAACATTTCTTCCAATGATAGAATGAAATAAATATTATTCAAAAGATATGGCATGTCCTCTGTATATGAGATGAACTGTTATTATAACTAATATTGCCATTTGGCATCCTGATAAGCCTCATAATAGTGCAGTGTTGTGTAAATGTTTCTTCCATCCTTCAGTCTTACAAAAGCTTCCTGTTACGTTACAGCTCCTGAAGTGCTGAGCGGAGGTCGGTACAACCACACTGCTGATTGGTGGTCACTCGGGATCCTATTCTACGCAATGGCTACTGGCAAGGTGGAGTCATAAAGCAGGTCACTGACACGTGTCACTGTGCAGGGACATTTACAGGTGTCCTGACTTGTATATGTGGAGCAATATACTTGAATTACAGTGGAGACCACAATGGAGACCTATACATTTTTTAGTAAAATATTCAATGGTTTTGGAGAAGCAGCACACAGGAAGTGATGTAATACCTTAGCTGTTTCCACAGAGTTACTCCATAATCTCTTTCTCACTCAAAAAAAGAAAAAAACAACAACAACAACAACAATAAAAACATGATATCTGAGCCGTTTTTACCTTGCAAAAGGGAAATTTTAAGAACAAACATAAATCATAGTGGAGTCTTACTCTGAATTGTCATAATTTTAGGAAGTGACAGAATTATGTATTAAATAAAGAAGTATACATATCTATCTATCTATCTATCTATCTATCTATCTATCTACTGTATATAGAGTTCCCTCCAAAACTTTTGGGACGGCAAGGCCAATTCATTTGTTTGTGTTATATCCAAAGACATTGCGTTTGAGACCAAATGATGGATATGAGACGACCAGCTTTTATTTCCTTGTATTTACATCTAAATGAGTTAAACAACATAAAACATAGAACCTTTTGTATCAGACCACCCAATTTTTAGGTGAGCAAAAGTATTGGAACAGATTACTGACAGGTGTTTCTTGTTAAATTGATTGTTTAAACAGTAAATAGCTCTAAACAACTAGTCTTGGTTTTAGCCTGTATATACTGTATATAAGATCAAGTCTGATCCTAAATAGATTTTATTTCCATGGTGTATAACCCATTCAAGACTTGAAGGAAATTCCATATCTATACCCAAGACAGTTCATCTGTAAATCACCGTATGCAGCCTCAGAAGCACATTGCACTTTACAGTAACTCAAATAACCACACTTTACAACCATGGTAAGCAGAAAAGCATAAGCCATGAACAGGAATTTGAGGCTGCAGTGGGCACAAACTCACCCAAACTGGACAGTTGAAAATTGGAACAAGACCAGGCAATGTTTTTCCTATCCTAGCTATGCTAAATTGCCCCAAGGTTTGAAAGAGTGTGTGCATGATGTTCTCTGATGGACTCTCATCCTATCCAGAGTGTATCGCCACCTCACGCTCAATGTTCCAGGGATAAGCTATGGATTCACCATGACCCTGACAAGGATAAAGCTTACTAAATATGAGTGAATGCATACGTCAGTAACCCGAGGGCCCTAAGTGACACACGACTCCTTATACCACTTATTGGTAGAATCGGCTGTGAATGTGTGTTTGTTTTTCTGAGTTGGTGCTTGCTACTTAATAACCTCACTTCTCCTCACAGTTCCATGTACCTCCAGAGTCAGATCATTGTTTCATGCTGAGGAAGGTGCGCTGCTTCCCCTATGAGATGCCCAGAAGCTTATCTCCTCCGTTTGCCTTTCTGCTGACTGAGGTGAGAAATAAACATTCCCTGGAGGTTGGTTCAGTGTTAAAGTTATCATCAGAGCAATTAGTCCTGTAGATTTGACCCCAAATACATTCAGAATCTAAAGCATGATCTCATCCTGACGTTCTCGTCCCTTCCAGCTGCTGTGTAAGACCCCAACACATTGCCTGTGAACGCTGGAGCACTTCACGTGCCAAACCTTTTTCCGTGGCACTCCGTTCGACTCGCAGCTGTTACAGAAAAGCCCCATGGACCTGATCCTGGAACTGAAATAGCAGCCAGATCATCCTGCCAAAGCCTGCCGAGGTGTCACGATCGAACCGTTTCCCAATTTTGATTTCGATTTCTCAGAGATTCAACCTCCACCTCTGCTCGAGGAACCCTAGTGGAGGCCCTTGACGAAGAGCAAGTACCACAACGTTCCACAGAGAGCATTTTTGTAGCAAGATGCTAACTGAATGTTGTTAGCTTGAAATGTGTTACACAGGATTGTTCAAATTGTGTATATTCTATAATTTCCATTTGTCATTGTAATTTGTCATTTCACTGTGAGAAATTCTTGTGTCCCTTGATATTATTTAGAATTTTTGAGCCTTTCAAAGTATGTTTTATGCCATAAGTTGAATATTCGTGCTACGTGTGAGTTCCCCATGCCAATTTTTTTTTTTCCATTTCTCAGGGCCACTCTATATAACACATTAAAAGATCTATTTTAATGTTAAACTAAAAAACATCACACTAATACCCTGCTGGTAACAAGCCTACCTTTGGGTGACATTCTGTTAAAAACCACTGAATATATTTATACAGGCCCTTTGCTTAATTTGCTCAATGCACCGTCTTTTTTGTTATGTTCATGTTTGTTACACCACAAATTTATATTTTAACTAATGTTTATTATTACAAAATCTGGTGGATCTACTCAATAAGCACACCAAATATAATGTAATAAATATTTCTATTATAGTATGCAATTTAGCGTAGGATCTCGTCGCAATGTGTATTACCATGGATGAGGTTATTGTAACAGCAAAGAGGGACTAAATCTGCAATGGGATGTTCAACAAGCACATATGGGTGTGATGGGCAGGTGTCCACAAACTTTTGGCTTTTACTGTATAAATAGCATAACACAAGCAAGAAGTGATATTTTGAGCTCAATCTTACAGGGAATGTGTACAGTTTTATTTAGAACAAAACCCTTTCAAGAACAAAAAGTACTGCAATTTTTCCCTCTACAAAACTTGTCTTTAAATGATAAAATATATATATATCTATAATATTCAGAATGTAAAGATAGTTTTGGGTCAATTTGTTTCTTAGACAAAGATAACTGTGTGTTTTGCATTTGCTTAGGATTTCAATAGATGAATATAATAAATAACTGTACCATATAATCCAATATATTTACTTGCCTCAAGTGTTTTTTCACTATTTCTCTCACCTGTACTGACATGTCAGAAATATTTTTCACTTACACACATTTGTAAATTTAAGCACTAGGAGAGAGTGTAAGGCCTCATGGACAGGCTTGGGGGGGTTACTTAAAAAATATATTCTGTTACAGTTACAAATTACTCCATAAAAATTTTAATCAGCTACGTATTCAAGGTCACATATGTAAATAATGTCAGGAGAAAAGCAATATGATCAAAAATAATTTGATTTAGAGATTATTTTACATCTTAAAAACATGTTCGATGTTTGGATTGGTTTTACTTAATTAATTAAATAAATAAATAAATAAATAAATAAATAAAAGATCACTGTCCCTGATGTGGGTACCATTACATCACAAAAGTTAGGGTCACCATGTTCTGGTTTTCCAAAAAGAGGACACCTTTTTTTTTTGGGGTGGGGGGGCTTATTGGTGTACACTGAAAAAGAAACACTATTAGCATCACATAAATATATATATATAAATAAAACTGGTTTTACTGCCATGACCAGGAGAGAACTAGAACTATAATCAAACAGCTGTCTATAAATTGTAATCCTGATAGTATCCACCCCCCCCCCCTTTTTTTTTTTTTTTTTCACAAAAAAAAAGTACCTGTAATCTGATTACTTTGGGGTTTTTTTTTACATAACAGTAACAGATTACAGTTACCAAATTTTTGTATCCTGATTACGTAACGCTGTTACATGTAATCTGTTACTCCCCAACCCTGATCATGGAGGCCTTCATGGAGCAACCTGAGGATGAATCACCCTCCTCAAGGTCATATAAACCCTAGCTTCAGCTGCATTACTTTAATATCACCCATTCATTCATCCATCCATCCATTTAATATTAATATCATCCATTCAAAGAGAACCAAAATAGACCTTGATGGGAATTCAAATGCAGTTTTGAGTGTGTACACTACATGAGAAATTCGAGCCATAATATAATATAGCAAGTCATCCTCAGTGCCTACGTGCCTAAAGGACATACCTCAGATCAGCGCACAACGCATACGTCGCGACGAACGGTGTGACGTAAGGACGTACAAGGAGACGCTTCATGAATATTTATCAAGGAGTTTTGTAAGCGGTCACGTTGCGTTGCGGCATCAGAACGCAGGTTGTGTCGGTCAGTGAACAGCATCTCTTCCACATCCTCCAGCTTTTACACTCCAACCAGGTAACATATCGGTATATTTGTATGGTGGGTCGTTTCTAAACTTAATTAAAGTGCTAGCAAGATTTCTGCATGGCTAATTTGAATATAAGTGCTAGACGTTTTATAATAATTATAAGTGAGTAGAGAGTATAGATTGTTTTTGGCTTCAGTAAGGATTATTCTACTGGTGTTTCATTTAAATGTATGGGTTTTTTAATGTATTTTTATTGAGAAAACATAGTAATCGTGTGTGATACTAATGCTAGCAGTAACGTTAGTCAAGTCAACAAGTGTAATTGCTCAGTAATGTAGATTTTTGTGGATAATTGTGTAGTTTAGCTAATGAAGCAGGGATTATAAGGTGAAACGTTAATATTAATTATCTGTAGAAAAGCATCAAGGGGGTGAAATGTGTCACCATCACTGACAACCTTGAACACGCTTTAGGACGTTATCCTCCTCCTCTTCCGCATTCTGGCCTCATGTACAGGAAAGATCATAAATAAAAAATGAATATTTTAAATTCAGTTCAACCCCACACTCTTTTCATAACCATAAAAAAATTTCACTCCTGGGCTTGATGGCTGTATGTATGGATGTGGAGGTTGGTGTTTAGGTGATGAGGTGTGTATGCCTGTGTGCACGTACGCATTTCCATCAGCAGTGGGAGGTGGTTAGCTTAGCTTGTTCGGAGTGGGGGAAAAAAACGTTACCCGGAGGATGAGTAATCTACCACGATGTTTAAAACCGGAAATAAAAATTACTAAAACCTTGGATTGCTGGTCGAAGTTAACCATAGATGTCGTAACTAGCTGTAAAAAAAAAAAACAAAAAAAAAAACAACTCAATTTCCCCAAGCCTTCATTGAGAAACCGTCGCAAAATGGCGTACACGGGGGAACGTCAACACTGCGCAGCAGAAACGCAGACACTGGGGCTCTGTAGGTATCAAATTAATAATGTTGTCTGCGCTGATTTGACGCATGTCGGATGCTCGGGTTTAATATCGTTGCTATAGTGTTTCGTCTAGAGTCCTACCGCGCATGTCATTACCTTCACATCTCACACTAATTCACCTTGATACAGTCTTAACCTCTGAGGAGTACTCTTTACTCGCTTATATATTATTCAGTATTTATAACATCTTTAAAAAGCTGTTTGGATGATCCGTGGCTTGTTGATGGTTAACACTACAAATACTGTTGTGTGTAAATAATTAAAAAAAAAAATTCCCCCTTAACATCAAAGCTGTAATTATTCTATGGGGAGGTATTTTGTGCCAAAGAATGACTACTCAAATTACATTTACAGTGCAAACCCACATTTACAACTTCTTTTTCCATGTGTGCGCATGAGGTAATGCCATTTTCCATGCAACCTTAGAGACAATTTTTTTTTTTTCTTTTCTTTGTCATATTGGTATTTTGTGGCCTGTAATTAAAATTAAAAAGTGAAAAAAATACACACTGACATTTCATTTTCTTAACGAGCTGCAAAATGCATTTTGCATTTACATTAAATACCTACTCCCATGGTAATTCCAGTGTGCAACATGTCCGTTCCTGGTCACTTAGTTACTCAGTCCCTGGCACAAACATCATCCAGCTGATGCTGATGTTGAAGGAGTTGATCAGGTAGGAGAATGGAGCTGGAGCTGCATCCTGCAAGGCGTTGGATCTTGTTTTATCCGGTCAGTGTCTGGCGTCTCCGTCGCTCTGATGGATGTGACCGGTCCAGGAGAAGGAGGAGATCTGGGAGTGACGCAGTGCAGAAACGTCTGAGCTTTTGCGTGTATATACAGTACGATAGTATGGATCTAAAGTGGTAGGGAATTCTCCAAAAAAAAAAACTTGGTGAATGCTTTATGATCTGTTGAAATATCATGTTCCTAAAAAAAAAATAAAAAACAGTTATGATGACAGACCGTAAACCAAAGCATGTAAAGATGTTGAATAAGGAATAAACACAATGAGGTGTGCTATTCTAGGAAAATAAACAGCGACAGGGTGGGGTTATGCGGACTGACGTGGATCAGAGCCACACGGGAGTGGATTATCTTCCTAAAACGATAAATCCTAAAGTGTTTTATTCCTTTTATAACACATTGATTTGCCAATGATGACAATATTTAAATTATTAACTAGCAAAGCATGTTTTTTTTTTTTTTTAATTTTTATTTTAACTGTCAATAATTACAATTTAACACCATCAAACAGATGAGTTCCTGTTATCACTTGTGCTATAGCAGCTATAAGCATTGGTTGCCTTTATAAGCTGTTTTTTCTTTTTCTCTCTTTCGAAGCTAATAAAAGAGGGGGAGGGGGGGGGATTCTTAGCTGATCTGGACATACATACAGTCCTAGAGGTAGCACCTGTAAATTAGGAAATTACTCCAAGACCTCATGTGCATTTTAATCCCATCTGGACAGAGTTTAAGACCTTGCACTGACATCGGAGACTCCTACCATAAATCTTAACGAAACATCTCGTTACAGAAACCTTTATCGTATGTACTGTTCTAGAAAATGAATCCCTGCCTTCCGACCAATCAGATCTGGGAATTTCTTCCACTTCTTTTAATTAATTAATTTATTTATTTATTTATTTATTTATTTATTTTTTTATTTAAACTAGAACAAATCGAAATAGACGTGTACTGAATTAATTTCTTATCATTGATCCTGTATACAGTGGAGAACCCTGGATGTTTTTTTCCTACACTGCCTTTAAAGCAGCATGCGGAACGGACGTTGGTCTTCTAAAAGATTTTAAAGTCGGTTAAGTTCAGTCATAACGGTTACTATATAAATGACCTTTCATAAGGATGTACTTATAGGCAGATATCACACCTGACAAAGGGACCGGGAGCCAAGCACAGGAAACGATTCATTTACATTTACATTACATTTATTAACCTAGGCAATACCAATAGATCTCTCTAAGATGGTGTTTTAGAGGAAGTTCAAATCTGTAAACTCGTAACGGTCAGTAAATTAATGAGCTGTCTACGATTCAGTGATTTCTTAGCTTGATTGTTCCCTCAAAGTGGAGAGGATTTAAAGCAAATGACACTGTACAGAAGTTCTGGTCATGAAGTACTGAGTTGAAAGGAAATGGTTAAATCCTGGGCCACTTTAAAAATATTTATTATTATTATTATTACTTATAAAAAGTGCTTTGGCCCAACATGAGCAGCGAACCAATTGTGTGGCACTGTGACTTTCTTTTGAAAATCCATAAGCTGCTGTTGGAGGTTGGCCAGGAGACTAGTGTTTCTCAAACATAGGATGCCTAGACGTGCTCCCTTATAGCCCTCGTGTATAGTGGTGATGAACGAGACAGGGTTACCAAGGCTCAGGCTTTGTTTTTCAGTGGAACCCCTAACCCCCCCCCACCCCAATTTTGGTCTGATTCACTCAAAGCATTGAGTGGAATGAGGTGTTTATCACGTCGCGGCTTCCCACAAGTTAAACAGTGCTGTTTGAGCTGGTCTGGTTGGACCCAGTCGGTGAGGGAGCGAGCAATCGGGAGAACGTGAGAGGAAGTTCAATGAAGTCTTCAGGGGGGTGGAAGTGAGGTCTGGTGATTTTATGATAAAAGTTCAGACTAATCCAAAACCGTATTAGTTTTGGATTAGGCTTGAAAATCTCGCTGTTTAAAATAAAAAAATAAAAAAGAACCAAAAAAAAAAAAAAAAAGTTAGTAAGAGTGATGAGTCGCTAGATTTCTCACAGAGCACATGGACTACTCTGAGCGATGTAATGAGCTCTGACAGCAAAGTTTAGACAAGGGTAAGTTCATAAACCCCTCTTTGGAAATCTCTGTGCTGCTCAGCGGACGTTTATATAATCCAGAGGAGGAATTTAAACCATTTGTTACCTCAACACTTTTTCCAAAGCAGTGCAGAAATACATTGAGGGTTTTTTTCTTTTTCTTTTCCCTTTTCTGTTTACATCTCGGAGACAAAGAGCAGTGTAGCGAGAAGTCAAGTCCGGTAGGTAGGTAGGTAGATAGATAGATAGACAGACAGACAGATAGATAGATAGATAGATGGATATGAATGCTTGGATGGAAACATCAAATGTGAATAAAATCTCCAAAATGTGCACAAAAACATTGAGGCGGGTAATTATTAGGTTTTTTTTTTAATTCGGTAAGAAGACATGCACAAACTGCAATTGAAACACCTTTACTGAATACATTTCTTGATGCATGACTTTGCCTCAACAAATCATGTGATTTGGATAATTGGTTCAGAAAAGTAAAAATGGCCGAGAGAGAGGGGGAGAGGTACGTTTGGATAGACAACTTTCCCCGAAAGTGACGATTTTTGTTCTCTTGAACACATGGGGATGGAAGCAGTGCTTTTATTCGCAAATATTTTATGCGATATTCCAATTTTTCACAAGTTACATTTGCTGTTCAATTTAGTGTTGCCATGCCAACGCACAGACTCACTAACAGCCCCTCCGCTAGTTAGCTGGTTTGTACATTCCCGCTAAAGGTCTATCCAGTTTAACTTGCTTCGCTTCTTCCTTTTCATCTTCCGAACATAAATATTCATCAGTCCATCTGGGGTTCTGCGACCGCAGAAATGAACGCAAAATCAAGCGAACTCTGCACTATTCAGAGGAGCTTGCGATGATTGATTGATTGATTTATTCCCCCCCCCAAATTTTCCGCAGGTCTGGGCCGAGACGCGTGACGTGACGTCATCACAACGCGCTTTCAGCGCTCTTCGGTTCACGTGCGTCGAACGAGTACAGCTAAAAGTTCTTGTTTACCAACAAACATCTCACGCGATTGCAGTTTCGCCAATGCGAGTAGTTTTCTGAAAAGGAAAAACTCCCAAGTTGCATCGCAAATTTTGAAAAGAGCCGCAACAAAATCAAGCGTTTTTGGCCACAACGATCAAACACCAAGAGATCGTTATGTTCACGAAAAATGTAGCGTTTGCCATGACCATTCATGGTGTTGCTAACTGTACCGTAATAACGGTTTCAACGTAACGGACTATTGCTTGATGCGAACTCTCCGCTTGTCCAATCAAATTAGTGGATCTGAACTAACTGTTGTATAATTGATTTGTGGTGATTTGTCATTTTAAATTGATGCACTCGATAATCTCTCTCTCTCTCTCTCTCTCTCTCTCTCTCTCTCTCTCTCTCTCAGGTTGTTTTGAGCAGTAGGCATCATGACGCACCAGTACCCAGCACTCAGCCCCGAGCAGAAGAAGGAGCTGCAGGAAATCGCCCAGCGCATCGTCGCGCCCGGCAAAGGCATCCTGGCTGCGGACGAGTCCACAGGTCTCGCATAACTTCTCCGGTCCAAATTAGCTTCATCACCACCTAGGATACGACTGTTTTGATATGCAGATGATTACAGCATACTGTACAGAACATGCATTAACAGCTAACAGTTATCAGTGTGCACATGAAATGTGTAGAAATGAAGCAATTATCAGCATCTTCTACTGTACTGAGCGGTGACCAGTGATCGCACTTTACCACAAAACTAGAAACAAAAATCTCTTTCGCATTTTAAATAATAGTATTTTCTATTAAAAAAAATAACTTTAAAAAGGGTGTGGTAAAGTTATTGGCACCCCAGTGAATATTGCGCAACACTTTGAATTTGGATTTTCACAATTCTGCACAAATTCGGTATGAAGATCATGGTGTAAATGAAGTGTAGACTTTCAGCTTTAATTCGAGGGGTTTAACAATAACTTGTCATTAACTGTTTAGGAATTATAGGGGGTTTTTTAGTTGTTTTTTTGGGGGGGGGGGTTTACAGTCCCTCCATTTTCAGAGGCGCAAAAGTAATTGGGCAGTAATGGGCCCAGGTGTAGCCTGTTTCCTTGTTATTTCGTGACCGATTAATGAGAGAAAAGGTCTAGAGTTGATTCCGAGCGTTGTATTTGCATTCGGAAGCTGTTCATGGGAACTCTCAATATGCGGTACAAGAGGTGTCGACGCGAGCGAAGATTGCCATCATTAGGCTGGAAAAAAAACATAATGGACCTATCGGAGAGATAGCAGAAACTTGGAATAAAAGTAGCTCAGTATTCAGAATAGAGCCTGTGAAAAAGGAGGGACTCTGTCTGTAATTCCTATATGGTTAATGCAGTAATGCTTCCTTTCGAATCCATTGTGGTGGTGTACAGAAAATTGTGACATGAAAATTGTGGTGTACAGAGAAACGTGGCGAACATTGTGTCGCTGTCCGAATACTTAGAGTTGACTGTATGTCGTAACAGTTACAACAGCTTGAGGCTTGCAGCAGTTCCTCTGGCATGAAGTATATTTGTGGGTATGTGTGCAAACAGGAAGTATGGCCAAGCGCCTGAACCCCATCGGCGTTGAGAACACTGAGGAGAACCGCCGTCTGTATCGCCAGCTCCTCTTCACGGCCGACGAGCGCATAGACTCCTGCATTGGCGGCGTCATCTTCTTCCACGAGACCCTTTACCAGAACGCGGACGATGGCACTCCTTTCGCCAAGATGATCAAGGACAGGGGCATTGTCGTGGGCATTAAGGTATCTTTATTTATTGTGGTGGTTTTTATTTATTTATTTACCCACCCTACCCCCCACACCCTTGTCTTTTCAAACCCATGTCAGTGTGTGTATAAATAACTCTGCCAGTGCACGATTAGGGTTAGGATTAGGGCTGGGATTAGGAGACTGTACATGGTGGCCATTGGAGTGAAATGCCACCTCCATGGCTACATGATTTATTAATAAAGACGTTCGACAATACGAGCGGAAGAGGGAATTTTCCATCGGCGCTTTTCAGGGTGCATTTCTCCTTTAGCATGCAGCATTTATGTTAATAAATAAGTATTCAGACTGTTCAGGTTTTGAATTAAAGGTGATTTGAACTTTATTTCCCTCAAAATTGCAAGTTCTTGTCGAGTTCTTTTCTCGCAATTTAGACGTCCACTTGACCTTCAGTGAGGTTCCAAAGAATGCACCGACGAAGCATCGATCATTTGGCTTCCGTAGATCAAATGGGCTTCCGTATAAACGTCCCTATCGGCCCAATCGCTTCGAAAATGTGTGTGTAGAAAGTTCATGGGACCGCACAGAATTGTTCACTCGCACAACTCGCTCTCGGTCTAATGTTAAAGAAGGTAAGAGAGAAGAAGCCAGAAGTCATTGGAAGAGAGTCTCCGGACGACCTGAAAGTCTTTGGAAATCATTCAGCTCGTGGCTTTTGGAGAACGAAAAGTGTCCAGGGTAGGGGGGGGGAGGAAGGTGTCTGAGTGTTAATTTCCCCACACTGTATCTTGGTAAGAATGCTACCTTTTTAGAAATGAATTTGATTTGTAATTTTTGAGCTCCAGTGTTGAAGACTGTGTTCTTCTCCCAATAGGTCGACAAAGGTGTCGTTCCTCTGGCGGGGACCAACGGTGAAACCACGACGCAGGGTAAAGACCTCATTTATTGCAGCTACAAAATGGATGAACAGATTGCAAAAAATGCAAATTATAGTTCTACCATATAGCTATAATTTGGCTTGCATAGGTATTTCCACATAAGTCAGTGTATTTTATTATAAAATTATTTGCATATAAAAAAAAAAAAAAAATCTATATTTGTGATCGCATAAAAGTATTTACTCCTGTTGTTGTGGAACCTTTAAATTAGTTGGCATGGTGGTTACAGCATCAAAGATCTAGCTCCTTTTCTATAATGTTTCTATTCATTTAAAATCCAGAAGATGATCAGAATTTGAAAGGCAGACCCGGGGATCGTTTCAGCCCCTCGATCGATGACGTTAATTGATGACGTCCGAACTGATTATTCCGTTTTGCGCGCGCAGGGTTGGACGGCCTGTCTGAACGCTGCGCTCAGTATAAGAAGGACGGCGCTGACTTCGCTAAGTGGCGTTGTGTGCTGAAGATCAGCGAGACCACTCCCTCCGAGTTGGCGATCATGGAGAACGCCAACGTCCTGGCTCGCTATGCAAGCATCTGCCAGCAGGTGAGCTCTGAAACAGCTCGTGCTCGCATTGCTCAGTGAGATTAGACGGTGAGATGTAGCGGTGTTCTCTCTGTTCCGTTTTGTAGAACGGCATCGTGCCCATCGTGGAGCCCGAGATCCTGCCTGACGGAGATCATGACCTCAAGCGTTGCCAGTATGTCACTGAGAAGGTAATAATCTCGTGACCTGTGATTGTCATTGTATAAGTGGAATAAAACACTTTGTGACGTGCTGAAGGTTTCCAGCAGCTGCACTGACCTTAGTGTTTCAAGGATCTGCTTGATCATATTTGGAGCTCAACGGCACCCCTAGTGTTCAGAAGATAACATCAACTCTAACTCTTGTGCTCCAGGTCCTTGCTGCCTGCTACAAGGCTCTGTCTGACCATCACGTCTACCTGGAGGGCACACTGCTCAAACCCAACATGGTGACCGCCGGACACTCCTGCCCCACCAAATTCTCCAATGAGGAGATCGCCATGGCAACAGTCACCGCCCTGCGCCGCACCGTTCCTCCAGCAGTCACGGGTAACGTATCGTAGAGTTTGCGTCGGACGATATCGGCCTTCATTCTGGCACCTACTAGCACGGCTAATCGATTTTTGCCTTTTCTCGCCCAGGCGTAACCTTCCTGTCTGGAGGACAGAGTGAAGAGGACGCAACCGTCAACCTGAACGCCATCAACACCTGCCCCCTGACCAAGCCATGGGCGCTCACCTTCTCCTACGGCCGTGCTCTGCAGGCTTCAGCCCTGAACGCCTGGCGCGGGGTCAAGGGGAACACGAAAGCCGCCACCGAGGAGTTCATCAAGCGCGCCGAGGTTCGTTATTGAGTTTCTGCCTGCACTCGTCTGCTTATAACTACAGAATGAATCTAAAAGTTCGTGAAGTGACTCTCTGTTCAGACATTACATCTAAGAGCGTGTTTTCCAAGATGAACTAGATTTACACCTAGTGGTGGCTTGAGTCGTGATTTATCTACCAAGAGCCGTCCATGATGACGTTTTAACAGATAAATTACCATTATTATTATTATAGTTAAGGAGTTAATGTATTTTTTTATTATAATGAGATCTTTCTCTAAATTGAGTCATAATGCTTGTTCCCTTGCACAATTTATGATGATGATGATGATAGTCCATGTGTAAGAAGGATTTAAGATCATATTTATGTGTTTTTGGAAATTTGATCAATTTGTTTGTAGGAAAGTAATTAATTAATTAATTGAAAATGATTAAATGTTCACATTTCAGACCGTTCTAAGCGTATCTTTTATAAAAGAGACCCCAATATTTGTCATGTAACAAACGACTAGCTACATGTTTTCATCAGTATGTTCACAAGTCCGGTTGTCTTAATGTATGCCCATGTGCCCTACCGGTCAAAAGTTTGTGGACACTCGACTGAAATGTTTCTCATGATCTTTAAAAGCCTTTTGATCTGAAGGTGTGTGATTAAACGTTTGACATCGGTGTCGTAGACAAAAAATATAATCGTGCCGACGTGTTAGTTTCTTTCATTAGAAAACTAACATCTTATTTACAAAAATATTTATTTTAAACGGACGACTCGGAGGGAAATATTCAGAAAAGCAGGAGATAAGTGTCGGCGTCGGTGTGAACTCCTTTAATGCTGTTTTTAAAAAGCATCTCGGGGAAATTCCTCAAGAAATCGGGTGAGAAAACGCCAAGAATACATTTCTGGAAATTCTAGGCAAAAAGGGCGTCGACTTTGAAGATGCTAAAATACTCAATTATACTGGTTTATTTTGGATTTTTTTTTTTCTTTTTTATCACAACATAATTCCCATAGTTCCATTTGTGTAACCGGTAGTGTCTGTCTTGTCCTATAGTTTAAGGCATTGACCGCTAATAAAATATGCAACAGCCATTCAATCTGATGTATAGTGAAGTGCTATTATTATTATTATTATTATTTTTATTACTGTCTCGTGATGTTTCTGACGATTTACTTCCTCCTCCTGCAGGCTAACGGCCTGGCCGCTAAGGGAAAGTACGTGTCCAGCGGAACTTCCGGCGCTGCAGGACAGTCTCTGTACGTGGCCAACCACGCCTACTAAACCTCCCCACCACCATCGCCCCCGCTTTCTCCAGCTTCTGCCGACCAGTAGTATCTTCCACAGCAGCTTCCCTCTCCACGTCACCAGCCAATCACAGGCCTGCGCTGTCGTCTGTCCGTTCTTTCTGCAGGAGTCGTCGATAAAACGTCTTCTAGTCTTGTCTAGCTAAAAAAAAAAAAAAATGTCTTCAACACATTAGGATGAAAGGTTGGAAAGCAGAACAAGGGGATTCTAAACGGTTCTGTAATATTAATCAAATAGTGTTGCCTGCATGGCTGAATTTAACACTCGATTTAAGTTGTATTATTTAATTTCATTCGGAAAACTTTTTATTGGGTTTTTTTTTTTTTTTCCATTTAGTTCGAAGTATTCAATTCCAAGATGCTCGCGTCAGGTTCTGTAGTTCCCGTGTCTCGTGTCATTCCTGTATTTGCTGTGTTTGAGCGCAGAACGGTGGAGAGCAAACACGTTATACATTCCAGACGTTGTGTGTCCCCGAAGCACTGCAGGCAGGTATGAGTAAACGCTGGGCAGGAACATTCCGTGTGTGTGTGGGAAGAAACAGAGTGGTGTGTGTGTATCAGTACTTCTGTGTGCATCACAACAGTTTAACGAACAATTGACTCTCATACCAACAGAGGAACGTTATTTAATATATAGTACGAAGGTTTAGTATTGCTCATCTGTTGTTTTGATAATCATAGGATACTAACTATATTAGTTTGCTGTTTTGTGTAGTGTGCTTGAACGTACTACGCTCTCCCTCTCTATCTTTGTAGCGTAGCGATACAGAGACAGTGAAGTTTATCAGCTTAATACGCTGATGAGGACTTAACTGTATGGAGCGTTTCGAGGGGAGCGGTCACTGCTGATTTGGGTAAACTGTGATGTTGTTGTGGTGTTCTTCTCTAAGCACTTGATGTCAAGCAGAAAAACATATAATATAAAATAAAGAGATTAAAATCCCCAGACATGTCTCCTCTGATTTAATAATGTGGATTGAAAATTGATGCTATTACGATACTTTTACAGGAGAATATTTGTCTTGAAATGGATTTAATTTGAACTATATGTCACGAATCTATACAAAATGTCCCATAATTTTGAAGCAGGACTGGGAGGACGCTGCACAAGGATTCGTCACTGAATTAGTTATGGTGTAACCAGTTGCACCTAATGGTCATGTAGTTAATTGAACAGAGTCAACCGGTATGTAATTTAATTAAAGTGTCAGGTGACCTCAACATAAATACTTCTATTCCTGGAAGAGCATCACGAATGCCAAGGAGCTCTCAGAACATCTATGGGGATAAAGTATCTGTCAGGGTTTGATTATTAAAAAGATCCCAAGCATCCTGAGGAACACCATTAAATCCATTTATTAAAATATAAGAACTTTTATTAAAGCTTTACACTTAAACAAGGAGAAAATGATCTTTCATATTCAAGTTTCTGGAATTCAACTTGAACTTTCTGGTCATTGTCCTGTTGGAAGGTTATACTTCTCCACAGTTTCAAGTCTCTTGTAGGCTGGAACAGGTTTGCTTCTATGGTTACCTTGTATTTGGTGTCCTCTATTTTGCCCTTAACCCTAACCAGTCTCCTATTCCATGGGGATGAAAAGCATAGCCACAATGTGATGCTTCCACCACCATGCTTCACTGCAGAAATGGTGTTCTCAGGAAGAATGAGCAGTGTTGCTGTTCTGCTAAACATTTGTACCTCATCAGACCAAAGAATGCGTTTCAATATTGACCAAGTGTCCAATCTATGGTTGTCCTTCGAATGGCTTCTTGGATCTCTCCAGCTACTTCACATTTACCCGTGGACTCTTGGTTGCTTCTCTAACTAATCTCCTCTTCACCTGCTCACTGATATTTGCTGATTTTGTAAATAATGGATTTCACTGTGCTTAGTGTAATGGTCAAATTTTGGGATTGTTTTATAACCAAACCCTGATATATACTTTACCAAAACTTTGTCCCTGATTTATTTTGATAGCTCTTTGGATTTCATGATGGTGCTTGTTTAGGTATACAAACTCTGGGTTCTACCATGAACAAGTGTAGTTATACTGAGATCATGAGACACTTTCAAACTTTTATTTTGAATCATTGATTTGTTTTTGTTTTTTTTAGGTGGTACCTAATTAAGTATAGTGTGCATGCAGAAAGTTTCAGGTTTGAGACTTCGCTTATTTTTTTCAGGGGGGGTGAGAAAATGCAATTTTTGAAAATCCCGTTCATTTTCGGGTTGAATATCTCCAGTGGGGGACCAGATACAAACCTGAAATTTTCACAGAAATCAGTCCTCTATAGTAGAATTCTGCTGTAAAAAAACGTTGAGTTTGAGATCCCACTGGTTACAGAGGTAGGGCTAGTAAATCTGGGGCAAATCCTATTTAATACATGCATTTTCACATTAAAGCTTTAACTTTTAGCACTGTCTCATCTCTGACCGTTTTACAGTGGACAGGAGGGGATGA
Source organism: Stegophilus panzeri (assembly GCA_024331685.1). NCBI lineage: Eukaryota > Metazoa > Chordata > Actinopteri > Siluriformes > Trichomycteridae > Stegophilus > Stegophilus panzeri. The sequence continues at coordinate 23,426,810 of JANDJT010000081.1, read as the reverse complement.
AGGGCTCTCATGCTCTCAGATTATTATTTTTTGGTGGTGTTTCTCTTTCTTTTTGGCATATAACCTCACAGCATAGGTGACTGTATTCAGTACAATTTCAAATACAAATTATGACAAAGTCTCCAAATAAAATACACAAAAGACTTTTTAATTTCTTGAATTCAAGCTATAAAATATATAAGCTGACCAGACCAGTATTTCCAGGACCTGTATTTCAGCCTCACTTTAACCCTTTCATGCATAGTATACACCATTATGTACAGTCAGTTTAAGGCTCTTTTAAAAAATATATATATTTTATTGAAATATAAGATGTAAATCACGTCCAAATCACTTGATAGCATTACTGTAAATTAACGTAAACCTTCTAGACTATTTGGCATTCTTAATCTTTATTAGCTTTCTATGCAAAATAAATAAATAAACAACAAAACATGAAATAGAATGAATAAAAAAGTAAAATGATCCGAAATTGTATAACCTTTGTATGGTTTTTAAATGATATTTTCTATCATTTTGGTCATGAACATTACAAATTTCAGACTTGAATGTTAAAAATGTTGGACATTATAGGAAGTTTTTTTTTTTTTTTTTTTTCAGGCATACTATTTTAATCTTTTTCTTTTCTTTGTTTTTTAACTCATAGACAATCCATTTATTTTTTAATACACATATGTGATAATTAGACAGAATCAAAATTCATTAATGCATAATTCATGCATAAATCATGCAATTTTTAAGTAAAAATATAAAGAATGATATGGATATGCATATAAATAATTTACGCATGAAAGGGTTAAGGGTGTTTCAGCTTAGTTAGACAACTTGTGCTGTGATACCGAGTCAGAACGACTCAAAATATAACTCGAACTTAAAAAAATAAGACGGGAAGAAAGTATAAATGATACATATTTGAAATATTTTGCATTTTTGAGCAAAAATGGGTTTTAAACATTGTTTTTTTTGTCATTTAATTGTCAATATTTAAACAAAAATAATAATAAACACGTCGTCATTTGTATTTTGTTTTTCACTTCTGAACCCAAAAACGAATGAACGCAACGTACACGGACCTCAAATCATTTTTAAACGACTATTCTTATTTTTAATTTGCCTTATGTATGCTGTTTCCCACTTGTCCTACTAAGGCTTCCGTATAGCAAACTGAACCCACCTCTTCTCTGATTTGATTGGACAAACCATATGCAGATTCTTTTCTCTGATTGGTCAGCTACGTCATATGCGGTAGTAATTGCCTGCAGCAATGGCAGCAATGACAGTAATGGAGATAGGTGAGCAACTCCTAAACATTTCCTCGTATGTCATGAACTGTCATGTAGTAATGTATTTTATTTCTTTTAATTTCGGTACATTCAGAATTTGTCTCCGATATCATTCTGCGTTTTAAACAATCTGTAGACATTCGGAGGATAAACCTGAATGTATGTAGCAGGCTGATGCTCATCTGGTTGTAATAACCTCTGCTTAGAAATAGCATGCTGCGTTGATTAATGGCGACTTTGGGGAGATTTAGGTTTGTGTACTATTTGAAAACGTGTTTTTTTTGTTGTTGCTGTAATTACAGAAAAGCGGCGTGGGAGAAATTCTGCCCTGGCCATCGCCGCTGTGGTCATCCTTCTTGGCTTGCCGTTATGGTGGAAGACCACAGAAACATACCGCGCCTGGCTCCCTTACTCCCAAATCTCTGAGCTCGACTCCTTACAGGTATCCATCTTTCTTAACATTACTACATCAGTCATCAACCTTGCTGAAAAATCCAGCTCGGTCTGATCAGCTACCAAAACCCCAGGCTGAGATGGTCACACTGATAGTCCATCTCTGCAAACTGGTAAGTTCTGATCAGATCAGTCTGTAGACACCTGACCATCACATCCATAGTTGACAATGCAAAGTTGTACGCTCTAGCATTACACTTTCCCTTCACTGGAACTAAGAGGCCCAAACCTGTTCAAGCATGACCGCGCCTGTGCACAAAGCGAGCTCCGTGAAGACATGGTTGGACTGGAAGAACTCGAGTGTCCTGCACAGAGTCCTGACCTCTACCCGAATGAACACCTTTGGGATGCTGACTGTGCACTTCGTAGTCTGACATCAGGACCTGACCACACTAATGCTCACTAAATCACAAATCCCCACAGCCATGCTCCAACATCTAGTAGAAAGCCTTCCCAGAAGAGTGGAGGTTGTTGTTATTACTGCAGCAGCCTGGGGGGAAAAAAGGTTCACCGACGGCTGTACTTTCTGAGGAGACTTAAGCGGGCTGGATTGGGAACTACAGTCCTTACATCTTTTTATAAGTCTGTGGTGTTGAACATCCTCACCTCATGTCTTACAGTATGGTATGGGAACTGCAGCGTGTGGTTAAGTCGGCAGAGAAGATTATTGGATGCAGTCCCCCGGTAATCAGTGACCCATACGTCAGCAGATGCAGGGCCTCTAGCATTATGAAGGACTCCTCCTACCCTTCTAAAAGACTATTTGTCCTTCTCCCCTCGGGCAGGAGGCTGCGTAGCATCAGATCTAAGACGACCAGGTTAAAAAAAACAACCTCTTTCTAGAAGCTGTTAGACTATTAAACTCTGCCACACACCAGAACTGATAAACTTTTTTTTCATGTCTTTTGCTATGCTGCTAATTTCTCAGGTTTTAGTGTGTATATATGTGTGTATGATTGGATATATATTTATTTATTTATGAGTGGGTTAGCTGTTATTACTCGTGAGGGGTTTTAACCGGACCTTTTGGTACTTAATTTCGTTCCAGCTCATGTACATGTGTTGGAATGACAATAAAAAAATCCTTGAATTATTCTAACAAGAAAAAGGGACTAAAACATAGAATGGGATGCTCACAAGCACATACGGGTATGATGGTCAGGTGTCCAGAAACGTTTGGCCATATAGTGTACACATTGCCTTTATAATTCATTCATAAGCATTGTGTAAATATTTTCCAGAAAGCAATGCTGGAGAAGCTGTACTGGAATGGGGCTCTGTAATCATTTTAATCCAAATGGAGTTCCATGCTCTTCATTTCCATTTGCCAAAGTACAGTGAAACGCAGCTTCTTATTTATGAAGCACGTATGCCAGCCTAATGAGTAATAACGATTCAGTGCCGTCAAACTAAAGGGTTAATTAAATATACATTTATAACACTCTTCTGACTGCTCTTCTGTAACAAATGAAGACCTACATGCTAATAACATTTCCCAGTTGATTTCAGGATCTTTGACTTTACATTCATTGGCTCATTTATCTATTTATCCTGTTTTGTAAACTGTGGGATTAAAAACCTCAAAGGAATCCTGAATAGCTGCGTTTGTATGCGTGAGAGCTGTGTTTTATGGTTTCCAAAGCTCCAGTTAAGCGTCGAGGTCGAGGTGGTGTTTTCTCGAGGAACCCTGAGCCCAGAGCAGCAGAAGAAGGTCCCGCTCAGTCAGACCAAAGAGCAGGAGCACCAGGTAGATGGTGAGCGAAAGATCGTACCAGGTTCCTTGATATGGAGAATTGTTTCAAAATGCTGCTGGAAATGTTTATTTCCTGTTTTCCTCAATGCTTTAGCTAAGAACCTGCTGCGGTATAGGTACGAAACCAAGTATCGCACGGCTACCGTCATGGAAGAAGACGCTTTAAATCAGCCCACAGCTCAAGGTACTTCGTAAACTGCAGACACTTTAGAAATATATAATCGATCTATAGCAAAATCTGTCTCGGTGTTAAAAGCCGGGCTTTACCGTTTCTGTCGTCACGCAGAGGCGGATCTTTCTCTGCACGTGCTCAGTGAGAGCGCTTGTGGCTCTGTCGTGGTGTACGTCATCCCCGAGTCATCCACCTTGCTACCAGCTGTAAGACTCACACTTGCACGCACACACACACACTCAAACACACACACGATGCAAACATCAGGGCTGTCAGTCTCAGATTCAGTTTAATAGGCTCATGGACGTTGATCTGGAACCCTGAGATATGAATCATGCTTTATAGAGCTAGAGTTTGTTGTCACTGATATTAAGAAAGATGGCTGACTGCTCTGTTTCTACATGAAGGATGTGAAGGTATATGTGGGTCAGTGGCGCACTGCTTTGCTGCGTGCCGCTCCGCTTCCACCTGCCGGGAGTCTGAAGGAGGTGCTGTCCGCTCTGGAGCCTCAGGTCAAGCAGGTGATCGACACCATGTCCTTTAGCCACCAGGAAATCATTGGCGCTCTGAGTGACCGCATCCGCATCAGCCAGGTCAGCAAGGAGAGCCTGGTCGACAGCATGAGGGCCATCAAGTCCAGTCCAGGTCAGGACTAAAACCCTTGGGGAGGTGCTGATGTGGGGAAAACAATCAGTGATGGTGTGATGGATTTACAATGCCAAAAACCAATTATTTTCTAAAGATTGATAAAATCATACCAGAACACTGCTGAATTTGCAAGTTTTCTATAACTGCAGCTCTGTCAGCAGTTTCTGACGTAATTCAAATCACGGGTTTATCGTTTCTATAGTAACGACTTGCGCAGGAGCTTGTATAGCGGACGATCTACTTAAAGGATAATCTAACATCATGTGATATGCTGCCGCTTCCTGTAAGGAGATGTTTATTTAACATGTTTGGAAGGAGTCTCTGGTGTCGGTGCTTTGTAACAGTCGGGAAGTTTTCCTCCGTGTGAAAGTCTTCAGGACAAGAAGAGCTTCAGGAGGAGCTTCTCTGTAACATGAAAAGATGCGTTATTTTTGTTTTATTAACTTCAAAATGATATCAGTGAGGAACTAACGTCCCTTGTGAATGTTCAACAGTAAATGTAGCTATAAATGTTGAAAAAACACAACGTGTCGTTCGTGAATAAGTGGAACATTGCAATCGTCGGACAGTTGCTGGGGTGTGAGAGGAATAAAACACTTTGGGATGTTCTGGTAAGGGAAAATAATCAGCTCTCAGGTGGTAACGGTAACTCTGCTTCGCATTGGGACATTTCACACCACCGCATCCTTGATTAGTTCTTATAACAGCACACCCCGTCATGTTCTAGTCCTTACATAATCAACACCTTCTGACCAATCAGAAGTCTGTGCTGGATCAACTTACCTTTATTATTATTATTATTATTATTATTATTATTATTATTATTTTCTTTTTCTCAGGTTATGAAATCACGTTCAGCCTCTTGAACCCTGACCCCAAATCCCACAGCCTGCACTGGGACATCGAGGGAGCTGTTCATAGCTACATCCAGCCTCTTCTGAACAAACTGACCCCGATAGCGAACTTCTCCGTGGACTCGCAGGTACTTCAGTATAAAAATTGATCAACATTTTTGCCGTTTCTACTAGCCTTTGTGTGCTGCGAATGTTTCTGAGAAACCGTTTCTCTCTCTTTCAGATCCTGTACTACGCAGTGTTGGGGGTCAACCCTCGTTTTGACAACACCGTATCAGCGTACATTCTCAACGCAGCCAGCCTAGCACACGTCATCAATCCTGTGGAAGCCAGGCTAGGTGGGGGTATTTTTCTAGTTTGCATAAATAAACACAGGTTATTTTCATGGCTTCAAATTTACATCAGACGTATTCGCACCCAGCAAGAAAGGGGAAAAAAAAACCCGTCTCTCGTGCATTCGCTAGTTAAAATCGTGACGGATTTTATGCCGCGTTCTCTTGTCTAGGCTCCAATGCTGCGTCTTCATACCCGGTGCTGAACTTCCTGCTGTATGTACCCGAAGCCCATCACTCTCCGCTCTTCATCAGAGACCACGGGAAGAAGGAAGTGTCTTCAAACGCCTTCCACAGCCCTCGCTGGGGAGGGATAATGGTACAGTCTGTTTTCCTCACCATCACCGTGCATGTTTTCTTTAACTGCTTGATGTGTTTTCCTTTATACCTGTCTATTTGTTGTTGTGTTTTTTTTTTTTTTAGGTGTACAACGTGAATGACATGTACGGACCTGAGGCGGAATTTCCTGTCGATATCAACATCGACATGGCCAAAGTAATGGGTGTCTTCTTGGCACAGTTAAGGTCCGTCATCGAAGTTTACACATAGTTTTTACATTTCACCCAACTGCCCAATACGTAGTTTTTTTTTTTTCCCCCCAACACGCTTCTGTCTTTCTCTCAGGCTGTTACTGGGAGTACATAAGACACAACCTCCTCCCGGTTTCGTTCTGCAGAGCCCAGGCAGCGCGGGATTGGCCGATTGGGAGCTGGACCGGCTGCTGTGGAGTCGCAGTGTAGAGAACGTGGCTACCGCTACGACCACCATCACCTCGCTCGCTCAGCTCCTCGACCAGATCAGCAACATCGTTATTAACGACAACATCGCCCAGCAGGTGAGAGAACGCTGCTCACAGCACAGCTTCACAACTCCTCAGTAGTAGCTGTAACAATTAGAAGCTGGAATTCTGATTGAACTCGACGTTGAGAATAAACGAGGTTTACTGTCATTCGTTGTATGTAAACACAACACGATACGATTCGATATTCAACAGACTGCATAATAAGGCAGCCCACTCTCCATCGTGGAGGATTTTTCTGAAGAACAGTGGGCAGTTTAACTGCTCAGGACAAACAAGGGACTCATGAACAACGATCACAAAACATAAAAACGGTCGTTGATCATCCAGGTAACGACACACAGTGTTAAGAATCGAGTGTGTGTAAACTTTTGAACTGGTTCATTTGTGTAAATTCAGTTAGTATTGTGTCTTGTGGACTATATATACATATGATATGTGAACTAGAATATTCAGGGCAGGACTAAATTAAAAAAAAACAAAATGCCATTCGTATGATCATTCTTACCGCACTGTTATCGGAAAACAATCCCATCGTTAATTATTTTCCTACAACAGCACATCCTGTAGCGTTTTCTTCCCTTTCTTCCGTAATTCTTCACTACACTATATATCCACAAAGCAATACGTTCTTTCTTTAACATCATACATTTCTTTTTCTTTTTAATTTGGAAAATGCATTTTTGCTCGCTTCTACGGACATTACCGCACAAGACATCGAAGACATAATCTGTGACGTTTTGTCTTTCTGTTGCAGGTGTCCAGTGCGGTGACGTCGCTCCAGGCTGCCATGGCGGAGCTAGAGGCCGGGAACTTGGCCTTTGCCCTGCAGTACAGTCGGGAGGCCATACTGGCTTCTGAGAGAGCGTTTTTCGACCCCTCTCTTTTGCATCTATTATACTTCCCTGATGACCAGAAGTTTGCCATTTACATCCCTCTCTTCTTGCCCATGTGTGTGCCCATTGTGCTCTCGCTGCTAAAGATCGTCAATGAGATTAGACAGAAACGTGCTGACAAGCTGGCCAAAAAAGACTGAGAGAACACTAATACACACGCAGAATCTGTTGGTGCCTTTGAATGTTGTTTCTATGCACTGATTTTTCATTACACTGTACATTGTTACTAAAGACAGTCTGTTGTGTAGATATTTACAGTCATATACAGGGACTGTGTTGTCTGTTTAAAGGCTGGAAAGCATAAGTACTTTCAAATTCCTTTGGAGTCACCTTTTGAACCGAATCGTTTATGCGTTTTGGGGTATTTTTTGCGTCCAACGAGGGGAGGAGTGTTAGTCACGTCAGTGTTCATTCATACATTTAAAGATTTTTTCATAGAATCAATGAAATTTTCATTTAACTAGTCACTTCCTCTTCCAAAACCCAGGTTTATCAGGGTTCAGCACAAGGTACAGCCCAGCTACATCTTTAAAACCACACAAAAGACCTGAAACTAACCGAAAAAGTTTGGATATTGGAAAAGCGATATTAATTTTCCTTCTTTTTCCACAGTCTTTGCATGGGGAAACCAGTTCACCGTGGTGTGCACCAGTGATCTGATTCACAGTATCTGCAATAAGCCCTTTTTTTTGTCATTGCTTATTATGAACATTATATGGTGTTGGTACGTGGTGTCCATTTAAAAAATAAATAAATAAATTTGTCTTGTTTACTCTATAAAATCTTAACATAAGGACGAAAGCATGTTCTAATGAAATTGTTAAACTGTCCTGTAAGTTTTGTCTTGAGTTACATTGTCCAAACAGCTGGGACATATTTAATATGTAAAACATTTTAAGTTTGTACTATAACTTTGTCTCCCCCCAATCCCTCATTGTAGTCTATTGGCTCAATATCAGATTGATACTGATCCATATTGGCTCAGTCTGTTGGCTCAATCCAGATGTGAGAATCTGTTTTTTTTGTTTTTTTTTTCTCTTTGTAATTTGATATTACTTGAATTACAATATTATGTATTCATTTACTGTATTTTGTTTTTGCCGTTGAGTTTTCCCAGCAGAACACAAGGTCTGACAATATCACTGGAATCCTTATGACGTTTGAACTCTTATAGACATGCTTATTGTCCATATGAAAGGAAAATATGAATGTATTACTATTTTTTTAATAATATTGAAGGCATTAACACTGAAGTAACACCATTTGGAGTAATGCCATGAGCATTAGTGAAGTAAATCTGGCATGTAGATATGATGTGTCTGAAGCGGTCACACAAAAATATAGAAACCCACATAGTTAATAGTTTAATGGAAGGACTGAACTAGGTTGGGGGTTCGATTCCCGTCGCAGCACTGTGTGTGCAGAGTTTGCATGTTCTCCCCGTGCTGCAGGGGTTTCCTCTGGGTACTCCGGTTTCCTCCCCGAGTCCAAACCCATGCATGGTAGGCTAATTGGCATGTCCAAAGTGTCGTGTAGTGTAGTGTATGAATGAGTGTGTGAATGTGTATGTGTGTGTGAGTGTGCCCTACGATGGATTGGCACCCCGCCTTGTACCCGATGCTCCCTGGGATATGCTCCAGGTTCCCCGTGACCCTGTAGGATAAGCGGTATAGAAAATGGATGGACGCATTAGGTAGGATTAGCCATCAATGTAGTCATTTACGTGGTGTTTGGGGTATTTTTGTTTGATTTTAATTATTGACCCTACCCCCCAATACCCACTCATGTTCATAAATCTCTGCCCTTGATCATCTCCCCTGGCCCGTAGTGTGTCTATAAAATGACTGACAGGAGGCCCATCCAAACCAAAATAAGCATTCAGGACCGGAAGTCAATTTTCCCAAACACGTTTTCTCAACCACTGAAGTACACTTGTGCTGAGGTCATGGCTTAAGCCAATATTTTCATCATGTCCTAAATATCTTCCAGGTCATTTGTACAAAGTAAGAAATAAAAAAATGCGCTTTGACTATTGCACATTAAAAAATATGTATATATATAAAGTTAAAGCCATTTAAAATACACCTACGTGGGTAGTTTAACGTGCTTACGACTGTATTTTGTACAAAATGAAGAACAAATGAACTAAGGAAAAATCTCCTTTCACTTAGGCGTGTTAAGCACGTGACCGCGCATATTTGGGTTGAATCTCAAATGGCTCCTCTTTGTATATGTAGGGTACTACGTAGGGCGTATAAAACAGCACCTTACACTTCTGACGTAGTACGCCTATATAGTAAATAGGACGCCATTTTGATTTCAGCCCCTGATTTGTATTGGTTTGCAGCGCCCGAGCAGAGGAGCAGGAAGAAGCGAAGGCGCCATCTTAGGTGCGAGACGCGTGTTTTTTTTTGTCCTTAGCGTGTTCGGACGCCCCTTTTGTTAATTTAACTCTGGTAAGTATTGCATTTATATCGATAAACCGGTCAGCGTTAAGTTATAACGATTGCTAGGCTTTATTTCAAGTGCAAATGTGTTTATTTGTTGTTAGAATATGTCTAGCGGTGGAGTGATCCGAGGTCCTGCGGGAAACAACGACTGTCGGATTTACGTGGGGAATCTGCCTCCCGACATTCGCACCAAAGACGTCGAGGACGTGTTTTATAAATACGGAGCAATCCGTGATATCGACCTGAAAAACCGAAGAGGAGGACCACCTTTCGCGTTTGTTGAGTTTGAGGACCCCAGGTAAAAGAAAAACATGGCAAGAAACCCTCGGTGTCTAATTTAGCTAGTTGGCTAACGTTAGGTAGGTTACATGGCGACAGTTGAGGGGGGAGGGGCAGATTTAAGCTTTAAATCGCATTTTAATGTATTAAAATAATTAACTGCTTCCTAGTCCAAATTGTGGTTATTTTTTTAAACATGTTTTTGGCAGTGATTGGAATGAAAATTTAAAGCTAGTGTTGCAACTCTTTTCAGGGTAAAGTAGTTAAAGCGTGCTAACACAAAAAAGCGCCACTAGATGACGTTGTAGACTAATTTGATTAATCTTGAATATTCATGAGCATTTGCATATCGAGCGGATCGGATGAAGAAGGGAAATTTACAGTTTTATCAGAAAACTTCTTTCTAAAATTAAGAAAGAAGAAAGGTTTGTTCACCACAAAATAACTGTTTACATGTTTATTAAATACTATCATTTCTATTAGGAATGCAATGTATGTCCGTCATTTTGTAGTTCATTTACTAAAGTAGTAGTAAGTAGCTGGGAAATAGATATGAAATTGAACTGTTATGGATAGACTTTTTATTTATTTATTTATTCATTCATTCATTCATTCATTCATAGTAAATATCAGCAAGAAGAGATTTTAAGACGAGAAACAAATACGCGAGCAAGTAGGAGTGACGGTGGTGATGCGTGATTGGTTGCTGAGAAATAAAGACAATGGCTGCGTTCGAAATCGCATAATATGACAGTACATACTAATCAATACATGTGTATTATGACTACATCCGCCATGTTAGCATTGTCATGTGGCCTTCGACGTCATCGTAAACACAAATCTTAAACAAGTTAACGATTTTATTCGGGTATTGTTAAACAAGTCCTGTTTAATACGTAAAAAGAGCCGACGCTGTCTTCCACGTTTTTTCACCCTTCTTTTTCTGAGCTCGTCCGCACCAGTCCTGTTGCATCGTGGGATTGTTCGAATCGCGTAGTGTGCATCGGTTGCATACTGCAAAATCTCACCTGAAGCAGTATGCCATCCGTGCATTTCTCACCTACTGAAAATTCAGACCTACTTCCCCTCTGGTGTACCACTTTTCGCCTGCTATATAGCAGGTAAGTATGCGGTTTCGGACGCAGCCAATCGGTGATTGTTCATTGGGAAAAGTGAAGGTCAGTGATCGTTCGTTAGGATACAATAGCGATGAGTAATTTGTCGTTGGGAACAGTGGCATTCAGCAAACACAATTCGACGCAAACGCAACGAAAACTTGCCTCAAAGTCGGCAATTCTGCCTCGCCTCACAGTTCAGCGTCTTTGCATCACAGCAGGAGAATAAAACTAAGAGATTAGTTGTTATTTTGAGGGGAAAAAAAATTATCCTCCCTAAAATTTTGTATATGTACTCGATCGGTGTAAAGATGTAAACGATACCGCGATTTCGGTGCTGTGGAAACAAAATACTGCGATGTCGGTCTTGTACCGGATTAATAGCTGAAACAGAAATTGTACAGATTTTCCAATCACGAATACCGTTAAGTTCTCTTCTTCTGCCTCAATATAAATATCTTGTGTACGATAAGAAAGGAACGAGTTTAGAGAACCTATCAGGACTCCTTCCACCTTGTTGGTGGAAAATGTACTTTAAATAATAACGTAACTACATAATAATATCTTTGCGGATAGTCGCCGTAATTTTTAACAGACTCGTGTGGACGGGGTCCAAAAACCCTGTAAGAACAACGCAGCGTGTATAGGTGTGTTAAATACGTTACAAACCTTTTCCTGTTCTCTTTCTTTAGAGATGCAGAAGATGCTGTGTACGGGAGAGATGGCTATGACTACGATGGCTATCGTTTGCGGGTGGAGTTCCCCAGGAGTGGAAGAGGTGGGGGAAGAGGTGGCGGGGGAGGTGGAGCTGGGGCTCCCCGAGGCAGATACGGCCCTCCGTCCCGGCGTTCTGAGTACAGGGTCATAGTTTCAGGTTGGTACATTTTTAATATTTTACCACGTTGTAAAAAGCATGCATTATGTTTAGGCATAAAAAGGCCAGCTTTGTGTTAATGCTTTCCCTGTTCGTACACAGGACTCCCTCCTAGCGGAAGCTGGCAGGACCTAAAGGATCACATGCGTGAAGCAGGTGATGTATGTTACGCTGATGTTTTCCGAGATGGCACCGGTGTTGTGGAGTTTGTGCGCAAAGAAGACAT